>JAJJWX010001955.1:600000-1132164 GCA_023529315.1 Papaver bracteatum
TAATCTTTTTACAAACAACAAATTCAAGAAGAGAAGTTAACTCTTTTTACAAATCACAATAGCAAGTAAAGATACTATCATTTTTCACAGACTAAAACAATAGGAAAATACAATATCCTTATTCACAAACCAACCCAGATACACATGAATATACATGAACACAAAGAGATCATACTCACTTGACCCTAAAGCTCAATGCACCATGCTTAATAAAGCTTACTACCTCAAGCCGACCTCTACCTCTATGGAAAACAAAACTAAACTAAAGGGTGAGCCACAACCGAGTAGAGAGTTAACGATACGATAACACGAGTATAAAGAGTTTCCAAATACAATAATGATAAGATACCAAATCGAATAAATCATAAATAATGCGTTAAGTTATTGAATATATCCAAATAGAAGTATCAAAGGCCTTGTAATCCAATACACAATCTAAATCATCTTAAACCAGTGAGTTCGCTATGATCTACTATGAGGGTCCGAATAACCATCTGTCGAGGTTTATCATAAAACCACCATATCGTGCCGGACGATCTTTCTCAGGTCACCATTAATACGGATTGCCCCTTATGGTCCCAACAAACTCATCACTAGTGTTCGTAATCAATAGGATGCTCAACACAATTCATAAATAGTTCGCAAACTTCGTTAAATATGAGTATCGAACAAACCATCAACAAATTTTGATTCATAAACCATGAAATCAACTTACCGTAGCTTTCCCCGTATAAAACAAGATCTTAAATACATTTTAATTATTAACTCATAGAGCTGGGCATAAACTCAGAATCAATAAGTTCATTCAAACCAAAGAGTTTACACGAAAGGTACAATTTAAACCACTTATACTCAAAAATTACCATGGGATTCATTTCAAATCAAAACTCCACAAAATATAACATTTTAGAAACTTGAACATACCTCCATTAATACAAAAATCTCTATCAAATATAAAGAATTCATTAACTCCAACAACAAGGAAAACACAGTTTAAACCAAGAGCATAATTTTCAAAAACTTCAGTTTGGAGAGCTTATGTTCAAAAATTTGTGTATGATTCATTACACAACGAATATGAGTGATTCCTATCTCATTTTAAATAAGAAAGAATAATGTATCATAAAAAAATTATTAGTAAAAACAAAAGTGTCAAGAACATGTCTAAATCACGCTGGAAAAATCTGACAGTAAACTGTCCATAGAAAAATAACAGTTTTGATAGTCTTCACTAGATAATTCACACAAGATTCATTACTCAACCAAATTCATTGGTTTTTGGCTCATTTTAAAGAAGAAAACATAATATTTAAGATAAAAATAATATAGAAAATCAGTGAGTTTTATATCTGGGTAAAAGTAGTTCAGTAAATCAGGACAAAAATCAAACTCTTCGGAAATTGCAGTTTTAACGGTCTATATTCAAAAATTCGTGTAAAATTCATTAAAAAATGAAATTCAGTAAATTTGGTCTCTTTTGAAAGCTAAGAAACTCCTATTTGAAATAAAAATCATAACCATAAGAAATAATGTATATATATGATTCGAAAATTCTCAAATAAACAAGACTAAAAATAAGGGTCAAGCTCTTGACAAAAAATTTTTTACGAAATACTTTTAAATTGAGTTTCAAGACAAAGAAGTCTATATTCAGAGAAAATTCACTTTAAACATCAAAGACTTTATTACTTATCGTAATCTAGTGTTTCTTAGCTAGTTTTAAAGAAGAGAACTCCCTATCAAAATAAATAAAATGTCTGAAATGCCATTTTGTTCTCTTAAAATTGACACATCAACTTGGTGAGTATCATTTTGACACAAATTAATGGTGGATAAATAATTTGAGAATGAAGAGGAAGAGCTGGTTTCTTATTGAAATTCAACAAAAATGATATTTATCAAAATAAATAAAAGGTAGGCTCACACAAAGAGAAATATAATTTTACAGGAAAAATCCAAGTGTTTCTCTACTGAAATAGAACGACAACTAGATTTCACGCACCACATTGCGCTTTTTCTAGTCTTCCAATTCAAATAAATTGGGATCGCACCCTAATATTTTTAATAAAAAATATTTGGGTATTACACTGAAGCAACTTAAGATAGTGGACTCTATCTTAAGATTCACATGTGTTTTCCAGATTAGTTGTAGGCGTAGGGATATTGAGGAAACTATGTAGCTAAGGGTAGTTTACTTAGTCTCAACTATACGAATTTGGTAGTGGTATTTCTACAGAGGCTTGATTTTGAGAGTATTCATAACTGGACCAGATCCCGAGGTTTTTCTGCATTTGTTGTTTCCTCGTTAACAAAATATTATTGTGTGCTTTTTTACTTTACTTTCCGTGTTATAATTTGTTAAATTTACAATTAAAGTAATTGCATTTTTATTTTAATCCCAAACACGTGGGTTGATCTCTATAGTTTAAGTTTTGGTTTCGAACTTATACTATATACAAAGTGTATACCATGTGGTTTCTTTTGAAAAAGCGGGGGTATAACAACCATACCCAAGATTTCACTTAGCAATCTGTATGGACTAACTACAATATACTTTCAAGAGAATCAACTAGACAGTCAGACTCAATCTTAACAAAAGTATATCAAAGAGTTTATATCTTAATTTCTCAATTTAATCCGCAATTTAACAAATAGGAATTTGCGAGCCCAATTGAATAAGAGAATAAGTTGAACGGTACCAAAGACCAATGTTCAAGTGTCAATACATTTATATCAACAACCAAAGGTTAGATTATCTAATTTATTGATCTTACTCACAACCTATGATATTTCTATTATATAAACAAATATAATGCGGAAAATAAATAACACAGACACTAGAAATTTTGTTAACAAGGAAACCGAAAATGTAAAAACAACTCGGGGACCTAGTCCATATTTAAATACCACACTGTATTAAGCTGCTACATACACTATCCTACTCCTCTGTATTAAGTTTACTTTGGACTGGAATGTAGTTGAACCCTAATCAATATCACACTGATTCAACGTACAGTTGCATTCCTTACGCCTCTGAATCCCAGCAGGACTCTGCGCACTTGATTCCCTTAGATTATCTCAACCACAACTAAGAGTTGCTACGACCCAAAGTCGAAGACTTGATAAACCAATTTGTATCACACAAAAAAGTCTATTGAATGAAACAATCTATCTCCTACAGAAATACCCAATATTTTTTGTTCCGGATTTTGATAAATCAAGGTGAACAGTAACCAAATGATATACCAGACTTATATTCCCGAAGAATAGCCTAGAAATATCAATTACCTCACAATAATCTTAATCGTATGGTAGCAAAACTAGATATTATGGAATCACAAACGATGAGACGAATATGTTTGTGGAAACTTTTTATTTTGTCTATCGGAGATTAAATCTCGAGAAAATATTAGAGAAGATAATACTCAATCACGATAGAAAACATCAAGATTAGAACACGTAACTACAGAAAAAATTGTTGGGTCTGGCCTCACAATCCCGATGAAGTCTTCAAGTTGTTAACTTAGAGGGTTTCGTGAAAAAGCTAAGGTTAAAGGAGAATCGACTCTAGTCGCAACTAGTATCACACATGAGGTGTGAGGCTTAGGTTTCCCAGTTGCTGTAGTTCTACTTTACATAGTTTTCAAATAAGGGTTTGATAGCTTTGAAACAAAGCAATCAATATTCACCGTTAGATGAAATCTGATCTAAAAGCCAAGCTAAGTTTTCTTGAAACCAAAGAAATATCTCTCAATCGTTAGATGGTCTTATCTTGTTACACACAAATGAAATGTACCTTCATTTAGATATGAGTAACTGTACCCAAACGTATACACCTTGTTGGCTCAACAATAGTTAACCGAAGTTAGCCATCTGAAAACTTTCTTATCAACAACTAGTTTAGACGACTCAAATGAAACTAGCTATAGAGTTGTTCAATTGTTTATACTCTCATAGAAGTATACAAGAAACAATTGAAGCAAAATCGATTTTGATTCACTCGAATCAAGTCATGAACATTATAGCCACGGTTTGCAAAAGATTGCATTCTTATAAATGTATTAGTTCATGAACAAATCGATTCTAGAACTTAACCCACTCAAGTATGCAAATGGGTACGCATACTTAATTAGCTGGACTTGGATTGTGTCTGAAAGTATGTGAAATTGTATGCATACTATCACACATCAGTTTAATTAGTACGCGTACGGGTACGCATAAAAAATTTCCATGTAGCGCCCCCTAAGCTAGCAGCTGACTAGTCCAAAATATAAAATGAGGCACTAACGATCTAAAACATCTTTTTAGAACACTAAGAAATAAGTTTTAAACAAAGATTAACCCGAATCTAAACCCACTCTGAAATAAATACAAAAACTCCTCTCAGATGATACATATTTAACAATGAGTTGATTTACAAATAGAATATAAACACACAATAAACATAAAGGAAGCTAACCAACTAACGAAACCAACTCCACGAAAGCTTTCATTTCCACACGCATATCTTGATCTGTCTCTGAAACTAAAAGTGGGAATGGGTGAGAACATCATCTCGAAGGGTGCCCAGTAGAAATAACAACTACCTTTCAAGTAATCATTAAAATGATTTAAAGACAATGAAGGTTTTACTGAAAACCGATAAAACACGGAAAACATATAAACCATATTAAAATAATAGTAATACAGAAAATATAAAGTTATACCAACCAATAAACTGGCACACATTCACAACATAAATAATAGTTGAGCGACCTCTTCCTTCGGAGTAGCAAGGAATGACTGGTGCGGATTCTTCAATGATCATTAAAGCGCCTATGAGGTTTCCGTCCTCAAGTCATAAACGATATGTACCTTACCAGTACCTTATTCTACGCACACTCTACATATCAAGTGTCTAAAGAGATCTAATGAAACATAATATAATAGCTTTTGAAAGTAATTTAAAAGAACAATAAACATTCATGTATGAGACATGTGTTGCCCGTACAGAAAAATGAAAAGTAATATTCGGTAACACGAGTACATACCTAATACTTTATTAGTTGGCAACAATTTTCACTCCTTTAGCGCATAAATATAGATATAACTTTTGGGAAACCACATCACACATCAATCAAAAGTAAAAGGCTTCCTTACATGCTAACAACAAGTAAAGTTTGTAACTACTTTCCAGTCAATGGAAAGAATCACTTTTTGAAGATAAGTAAATACTCCCAAAACACAGATATTAGTTGTTTCTAAAGATCCAATCCCATCCCAAAATGTAAAAGAAAACTAATTTGTATTACACACAAATAATACATGCATACACTATCATATAGTAACAAAGATATGCATGGATTTCACAAAAGATAGATTTGTAAAACAATAATGAATACAAGAGAGTTCGTTATCGATTCCCACCTCTTTTGATGACAAGCCTCGCCTACCTCGAGATGTACAATCCACTGGTTCGTCCTTTGAATCGATCGTTATTAATAACGACTAACTGTTAATCACACAAGCACTCTAAAGATTAGCCAAAAGGCTCATAACATAATCTCATACAATTCCCTAGTTATAGGATAAGTGAACTATCTAATGGTTCTAAGCCCATTTATGGTTCTACACCTTTTCATTATCTATATTTTACATATCTAAAGTTTACTAATCCAATTAGATTGATTCTACAGTCCATTAGGTGAATCTTAAGAATATGTACAACCTTTTCATTATCTATATTTTACATATCTAAAGTTTACTAATCCAATTAGATTGATTCTACAGTCCATTAGGTGAATCTTAAGAATATGTACAACTTTGTAGAAGGAACCAAATGTCAATTCGGACCATAAAGGTCCAAGTTCTCAAAGTAAAAAAAAATTATGCCTAAGCCCAAGTCTACTAAACCAGGTCCACTACACAAGGGCAGTCAAACTGGTCAACTGGCAGTCTCTAACGGTCAAACTGGCAGTCTCTAACAGTCAAACTGACAGTCAAAGGTCAACCAACAGTCTACGTCAATCAAGATCAAGTCAAAGTCCTGGTCAAAGGGTTAACTCTGTCAAGGTGCACTGGGTTAAACAGGAAATCAGTGAGTCAACTCATTCAACAAGACTGATTCAAGTTAGTCATATTCACTCTTGACTCAGTCAGATAAATTGAGTCAGCTAAGTCAGAGATATGACTGGGGTGACTGTTTCATGCTAAACAAGCCAAGGCCCTTGCACTGGCCACCACTCAAAAAGCATAATCATAGTGCAACACACAACATATCAAAATCCAATAGATGCATTTCTAACTCAACAACTTCATAAAGAATTTAACCTAAACTAAACCCAACCTTCAATTCAGTTAAACAATTCTCATTCCTTCTCCACATCAAATCCAATTCCAGTACAGTCAGACTTGAATTCAAAAACACAATCTATTTCAATTCTCAACACCACTGATTAACTCCATGACTTCCCAAACACCACCACTTACAACTTCAGTTACCTTCCCATCAGCCTCAATTCATCTCAGTCCTAACTCTTCTTTCCACAGTCATCACCTGTAACTAATCTCGCATTCATCTAACACCAATGCATTCCATCCTCCCTGTGATATATCACAATCCTACTACAATCACAACTCTATACTATACTCAACTTAAATAACACCACCAGCTCAATATTATATCTGTAATCCAGATCAACAACAATTCAGCTCCACCGTTTAAATATCTCATTCCATTGCAAATACACAAACAACACCACCTTATATATCTACCACTCAATATTACAACTACCTGCAACATTAGTTGTATAATACTCATACACAATCATCACCATCTTCTAAGTTCTGAAACTCATTATACCAACACCACCTGCAATCCAAAATTACAACACCAACAATTCTCTAAATTCTCTGTTCTTCTTAGAAATCACCATTTCCTCTACTTCTTGACCAGAACTGCAATCAATCACCAGTAACTGCATCTTCTCCCCATTCACTCAGTTTAACAATCATCTTCAACACTAATAATAAACATTCTTTTCCAACAACACCATTTCCAAATCCATGTTACTCATAAGCTACCACCACCTTCAACAGTTCATAATTCACAAAATCCATGTAACCTCAGTTTCTTTCTTCACAGAACCAAATCCCAATTCTTCTTCATCAATAATTATCATCTCAGAAAACCTAATCCTCATCTCCAATTTATCAAAACCCTAACCAACTAATTTGGGGAAGAACAGGGGAAAACCCTAATTCCCTGAAATCAAAATTAAACCTAATACTTCCATCTAAACTTCAATTAAACACAAACCCATCTTTAAAAGATCAAACTATAAATCAATTTCATACAAAACATAATTAAATAAAGAAACTCTGAATTGAAATCTCTAATTTACCTTTTTTCTCGATTCTGAAACATCAGCCCTAATCAACACCACTTCTATCAATCATCCAGGTTCTCAACTAATTCATCATCTCCTCTTGATTTCTCCATCTCAAACTAAAAACCCAACTTCAATTAACAACAACAACCCTATCATCATCTTCCCGTGCTCAAACAAACACACCACCATCACCTTCGCCTCTAACCAACTAAGTTAAAAAGTTTTCCTAATAACTACTCACGAGATTTAACTCAATCCTTTGAGTTGAATTCGACAGAGAAGAAAACGAAGAAGAACAGAAGAAGCATAAGAAGATGAGAACGAAGAGAAAGGGAAGAAAAGAGAAAATGAATTTCTCTACGACACGTTTGGGTGATAAGGCCAAAGAAAATGATAAGGCAGCCAGATAAAGGATAAGGGTAGCCAGACGGTTTAGCTGCACAAATTATTATTTTTCCATTCATGCTAATCCAGTGATATCTTCTTCGTATGGTACCCGATTGACACGTTCGAGTAGTCCATTCCGCGTAGATTTTTGAGATATATCTAGTGGTACTAGTTTAATAGATCATTTTTAAATTAATTTCTATTAATTAACATTCGTGTTAAACTAATCGAGTCATTAACGTCTTAATCGCCTCTTGATCGGTCTAATAGCGTCGACGAGCTTGAGGCTCGTTACATTCCCGAACTTCAACTGAGTTCGCCAGTACCCATACGGGTATGCGTGGTTGGTCGAAGCTCCAGTAGGTAGCCACTCCCTTCTCATGGAACCATCAAGGCTCCATGACTTTACCTGACCTTCACACTACGCATACGGGTATGCATACTATATCGGTCTTGGATCAACATATATGCAAGTACGCATACTATGTCTATAATCCAATTTTGGTTAAGTGTTCTAAACTCTATTTCAATCATTGAAACTTTCTTAGAGGACGCAATAGTTGTTTTCACTAAATATCAACATCAATGCGATTTTCAAAATATTGAAATAATCATACGAAACATTCTTAGTTTACATCAAATGATTGTCTCACACAAATCATGTAAGCTGTTACGTAGCGATTTTCACATGATCATGTTTTAACTTTCGTCAAGAATGTAAGATGAGATTAGTTGAAGAAAAAGCTTAACAACACATATTTCGAGATATATATAAGGGAGTTAAATTCAACTCGAAATATCAAATGTGTTTAATCGAATATTATATAGTAATACGACTTTTGTCTCAAGAAGGGAGATAGAGTAGAAATACACTTTTTGAGTGATAGATGAGTTTCAGTCTCCACATACTTTTTTTCGATGAAGTTCCACAAGCTCTCCTTAGTAGTTCTTCGTCTTCAATTGATGAACGCCATGAAGTCTAAAGCTAAACTACACAATCTATCCTAGTCCGAGACATTACTATAAGTAGACTAGAAATCAAGACTTAAAGTTTTGATCACTAAACTTGACAAATAAGCTTGAGATAGCAACGCTTGCGAGTTCGACCGAGTAATGCTCTAACAGATTTCTTCTTGACAGTCTATGTCAATATTAAATCACGCAAGGTATCAGACTTATAGTTTAATATCAAAAATATTATGGTGTACTTGATACACTCGTCATTTCAATTTGTATGTGAAATAACTATTTTACCCTTCACACATTACATATGATTTCTTCTTCGTCCGACATCCAAATGACACGTTCAAGTAGTCCATTTCGTGTAACCTTTTCGAGATCTATCTAATGGTATTAGATTCATATCCATATTACTATTTGATTACTATCTATCAATAATGTTTGTATTAAATTAATCGAGTCATTAGAATTTAATTCGTCTTTTGACCGGTCTAACAACGTTGAGGTGTTTATGGGTCTTTACAACACCATTCCAGATTTCTATTTACTCTAGTAATTCTATTAGAAACAAAATTAGGATGAAATTTCTCCCACTCATAGCCAAATTGCATGATTTGGTAGTACAAAAGTTTTCTCAAAAACCATTGTACATCTACCTTTCTAGATGTACCCCATATATATCCTTGCAAACTGCACTAACTTTTTTATTTTTAATCTAAGTCATGCAATAATAGAAAACCATTCATTGAACCAAACATAAATATCCTTAGTGATTTTATCATAGCTAGAAACCAGGATCGATAATAGGGTCTGAACTTCTTTAATAAAGATACAATCTAAATTAGATATTGCACTATCTCATCATGATTGCTGCAAAAGAGCTGATAAGATCAGCAATTTGCACAAGTCGGCTAATTTTTACTCTAAAAGGGAGACATCCCCGAATGTTCCAAATAAAGATAAAAAATTTAGGAGCTAGGTTATTCTACCAAAACGTGTTCCAAGGAAACTTATTATTAGGCACATCATTTAGATGAATCATATTATTCAAGATAGTTTTGTATGCAGATTAAACCTAAATAAGCCATTATCAATTTCATTCCATATAATTCTGCCAGTTCACGGAATTAAGATTCTAATATGTAACTTTTGACCGACCCTCTCTTCTCCCTCTCCCAAATAACCGTTTTCTTTGGCTTTCCTCTTCCTGATCCGAAGTTTTCTGATTTCATTCAATTGTGGTCCAAATCAATCAGATTTAATCTGATTTTTTCAGATCTTTCTAACTGAATAGGTTACAATTATTAATTAGTAGTATTATTAAATAAGTCATCATTTTCTTTAAAACGATTTTAGGGGTTGTATATATATTTTTATGTTATTTGTATTTTGTAAACAATTGATTTCATTTCTAGTGGCTCATCTTTTCCAGTTAGAAGATTATTATAACCGTAATGGCATTTTCATTGGATGCTTTCATCACAGATATATCATTGTGAATGATTTTTCAGAAGTGATCATGATTCTACAAGTTTTTGAAGATATGTGGCTACAAGAAGTGATCGTGATAATGATGAATCAGGCATATTAATCCCTTCTGGGACAATTTACTCTTACAGGAGAATAAAAATTGAATTGGGCAGATTACTCCCCTATGGGACATTTTAATCTTAATATAGAAGACAAATTCAGATGGCAGAAATTTATTTCACATGCCATGTTTCAAATATCAGTTTCATCTATGAAACAAGACAAGATATATGTAATTTTTTTATTGGTCTCATCTTTGATGTATCTGGAATTGATGTATTCAATTTTATAATATTAATGAAATCAAGATGTTTCCTTCAAAAAAAAAAATGTAACGTTTGACTCACTGCTTGATCATCATATGTAAATTTCAAAGTATCAATAACTTGTATACACGTAAATGACTTTATGTCACTTAGGAAATTGAAACAGGCTACCCGAAGTAATTAATAATTTAGATTTAATTAACATTATGATTTGTGTTCCACTACTACCCTTAGAGCAATTCCTATGGCAATGGCCAAACACCAAAGTTTGTTAAGACACGTGGATGGTCAAATATGATTCTCCACTATGGAAAACTATTGGGTGACCGAATAGTAAACGCGCGACAGGTATAATGACGCGGGAAATCTCCATCCAAAGTGTTGTGCATAATGGCGCGGGCGACAACTCCCTGATAGCCAGCTTTTGGCATAAAATATCCAACGGCGACAATAGATTTCCAACTGCTATCGGAACGGCTACTTCCCATTTCTATAAATAGACTCGAATTTGATCTCAAAAATACACAACAATCTTTCATCCGATCAATATTTTTTTAATTCGATTACTCTCAATTTCCAATCATGAATTCTGATTCTTCTGAGGAGGATATGGAGATGGATGACATGTTTTATGAAGAAGATGAAGAAATGTGTATAGAGTTTTTGAACCAAATGGATGAAGATGCAGATCAAAATAGAAAAAGACGAAATTTGATTCTGCAATTACAAACCTGGATCATACCAAAGCCTTTAGAGCCAAATGAAGTTGCAACTAGAAGATGGACATGGCGGAATCGACATTTTTACCACGAAAAGCTGATGCATGATTATTTTAATCATGACCGTGTCTATTCCGAACAGAATTTTCAGGGACGATTCCGCATGGGCCGTAACTTGACACAAAGGATTATTGCCGAGATTTGTCAGGTACAACCTTTATTTAATTATCAGTATGATGCACGACATATATAAGGCTTTAGTCCCGAACAAAAGGTCACAACGGCCCTCCGTATACTATGTTACGGGGTACCAGCGGATTCCACGGACGATTACATTCGTATTGGAAAAACAACCGCCTTTAGGTATCTCAAACTGTTTTGCGAAACAATAGTCGAGCATTTTGGTCCAACCTTTTTAAGAAAGCCTACTCAGGAAAATGTTCAAATAATAACTGCAGAAAACACCGAGAGGGTTTTCCAGGAATGCTTGGTAGTCTTGACTGCATGCACTGGACGTGGCATGCATGTACGGTAGAATGGGCAGGCCAATATAAGGGTCATTATCCAAATCCAACTGTAATTTTAGAAGCTTCAGCTAGCTACGATTGTTGGTTTTGGCATGCTTATTTTGGACTCCTAGGTTTAAATAACGATCTCAACGTTTTATATAAGTCACCATTGTTTGAACATCTTAAGAATGGGATCGCGCCGCACTGTAATTTCACCATAATCGGTAATCACTACAATCAAGGTTATTATCTAGCAGACGGAATCTATCCAGAATGGTCAACTATGGTTCAAGCTTATAAACAGGTAGGCCATGGTCCGACGACTTTGAAGGATATGCAGTACTTTAACACATAAAAAATGGCATGTAGAAAGGATGTTGAACGCGCTTTTGGTATATTGAAAATGAAGTTTTCCATCATAGCTGGGCCGGTACGCTTTTTTTATATTCAAGAAATGAACAAAATTATGCTGACTTGTATTATTCTGCATAATATGGTCATTGAATAAACCAGGCGTGACCCAACCTGGACTAGTTTTGAAGATGAAGATTTGAGGTCGAATCTTGTGGTGGAGCATGGTCGTCCGGCAAGAGAATATAGACTTGTCACTGAAAGACTCCACAATCGGGGAATCTATGCACAACTAAGACAAGATTTAACAAAGAACCTTTGGGTTTTAAAATGTGCAGCAGACGATGCGGGAGGGCGAGGCAGGGGAAGAGGAAGATGGAGAGGGAGAGGCTAACGTGTTATTGATGCAATAATAAAAGTAATTTTAATTAAACTAAACTAATGTGTTATTAGCAAGACTGAATTATAAAAGTAATTTTAATTCATGCATTATCAAGATTGAATTCCTTTTCGTTTTCTTCCGAGGAATCATCTTTGTCGGCAACATTCACAACTGAATCGGACCGATCTTTATCGGCCTGGACTTGGCCTGGACTTGATCCATTTGCGTATTCCATGTAGCATATTTTCGTTCATTCATTTTGTCGGTGTCCATGTTGAATAACTTGTTTAGATTATAATCCCTGTAGTGTTGTTCTCGCGAAAGACGAGCTTTCCGTTAATTTTCTAAAGCAATGGCATGGTCCCTCACTCTATCTGCCTCCATCTGCATCTCCATTTTCTTGTGATCAGCATAGTTGAACTCGTTTGAACCTCCTTCTGCTGCTCATTGGGCTGCATCTCTCGCTGCTTTTGCAGCTTTCACACCACCTCCTCTTCTTGTCTTGGCATTGGTGTTAACATCTAGATTACTATTGTGTTGAACATGACTACTTGGAGTTCCATCAGACGAGGAAGTAGGCCCTCCATTCTGAAAATCCTGCGAGATTTGACTATGTGGTGATCTTTCAAGCACTTGATGACCTTCCAACAAGTATGGGTTAAACTTGTTAAGCACCCTCAAAATGGTGAAACAACTTTCATATTGGAAGCTTGAACCTTTGTGAGATCTTTGCCACTCTTCCCGACATCTTCGTTCCACATCAGGTTCGCTTTCACCACTTCTTCTGTTATTCCACATTTGAGTGATAATAGCTACATATTCACTAATGGATGCTGCAATTGTGCAAAAACGATGACATAACCCATCCACATCACTAGCATATTTGTTATCGGTTTCCTTGCAAAAATTTGTTAAAAGTTTACCGTAAAAAGAGTTTTTTTCTTGACTGCAACCATTAATATTATCTAATGTGTATAATACATAATTTTTGCAAAGTGACTCGTCTTTATCCATTGTATACTTCGGACCACAAATTCTTGTGCTCTTTTGCTGTGATTGTCGTGGTATTTGTTGTGGTGTTTGTTGTTGTGACGATGACATATTTTTGAAACTGAATTGATATGAGTAGTTTTGTTTGTAAGGTTGAGGAAGGTGTGAGTAAAAATCTGAAGACGAAACGAATTTATAGGGGATGGGAAAACCTAGGGGAGTTCTCAATATGAACTCGGCGATATCAGACAACTCGCTGGCGTCAAGTTCACTAACGCGCGCTCTGGTGGAAATCTCTGGCGTCATCTCTGATGTCGCCCGAGTTATTAGTCATGGCGCGCGCCATTTCACCAGACGCGCGCCTACTGGAGTGTCTCAGTGTTCAAATGAACAGATCTGTTCATTTGAACTACCACTTTCTTGGTTTGTTCATCCCATAGTGGGATCAAAATGAACAAACTCTAGGTTTGTTCATCCCATAGGAACTTCCCTTAGGTTTTGTTAATGGAAAACAATCAAACAATTAATCCAGAGATTTCCTCGTCTTTATGATTTTATCTCTTTCTTCTTTCCTTTCTTCTCTTCTCCTTTTCCATTTTTAACTCACGAGCATCCTTCGTCTCCATTCTTCTTTTACTATAAAATATTAATTATATGTTCTTCCTCACTTGACTTTTTATTTGTTCCATATACAGAAAAATTATAAAATCTTTGAACAGAAAAGTCAATTATAGATGGGTGCTAGTACAACTTATTAGAAAAAAAAATCATATCTAGTAATGGATCAGAAAACTGGTTTTTTAAATTGATGAATGACATGCAAAATATAAAAGGATGATGGAATCAGGGCAGAAATGGAATTGGGTGTTCACCAAATTCAATTGGAAAAAGATGTTGTTTTTGTTGGGTTTCATTAAAAGATTGGGTTGATCCGTGGATTCAAGATGTTTATCAAGAGAAGAAACTTGTTCACATATCGCAACTAAAGCATCAGCATCAGCAATAAAATCTCTATCATTCTTAACTGCAACTTCTTGCATTGATTAATTTATGTAACCATTTTGAAGACTTGATGTAACCATTGTTGAATCTTCTGAAGAATCCATTGAATAATTGAGGAATACAAATCCGACCCTATTAAAATATAGGGATTGAAGTTTTGAAATTTTATAGATCTAGAGATTTTTGGTTTTTTCAGATCGGGAGAAAAGGTTTCGAGTTACTGTATTGGGTTTGATTTTTAACACTGCCCTGTTTGCTTCACATGATGCTTAGACAGGTTAATGATCCCTTTATACCTTTCTGATTCACGCTGCCCTGTTTGCTTCACATGATGCTTAGAAACATATGGGGAACATGTTGTCCATTGTAAGGTAGATCCTGGTTTTAAGTTTATACATAATCATGTGAGAGATATCTTATATGATGTGTTCTGGCGAGCCGGTATTTCAGCAAAGAAGGAAGCAACTGTCAACTTTTTGACAAACCCACTGGAGGGGAGATCCACACTCATACCAGCAGACGTACTTATATTTGGATGGGCTAATGGAAAACATGCATGTGTTGACCTCACGGGGGTTTCTCCGTTAGTAGGCATTGGACATGGTACCTTTACTGTCGGCCAAGCAGCGCTGAGAGATGCCTCAGGTAAGATAGCGAAGCATGAGAAAGCATGTATTGGTAATGGACACACTTTTATTCCCTTTGCTTTTGATACTTTTAGTTTCTTGGCTCCTGAGGCGGTTGGACTCCTCAAAAGAGTCCAGAAAGTCATGCACAGTAATGTCATGACCCCCGGTTCAAGAGAGTTTATTTTCAAAAAAATAGGATTTGCAATTCAAAAAGGGCTTGCGGCGCAGCTTGTTGCTCACTTGCCTACTATGTAAGAATATTAAAACTTTTTTCATAAATTTTAGGTTCCCATTGGATATTAAAAATTTCTTGATCACAAATACAATGAAGAACAAAAGCAACAAAAGCCCACCGAACTCTATCATAAACCTTGTTAAAATCAAGTTTAAAGCCCATCCAACCCTCATTACATTTTATTTCTAAAGGAACGCATGATTTGTGACCTATGATCCCAATAGATTTAAAATAGACCTATTAGCAACAAAACCATGTTGATTTGGAAAAAATAAGTTTATCCAGTAAGGCCTAATTTTATTGTCATGATTTTAGTTATTATCTTCATAACATAATTACACAAACTTATGGTATTATACTTCGTTGTTTTTTTTTTTTTTTTGGATTAAAGGAAAAAAGCCACAGTGAAAGTAACCCCTTACCACCTTAATCACACTAGGACCAGCTTGGCTCAAGTACATGCAAATGCAATAATCTGTCTATTAGGAATCTAGGATCGGGTTCATTATTAATTTTATCAATTTTATCAGCAGTAAGGACCCTAGAAAACGCGATCAGATTCACAAGTTTTGGTATGTGAAGTTTGTTGTCAAATTTTGTTGATCAAAACTAATATCTTGATTTATGTTATACTAAAGTCAGTCTCGGACTAGTAATATAGAGGATGATAGTTGAGTATTAAGATTGAAGACTAAAAAAAATAGAGACATATCTACAAGAACTTCATTAACAATGGTATGCGATGACTGACTAACATATTTAGTCATATTATCTACCATTCTATCACCATTCTATCTTATGGATCATATGACTTTTACTTGTATTTGTAACACCGTTAACCATTATATATATTACTCTTGTTAAACATATATTTCCATATTTTTATTTTTCTTAAAATTCTTTAGTCCATTCATATCCAGTTCGCTCATTCGCCTTCCCACAGATGTCAAACCCAACAGGTAATGAGATGGAGGTGAGTGGAAATTTCAAATCTGCCACTTATATTGATTGGATGTGGATGATACCAAATCCATGTCCATACATACCGTTACTAACCTCTATTAGATCCTTTAGAGCAACTGCAGTCATACGACTATAACCAAACATTAAAGAGCAAAAAAATTTAAAAATTTAGGTTTTAATCGGTGTGCGACGCAGTGGGGGAGACTAAAATTTGGTCAGACGCAACTTGAAGTTGCGCCCCAATCAGGCGAAACTTAACAATTCCGCCCCATTTTTTTGGATGGATTTTTTTTCATCAGGCGGAACTTAACCATTCCGCCCCTTCTTTTTCTTTTTCCTTTTTTTTTTATTTTTAATTTGGGGTGTAACTTAAAGTTACGCCCCAATCAGGCATAACTGTATTTTGCGCCCCATTTATTTTTTTGTATTCGGGCGTAACTTTAATCTACGCTCCATCAGGCGCAACTTTAATCTACGCCCAATCAAAGACTAAACCAAAGACCAAATTTGGTTTGGTTTTTGCTCTTTACTCGGTATTTGCTCTTTACTAGCTCCGTAGTGTCTGTGTTTTCGACCAAATTTTGGTCGATGGTCCATGACTGTGGTTACTCTTAAGCCACATTGATTCGTAACATTGTTAACTTCCTAGATGTACCAGTTCTAACAAAATAGCAAAAAGAAAAATGTACGCTTCTCTAACTTCCATTTTTTTTCATCCAAATTTATAATTAATGATTCCAAATTTTGTATCTTTAAAATAACGTGCTTTAGATATTTTCTAACGCATCCATGATGCATATACATTTTGAAATTATTTTACTCCGTTGGAGATGTTTTTAAACTACTACAATTTAATCCTGTGCATTTTTTTCCCATTAGTGGAAATTTCCGAGGAATCCAAATTTGGTTCCTCTCCTTTTTAGAAACCTATCCTCAAATGTGATAATGCCGGTTTTCATTAGGTTGTGAAAATTACTGTCATCACCTAGTGTGAAAATCATAATTTTCAGTGTAGATGTATAAAAAGTGAAATTTGTGATTATCACCAAAGTGAAATTTGTGATTATCACCAATGTGAAATTAGAATTTTTGGTGTAGCTGATCAATGAAATTTTGCAATAATCACCTAGTGTGAATATTAGAATTTTTCGTGATAATTGCAAATCTTTTCAAATCTCAGCTCGTGATATTTGTGTTTTTTTCAGAATTAGTAATATCGCTGAATTGTGAAAACTAGAATTTTCAGAGAGTAGGTTATAATGATTTTTGCGAAACATAAATTTTCACAGTCAAATATTATGGTAAATAAAAAAAAATAGAATTGAGTTTTTTTAGAGATTAACATTAATTCTATTCTTGGATATTTGACTTTACCCGTTTTTATTTTAAAAATGATAGAATGAGTTATTTTAGGGATCTTTTTAAGGAATTTTAACTGCACAAAACGTTATTTAAGGATTTAACATTAATTTGGATTTTTTAATTAGTTTTTAAAAATCTGTAATTTATAACTCCTAAAGGTTATTAATGTAATCTAACATAATTGTGGGCTCTATATATATAGAAACTTAATTGTGGGTTTTAGAAACATAAAAATACATAATTGGGATGCACATATTTTTCCTTATTAAATTGGGGCTTATAGCACTTAACTTGGGCCTATAACCAGATGACAAAAAATGTCATTAGAAATAAACTTCACACCACCCCTTATCAAAATAATTTATTTTACCCATGATTAATTAACATTAATTAATCATATTAGGGGTTAATTATGTTTTGGATGTGAGATTAACTAATGTTAGAGAGTTCTTCAAAACATCATACATTTAGATTTTTTTCATAAACAGTAGTCTGAATTGGTTTACGTTCATGAAAATGTAAACCAATTCTGGATTGGTGTTTTCCAAATTAACAGAGGACATCTATAATCGGTTCACGTTGCCGTATGTAAATCCGATTGTAATAATTGGATTTTACGTATTACATATATAAACCGATTGTTTCCTTTCATACAATTTTTTTTTCATTCATTCCGTTATTATTGTAGGATGCATTTAGCATATGCATCAAGCCTTTAAACCCCTAGGCGACCCTAGTGGACAAGTTATAGTCTCGTGAGGGTTTACATAGAGGTCTACCCACAAAACCTATACAAAAACTTCTAAAGCAATCAATCTTCCTCCGCAGACGAAACACGATCCATGAAGTTCGGGTCATCCTCCGGGATTTTTTATCCCAAGAAGTGATAGCTTGCATCGAATGTGAATTCTTCACCCTTTTCCTCCAAGTAGCGCGCTTTCACGACTTCGTGCTACAAAAATACAAAAACAAACTTACATTTGTTAGTGGTGTTTCATTTGAAGATAAAACAACATGGGTTACGTAAAACAAACCAAAAAAATACTTACAATTTGTTCAATGGACAAGTTGAAGGGGCGAGTGTTAAAAATCCGAGGTCGGACAACTAAATAAGCAAGAATTGCATTTTCGATGACTAAGTGCCTATGATGGACTTGTTGAACACTTCTTTCATTAGGATTTCCAAATTATTTGCTAAATTTGTTGTGTACCCAAGCCCAAAAGGTTACGAAATCCACCCTTACGGAGGACTGACGTCTAACTCGAGTTTCCGCGTACCATGCTTTGGTGATTGCCAAATCTTCGTTTGAATCAAATGATGCCATTTGTAGTATGTGGAGGTATGAAATGAGTAGTTGTGGAGTATATGGAGTGAGGGGGGATAAAATGATCAATTTTGGGGGAAATAGGGTCCAAGGGTGAGGTCTTTATTTATAGAGAAAGTCCCTAACGGCTATGTTTTGTGACAAACGTGAAATTATTTGGAATAATTGGTCTTCTAAAAGGTATATATAAACCGATTGTGTTTTAATGCCACCAGGAATCGGTCATTTTTGTGACCAACATAAACCGATTAAAGACATGTAAAAAAATTGAATTTTCACCGAAACAAATCGGTTTATATATATATTCATATGTGATCCAATTATATCTTGAAAAACATATAGGTAAAATAGCTTGAACAATCGGTTTATATATATGCATATGTGACCCGATTCTAGCTTGAAAAACATACATGAATAATATCTTGAACAATCGGTTTATGTTGATATATCGAATAAACCAATTGGTGCAACACATAATTATAGTTAAAACTTGAAGTGCATTAAGTTGAACAAACCTTAAAAGAGTGTTAAAAACTTAAAACATACACAAATCTTATAAACCTAAACTTTTAATATCTAAAACTTAAACGTAAAAACTTAAAGTACAGGAGCATCAACAATAGCACCACCAGGAGCATTTACAGCACCACCATCAGCAGGATCACCAGCACCAGGATCACCAGAATCAGCACCATCAGGAGCAACAACTTGTGCTTGAGCCATTTGTTCCCACATACCTTCCATTTCTGCATGGAGATACCTCGCAGCTGAAATCATGTTTCTCCTCATCCCAGTGAACCTCATGACCTCATAAATCTCCTCAAGTGCAAGCTTGTCAATCAATGCGAGGTCTTGTTCAAGATGGGTCTCGCGTCCATAGGCAAACTTATAGAGGATTCTTTGTGGAAGTCATTGTGTTCTCCTAAGGATGTCCTCCAATGTAAGCTCTTGAGAGTAAAACTCTGGGTGTGAGAAGTCCATATATACATAAAACCAAAAATAAAAACTAGTCAACAATCAATAATCGGTACATAATCATACATATGTAACCCGATTCTGACTACAAAAACATACAGGCCAGTGAAACATCCATAATAGGTTTATGTGGTACATATATAAATTCCGATTATTATTAAAAGGAATCTGAAGAGTCAAACATAAAACCCGATTTTGGGATCGCATAAATAAAAGAAAAAAATGTTTCCAGAATCGGATTATTTTAAAGCACTTATGAACCGATTATTGTGCATGCTTTTCATATTTCGTTTCTAAACCTAAAATCGGCTGATGTTAATCATCATATAAACCGATTAATCTGCATGCTCTTCATGGAGGAAACCAAAACCTAGAATCAGTTTATTCAATATGTCAACATAAACCGATTCTGGATGTAATCAGAGATTTCGATTTTCGAAATTTGAAGATTTAAACATGTGAATCAATCAAGAACTGCAAATCATAGAATGGGTTGATGGAGATTTACCTTTTCCTTGGTTGGATCGAAGATCTTGGAGGAGAGGATGAAAAAAAAAATTGAGTAGAGTTTTGAGAATTTGGAAAGATTATGATGAAAATAAAAACTTTTTTTAGGTTTAGGTTTTTCTGTTTTTGGATTTACTAGAAAATGGTAAGGACTAGTATTTATATGAGATTGATTTAGGAATTAATATGGGGGTAAATTAGTATTTTTCGGAAGATTGGGTGCCCAGAGTAATTTGGTGGTGTGGGAATGAAAATTTGATAGGCCCAAATTAAGTGCTATATGCCCCAATTTATCTAGGATATTTTTCCCCTATATATATTTATAATCACAGTAGCGGTTAAATAATTATGTGCATTATCGTTTTAACACTTACGAATGTTGCACAATATTCATAACCAGTTGCAAATGTGTTATGTGTCCCCCAGTCGGCCACCATCATATAATCCCATCTCAAATTCAATAGAATCTCAATCTCACAAATCGAAGATTATTCATAACCCCATCTCAAATTCAATCGAACCTCAATCTAACAAATCGAAGATTATTCATAACCCCATCTCAAAATCAATAATCGTGAATCAGCGGAAATCAAAAGCAAACACATTTTATTGTAACCCAAAATCTAGTTTGATTAATCGGAAGAAAAAGATATTGAACTAGAGATCACTGAACTAATTTTTAACTTTGATTTAGTTTTTACGTGAGATTATCATTATTTGATTAGATTAGATTTGATTGGTATTATTTAGATATAGATCTATCATCGACGACACCATGTACTCTTATTGATGTTATTTCTGGTGGTGATAAAGACCCAAATAAGATCTCATCAGGTATAAACCTTATTGTTGTTACAATTTTTAATTTTTTTGATTTTCTCATGTTTTCTTCATTCTGCAAATTGTTGTACTGTAATGAAGGTGTTTTACAACATGGGTTTTCCGCATAGTCGAAACATCAGCATGGATTTTACCTAGAAGTGTGACTGAAAAGTGAAAAAAATCCCAAAAGTGTGACCAAATTTGAAATCCTTCCAAAAGTGTGACCATGACCGGTCAACGGACACATATGCCCCGGTCTTTTACGGAAATACCGTATTTTGTCCTCAGATGTCCACATATCGGGTAAGGATGTGTACACATCGCGTAAGGATGTCCACATATCGGGGTAAGGGTGTGTACACATCGGGCACTGATACCCCACCATGAATCGTATCTGATGTCTACATATTGTATGTAGACATCCAGAATCTAGGCATAATCATTATATGTAGACATCCAGAATAGTGTCCGATGTGTACGTAAGGATGTGTACACATCGGACACTATTCATAAATATGTGGACATCAAGCCAATCGTTTGTGGACATCAAGCCAATCGTATGTGGACATCAGCCATAATGTGTAGACATCGACTATAAATATGTGGATATCCTTACCCGATGTGTACACATCGGGCTATAAAAGGGTACGTTGGGTATTAGTGAAAATCAATCACACTTTTGGAAGATATTCGTTTTCAGTCACACTTTTGGAATTTTTTCACTTTTCAGTCACACTTTTAGTCATTTCCTCAACATCAGCTTCGGTGGTTACTCACAAACCCAAATCTGTTGATATCTTGGTTTGTCTTCAAATCCTAATTTCAGTTTCAGTTTTATGATCTGAATTTGAGTTAGGTTATATTGATTTTTGAGGGTTTATTTTGATTTTCTTTTTGTTTGTCTTAGTAGTATTCCATCATTTAGATCTGACATTTGTTGGATTTATAATGAGTTCGGTTAGTATTTTTTTTCTTCAGACAATGAGAATATTAGTCAAGAGCAGAGAACAGGAAGAATTTAAATTTGGGGGTTCTCAAGAACAAAAGCTTCATGGTAATCTCGATTTGTACTCAATTTTTATACCTAATGCAGAGTCGTTGTAGTTACTAATTCATTACTTTATTTTGAATGTAGGATTAAGCAAATTCATACTACTCATTCCTGGGAATTCCTATTCCACAGTATGACCAACTAACAGAAATTGAAACCAAATATGATATGATCATTGGCATCCTAGATTCTGGTAAATATGCAGCTGAAATGCCAGCTTATTGGATTGTAGCATATACTTCCCCAACTGAGTCATCTTAATAATATATGGTTGTTAATATACTTATTAGATCACGTGTATATTGTCTTGCATATTGTTACTTGTCATTTTGAGATCATGTGTGGATTGTAATCATGTCCTGAATGAAGTTGTTGGAAAATAATTTGGTTAAGTTCATCTAGTGGCCTCATAGTAGTGATGGTTTGTGTGTTTTCTTAGAATTGATTAGGTTAATTGTTCCAGTGGTTTCAAGTTTTGTAAAACAATGTTTCAGCCGATTCACACAGGACTTGTTTTTGCTTCATAGTATGTATGTTTATCATCACTTATTTGTATGTAATTTCCAAATCCATTAGGTAATCCAGTTTTACAACTTACAAGTGTCAAGTGATTTCGCTCTTATCAGTAAAATAAGTGTTGGTGTCTGCCGTTAAATCCAATTTGACTGGCGAAAGTCAAACAATTGAGAGGAACATGCGTGTAAAGGTTTCTTTGTACATTCCAGAGGCCTTAAATTATTGTAGTACCAAATGGAATGAATTATTTCATTACCTGAATGCTTTTCGGGTTCTTTTTGACGAGGTTTTGTTGCTACCTTATTGGTTCTGTTAGATGTTTCTTGTGTGTGTTTATCTTGGGCTTGCTCTTATAATGTTTCTGGTACAGGACAAGGGATATCTTCATACTTGATCTGGAGTTTGAGCCATTCTCCACTAGTGGGTTTGTCATGCCATGCGACTTGTACCTATATTAGTGGGTTTGTGGTGCAGACCAATGAGATATTCATACATGAGCAGGAGTTTGATCCATTCTCTTATAGTGGGTCTGTTGTGCGGCTTATGTCTACTCTTGGTTGCATACTGGCGGTAAAAATTGTTGAATTGACAATATGGATTATGCTTTTGTGTGCCTTTGGTAGATGATTGTTGTGTTTGATAATTGAATTTATTGCTTTGCTTTGCATCATTTACTCTATGCAAAAACATGTTATCTCCGTGTGCAGAAACTTATATTATTTAATCTCTCATTTTTATAAGCATATCTTGTCTGGCTTGTGCGTGTGTTTGGCTGGTTTGGTTTACTTGTTTATGATTCGAAAGGTATTTGATATAAGTGACCATCTAGTTAAACTTGATCATGATAACCTCCTAGTTGAATCCCAAGGCCGTTGATATATTCTCACTGATATATCTTTATTCAATTCTCATTGTCCATTTAGAACCTACTAACAAACCAGTTATTCGATTGTACTTATTCTTTTTGATACATTTTTTTGTTGTAGGTTGGTCTTCTTGTCTACCTTTTACTTTGAATCCGTGTTTTGAATAAAATCTCTCCCAAAAAAAAAATATATATTTTAAATTCTCATTGAGGCACTTTTGTTGTTGTAGGTTGATTTATTGAATACTGAGGCAGCACCTCGGATGGTGTTGCATGCCCAATTATGCAGACAATGATTTTGATGCCCTTCCAAACTTTGATGTCCTCTCCACTGATTTGGCTATCACATTTGACATTCCTTGATTTATCTTATACTTTTTTTTTATTGAACTTGCACCTCCAACTTCGTGTTGAAGCTTTATGATAATTAAGCTTGTAATAGATATAAATTTTAGCATTTGAAGTTGTCAAATTTTGAAAAAAGTATTTTAGATAGTTAAAGTTGTAAACTGTTAGCATTTTTTAATACAAATTCAGGTTTAAATTTGTTATCAATTTAATATTTAATTTTATGATTAATATACAGTTTTGAAGTAAATATTAATTTATAGGTGATTCAGCTTTTATTTTCAGCTGAATCATCTTTTGATTCAGCTGAATTAATTTCATTTGTTGCCAGTTTATTGGTAAAGGCATCGTTTGTCACAACTTAAACAACATATAAAAGCGTTATTCATGCTTCAAAAAAAAAAAATATAAAAGCGTTACAATATGAAGGTCAGAGCCGCAGTTTCTCTCCCCTCGTGTCCGCCACAAGTCGGCAAACAGATGGGACACTCGTCAAGAGATTCTAATCCGAAAACTCTTATAAGGCTAAGTCCTATGGGCTAAATTGAGTTGTTGGATATTAGCCAAAAAGTGTTGCAGTTCAATAAAAAGTGTTGTCTATTTGTTAACACTAGTACTCTTTTCTAGCATTTTCTCGCACTTGAACTAGCTGCGAAATAGTTGCGCTGAATGGTTCAGGGCCACAAAAATCACCTTTTCACGGAATGGTTCATCGCAGATTGATTTGTTTTTTAATCTGTTGGATGAGATTGGTTGCATGCTAAACGAAACATCACTGGGCGCTGTTTGATATTGCGACTAGCATTCTAGATTAACACTCTCATATGACTTAGGAGGTTTCCCTATCTTGCGTGGACTGCTAATATATCTGCTAGATTAGCACACCAATATTAAGCCTAACCGCTGCAATTTTTAAAACTGTGGCTGTTTGGTGTACTAAAAAAAGACATGGTTGTTTGTGTGGTACGGTAACAGCAAGACCTGCTTGAAGTCCAATGTCAGATTGTTTTTTTTTTTTTTTTGGTAGTCCATCTGATCCGACGGGAGCGAATGTCTCCTGATGAAAATTGGAACCCTCCTTCCTCACCCTCTCCTTGGAGCTACGAAAGTGTTATAGACCCTGGTGCACAAATTCATTGCACACTTCAAACCCAGGGTACTCATTTCTATTCTTATTGTTGGTTGTTTTCTTTGATCGGTGTGATTTATTAAATTATCATTTCTAAACAAGGAATCAGATAGACAGAACAAAACTCAAATTATTATTTATGCTCAATTATGAAATTAGTTATTACATGAGATTCGCATATGCTTCCAAGATAATCCAACACTTAAGAAGTTAATTATTACATGAAATCCACGACGCTAAGATACATTAGTTGATCCCAATTCATTTTGTTAATAACACCAAAGGTCAGTTATTAGTTGCCAGAATACCAAAATTATTTACTAAAATCGTAGTTCAACGGTTGAGAAATTTTTTTTAATTATTGCATGTGATTCACGATGCTAAGCTAATAATTCAAATGGGATCCAATCGAGTCAATAACTAACATCGAATGGGACATAAAAATCTTATAATCTTAATACCACATGGTTGAACTACGTGTATAGAAGTTATCCGATTCAATAATGCCTACCTACTCTATCAACAAAAACAGTATGGCCACCTACATAAATAAAAACATTACCCTCTACTACCCAAATACAAATATGCTAGAATAGAAATCCATAGTATTTGTTAGTTAGCCAGGATCGATTAATGGTTTCCCCTCCACGGCTCCACCTATCATTTTGAAAAATTTCTTAGAAGGACCATAAGTAACTATGTAGTTTGATTAATACAGTACATTTTTTTTCTAGCCAGAAAGAAAAAAACAACGTGTATTGTCCGGTTCGATATTGCACACCTACCTCATCACCGATAACATTTACGACCCAACTACAAAAATTAAATTAATGGCTTGTTTTCCGCTTCCCATATATATATGTGTTTTTAAGGAGGTTGCCTAGCTGGGGGATCTTCGTCTGATTGCCCGGCCGATCGAGATCTTGCATATCAACTAAATGATAGTTTCGAGTTCATATTAAAATCTTTTTCAAGATCGTTAACGATCTTTTAGATCTTCGGGCAGTGTTGGCTGTTCAGAAAGAAGAATTAATTGGGGGATATGGGAATTAATTGGGGGATATGAATTACTTCCCCCAACCCATGGTGTGTGCTAAGGGGTGACTTTTGGTTATCAATATACTAAAATATCCTTCCCTCAAAATCAAAAAAAAAACTTAAAATCAAAAAACAAAATCATATCCCCCATTTCCATCTCCACTTCTTCCCTCAAAATAAAAATTAAAAACTTAAAATCAAAAATCTAAATCATATCCCTCATTTCCATCTCCACTTCTTATTAATCTTATTTAGGGGTAGTGTTTTGAAACCCAAATATTCTCCATTCCCTTTCAAATTCTAAACTCTCCCCACTCCATATCAAATTCTCTTCACCTCACTTTGGAAACAAATTTTTTTTTTATTCTAAGTGATGAAGATCATCTTTGAAAGTGATGATGACCATGCCGGAATTGATGAAGACCATGCCGTGACACGGTTCCAAGATATGGTTTTTATCAATTCTAAGATGGTCTTCATCACTTCCATTTTGAATTTTTCATGGCTTTAAAAGCTTGGTACGTAGATGGTCATTGATATGAAGATCATGCCGGTATTTTTTCAAGATAGTTTTCATATTTATTTCCTATCAGAAAAACAATACCGCATGGTCTTCATATCAACCGACCATGCCTGCACCAAGCTTTTTAAAGCCAGAAAAATTCAAAATGGAAGTGAGGAATACCATGCCGGAATTGATGAAGACCATATGCCGGAACACGGAGATCGTGATGCCCGATAATTTCCTATCAATGCTTGGTAGTCAAGTGAAAAAAAAATCAACATTCGGATACTTTTCATTCTGTTCTAAGATAGGTATTTAAGCAAAATACTATCTTTGAAGTGTATTTCAAAGACGCTCGAAAAAACTATTACCATGCCGGTACTGTTCAAAACCATAAAAAAATCAACATTCTAAGATCAAAACCAGGAAAAAATCGTAACGAGAGGGCGAACCCCCGGATAGTGGCAAACAATTTATGAACATTTCCAACAATTGCAGGCATGAGTTTTTGGTTGAATACCATGCCGGCACCAAGCTTTTTCAGCTGCAACAATGGTGGATTCAAAGAAAAAAATCAATTTTTCAACCTCTTATTCGCAGTAATTCTCTCATCACAATCATCTTCCCATTTTCAAAAAAGAAATTCCTCTCAAATATTTTTTTCCCTCCTTCTACTCTCACCCAAACACAAATAAAAATACACACTAATTTATCCCCCAAATACTTAACATTTTACTAATTATACTTAATCACTAATCCTAATTAGTGGGGGCTAGATTAGGAATTAAAAAAAAATTACATAGGGGGTCACCCAGAATTGCTATTGGGACACCTATTTTGTCCCGTAGCTATATCCCCCAATTAATTCTCATATCTCCCAATTAATTCTTCTTCAGAACCACCACCTAATTCGTCTATTCGTACAATAATTTTCTTAATTATTTCACGACTGTTAGCATATAACTAGAGGTGTAAACTGGGATGTGCCAAAGACGACAGAGCACTACCAAAGACGCTAAAAGTTGAGCACAAAGCCAGCCCAAAGACGCAAGACAAAGACGTTAGTTAAATGGGATGTGCTGGGTTTGACTAATTGGCACAGTAGCCCAGCATAACACGCGACACGGATTAGCACTTGGCACGGCACATCACAGCATGTTAAGAAAGCAGTCATAGCATGCACAAGTACACCATATAACAAGGCATAATACATCATATTTTGTGTATATTTCACAAAAGAGTCACCATTCTTGCTAGTTTTTGACATTTTATGCTGACTTATTTTTATAACAACACATATAATACCTAAATATTTAGAAAATATATTCCAATATCGTTGTTATAATGCCGTTACCTATATTTGTCTAGAACATTAATTTACATGACAGTGATCCAATTTTATATTTGATGGGTTATTTCTTTTTATTTAATAAACTTGTTGATTTTACTTGAAAAAAATTCAAATGATATGTTGTCTATTTAGATTCTCGTAATAATGTCCGACTTAATGTATACCATCAAGTGATTTCAAATTATTTATAACACGTGTGCTAACACGGCACAGCACAGCACATCACGTTTATTCGTGTGATGTGCCTAGCTTTTGACTAGTAAAGCACAGCACGGCACAACACGTTTAAATTGTTGGCACAGCACAGCACGTCACATGGCACGTGAAGCACGCGACTTCGTGTGCCGGGCTATGCCGGACCGGCACGTTTTACACCACTACATATAACAAAGTAATTTAAATAATGGATTCAATGCATATACAATTGATAGTTGAAGATTGCAACACATCAACTGCACCACGTCCTATCGGAGTAAATAATATTCAATGCACACTCATTCAATTCGCTGTGAGATCACATGGAGCATTTTCATGGAATATCTTGGTTGTTGATTTTGCTGTTTATATAGTATCACCATGTGAAACACGATGCATCTCATTTTTCCACTTCTTTGACCTACATCTGTAAAAAAAGTTAATAATCACACAACAAGTATATCATTGAAGAATCTCGAAAATGAAGAAAAACACTCAACTTAGTCGCTTTTTACTAACCACCAGATGTGACAAAAGTTGTTCGTATGAACTTATCTTTTCTCGGAACGGTTCCACACCTTTGCAATCTAGGACTAGGACTTCGATTAGTTTTTTATCACGATTGTTTAAAGTATATATTTACTTTATCTTTTTCAAGTGTAAAAAGCTTCGAGATGCTTCTTAGGATATAGGGCACTTATCTTGGACGTACCCAAGCAAAGCTGCCAAGCCATGAGATGGTGATGAATCATTTAGACAAAGGACGCCACTAGAAAAAGGATTTACGGGTCCACTTTCCACCACCATGAGTGAGGATGGATTATGACTTAGATTACTGAGCAAACACTATGGTCAAATTTAGCAATAATGACCTTAGATCCAAATGAATAAACCATATCCTTTTTGTCAACTTGACACCTTACACAGGTATTTCATATTTTATTTGATTTTTCCAATCAATTATATGTCATTTCTAGGAAGAAACTGTAATCTTTTCTGTCAACTTATTTAGTTTATTGGGGTTGGTAAGCAGATCTTGTCACCACTAGTAGTAAATCACTACTTTATTATGTGATGATTCACTTACACTGTCGATATTTTTCATAAACAATATTAAACACAAAGTACATATTTTAATTCTAGTAACATGCTTTGGTTCAAAAACCATGTTATTGCTAGCTCTCTTTTTAATCCCGAGCGTAACAATAAATTATCCGCGGTAGATAACTGTCACCGGATAACCATTGGATTGTGCGATCATTGATCCAAACCAGTAACAAGAGATGACGTTATAAATCAGTGTCTATCCAGTCCCATGCACTTGCAGTAAAAAAAAATATAAAGATTTTTCCACAACAACTACCACTACCATTGCTGTCTCCAATGTGTACCACGTGAAGCAATTACTCGGTAATGCAGAATTCCTGTAATGGTGGATCTTAAGCAATCTTACCTTGACACTGAATGAAAAAGTTCAAACCTAAAAGGGATAAGGAAAAGATGACTCATTGTCTCATTTGAAGCAAAAGAAATCTTTAAAAAAAATAATTAAAAAAATATATCTACTCAATGCATACATCTAACGGATAGATGAATGGCAACAAGAATCATTAATGATAATATTAAAAAAAACAAAAAACTATACGATGAGAATCGCACATCCACATCTATATAAACACACTATGCATTCTCTGTTTCATCATCTCACAGCTGAACCCAGTTTAGTTCTACTGAAACCAGTTCCAATGTCTCTCTCCCACTTAGCCACCACCACAATCTCCAACTCCACCATTTCTGGGAACCCTCTCCGCAGGTCGTCGAAAACAAACACCTGCGGATCTGTTCGCCTTTCAAACCGCACAACATACACCTCTTGTGAGCTTAACCAGAAACAAAATCAAGAGCCTACTGCTACTCATAATGTTGGCATTGATAGGAGAAATGTGCTGTTAGGGTTGGGAGGAGTATATGGAGCCACTGCTACTATTGCCAACAATGCAATTGGAGCTCCAATGGTACCGCCTGATTTGGCAACTTGTGACCCCAAGAAACCAAGCGCAACCGATGATGAAACCAAACAAAAAATCAACTGCTGTCCACCTTATTCCTCGGCCAACATCGTCGATTTCAAACCACCATCATCTTCAGAGCCATTACGAGTCCGCAAAGCTGCCCACAAATATAATTCTGATGATGTTGCAAAATTCGAAAAAGCCATTCAATTGATGAAAGATTTACCAGCTGATGATCCATGGAGTTTCAATCAACAAGCAACTATTCACTGCACCTTCTGTAATGGAGCTTTTAACCAGTTGAATTCAAACACTCTACTTCAAATTCATGGAAGTTGGTTTTTCCTTCCATGGCATCGTTACTACCTCTACTTCTGGGAGAGAATTCTTGGAAAACTCATTGGTGATGATACTTTCGCCATCCCTTTCTGGAACTGGGATACTCCTAAAGGGATGTACTTGCCCAAGATGTACCAGAATGCTAGCTCACCTCTTTATGATGGAACTCGGAACAAAGAACATTATACGTCGATGATCGATTACAAGTATGACATATCCTCGGATAAACCTAATCCCAAAGAGAATTCTCAACAAATTTCTGAAACTGAAATTCGAAACTTAGCTGAGATTGATAGTATATTCAAAGAAACGTTGCAACTACCAGCACTTTTCATGGGGAAAGCACAAAGGGGTGGAGAGAAGCCTGCTGAAGCACAAGGGAGGAATGAGGCTTTGCACAACGTTTTTCATCAGTGGGTTGGACCTCTTCAAACCCCTTACCATAATATGGGAAATTTCGCCACTGCCGGTAAGGATCCTGTGTTTTACGGTCACCATGGTAATGTGGATCGTATGTGGGATATCTATAGCAAACTCCGTGGACAGAAAGTTGAGTTCAGGGATCCTGATTGGCTAGAATCAGCTTTCATCTTCTATGATGAGAATCGCCAAGTTGTCAAGGTTAAGGTATGTCATTCTTGATCACACCCTCTCTCATCATAGTAGGTTATAATTGTGGCCTATCATATTTCAGATTTTATACTTGTAATTTTTTGTGCGGCAATAATCTTTAATTCTAGACTGTTATTCACCAACAGTTTTAATTAAACATCTGTGCAGGTGAAGGATTGTCTAACTCCGGAGAGCCTAAGATATAGTTACGCTCCAGAAGCCCTTGCATGGACAACAGTTCGTCGAAAGTACAAGAAACTGCAGAATGCAGCACAGACAAGGAGCGCAGGTGACTCACTGAAACTAAAACCAGTTTCCGAGTTTGGATCCAGTCCAAGAAACTTAACAGAGCCAATCCAAGTACTAGTGCAAAGGCCAAAGACATCAAGAACTAAAGATGAGAAAGCAGATGCAGTTGAAGTTTTATTCGTAGATGGAATACAGATTCCACATGGATCAACAGCAAGGTTCGATGTTTACGTGACAAAACCAATTGCAGGACTAGCCGGTCCCCATAACGGGGAATTAGCTGGTAGTTTTGTGAAAGTTCCTCATGCTCATCAGGGATCAGCTAATGGTGCGGTTCATACTCACACTTCAAGTTTGGAATTGGGTATTAGTACTTTACTTGAAGAAATTGATGCTGAAAGTTCAGAGAAATTGGTTGTGAGTTTGATTCCTCGAAGTGGTGAGGTTATTGTTGGTGGAGTTCAGATCCGTTTAGTGGAAGTTGACGATGATTGATTCCTCTAGTTACCGGACTAGTAAACTGCAACATGCCTAGAGCATGCACTTATTTGCGATTATTCCCAAGTCGGTACTTGGTAGGAGAGTTGTGTTTTCTTGGGGTTCATCTTTCCCGATTTAAATTTCGAGTGTTTGCTATGGTAGTTATCTGGAGTTCTTATTTAAGAGTCTGATAATAAAGTAAGTTAAGGTGCATTTACATGATTAACTAACACTTCTGGTTCTTAACCGGAATAGTGTTACCTTGACACTGAATGCATTTTAATTATCTATTTTTTTCTCTTGGGTCTCATCTATAACTTGAATTGCAAATTTATTTTTGCGTTTCTGTGTTTCTCCCAAAATTGGAGATACTTGACATGGCATAATCTCAATAGATTATCTGTATTTTTTATTCCTCGATACAATTCAAATACATGTATATATGTTTATAATAATGCCCACTAACTTTTAGGACCACTTACACTAACGGCAGTTCTCCACTTCCCATGTGAGATCCACCTCTGGTTGCTCGAACTAGATCGGGCGAAGTTAAACATTTCTTTCGTTCTTTTTTCCTTGATCAATGTTCCATGACATTTCTTTTGAATCCTATAACTGGGGCTTGAGCCCAATAGGATTTTGGGGACTTAAAATGATATGTGTATCCAAAAGGTGGATAGGGGGACTTAAAATGAAAAAGTCAATAATAACCTTTATATAAATTTTTAGTGTTCATCAATAAAAATTAAAAAATAAAATCTTAAACCTATAATTTTTTCTTCTATTTCTTCTTCTCTTCTCATTGATAAATCTCTACATTCCTACTAAAAATGAGAGTGTTCCGGAATTCGAAACTTCACCATCCACAAATTTTAATATCAACTGTTAATCTTCAACGGGTGATATTCAAAATGACAGATGATGGCTTTATATATCTTGGAAAGATTTCATTTTTGGTTGGAGTGTAGAGACTTATAAGAAGAACATGTCACCAAAAAATTAGCTTCAAATTCATTACGGGTTGGGTTTGGTGAAAAAAAAATGGCGCTAAAATGTCAAGATTATATTACTCTAACCATGTCAACGACTCAACGGATCCTACCCCAACAACTGTAACAAAATAATTTCATTGATATATTATATACTAGAACTTGTCCCGTGCCGTAACGGCACGACCACGAAAATAAGTGAATTTTTTTATTTTGACCGGTGTTATTCATTTGTTGTTACTATTTAAAGTGACAATTATTTTTCATACATTTTAATTATTATTTTTCTTTTGTATTTGACCGAGCTTATTTTAACACCTAAAAAATCAAGCACAACTTGTAAAATATAATGTTATTTGTGTCATAACGACATCGAATAAACATTGCACACCACTCTATTGACTAATTATGATACCACCACCAGAACCACCAATTACAACTACCTTTTTCACCAGCAGCATTCCCGTCGCGGGCTGCATGCACCTCCGCTCACAAATATCACCCTGATTACTCATAATCTATTGATGTAATTATTAACATAGTTGTTATCTATTGAGTGGGAGTATATATTCATTTAGATAATTAATAAGACATTTATCATGAGAGATTAATAAAATATTTATTTTGAGATAATAATGATGTGCACAGATTAAGACCGTTAGATATGAATTTCTAACTTTCAATCATAGACGTCACTTATAAACACTTAAACAACTACTGATTTATCTTTTTCCTAAACAAATCTCGAGGATGATACTAAAAACAATTGATAAATTAAGGCACTAAAGATTTCCAGGATGATGTCAAATCATCAAGGAAATAAGGTTGAGCAAAAGCATGTTCTTGGATTTAATTTCTTTTGTCTCTTTAGTCTATCTCTAATTCCCAAATTTATTTCTTATTTAGGTTTGCTCAAAAGTGGGGAACTAAAGTTTTTAAGTCCACCCCTCCTTCTGGATGTGAGTGAGAGAATCAATTGTTTAGTTTTATGGGAATATAGGTTTGTTATTTTTAGTCTATCAAATTTCTCCACTTTGCTTTTGATTTTTGGGATGGGAAAAAAGATAATACGTAATGCATTATTTCCCAATTAAAGCTTGTATTCATGGAATCAACCACAAACGTGGATTTATCAATCGGGAGGGAAAATCAAGATCTCTCTTTATGTTAACTAACTTAGTTAAACTTTGTTTTATAATATAGAACAAAGAAACATGAAAAATATCACCTAGCTATGATATAACTCGTGTCATAACCGTGCGACTTAGTAATAAGTTAATTTATTGTGTACTGATTTTGATTTGTACCGTTCGTTTGCAGTTATTATTTTAATTGTGATGAATTTTTACCGAGTTTATGTTGTCATTAAGACGATCAACCACATTTTATATTCTTTATAAGGTTAACCAGTTTGTGGAGAAATATTATTAAAAAAAAATATACTACTTTCATTAACACCCACCACATCCAAAATATCACTTGATACCATTTCTTTCCCCCACATCACCGTTGCTTCCACCCCCAACCACTGGACGTGCTTTTTAATTTTTAATCACAGACATCATGAGAAAAGTTTATATTGAACACACTTAAGTCGTCAATTAATTTATTCCACTATTTTTTTATTTCATTGGTTTGTTTTTATGAAATTATCTTTTATATTGTAATCAATTTTATTTAACACTAAAAGTCATGATATGTCTAATAGGGTATTATTTGGGTGATACAACGGTATATGATGATATTTCCTTATAAGATCTGGTATCATCTACGAAATATTTGGTTTTTTTCCTTACCAATCGTGCGAAAAAATAGCTAACTGTATCTTTCACAATATAATGTTGTGCGTTTGTAAAGACACAAAAATATTATTGTTCACTATTATTCACCAACACCCACCACCATTAAAAACATCCATCGGCACTATTTCTTCCACCACCAGGGAAAGACCAACACCCACCATAATATTTTTGTGTCTTTAATATCTCTACCACCCAGTACTTCATCCAATACCACCATTAATATTTATTAATAAAATTAATATTTACTAATAAAAATATGTATTTATTAGATCAATTAAGGGGACATTTATGATGAAAAAATAATTAATAATTAATTATGAGAAACTAATGGGATACTAATTAATAAAACATTTATAATAGTTTGGTTGAGCAAACCAAGACCGTGGATTTATCTTCTTCCTATACAAATTTTGGGCACTACTCACATAGCCTTTAGTTCAACGTAGATTTATCTAGCGCTTAACCCGTGTTGAAATGGCATGGGCACAATTTTTATCTGGATATTAAATTTAATATTTGTTAATTATCAGGTTTACTCTCCTTATCATTACCAAATTGAAGACAAAACCAATATATATTTTTACTCTTCAGTCCATAAATCTTTTATCATACACTCATTTATGATTCCTTTCCAGTATGTTTGATATTTTGACATTCACCCAAATAAATGTTTATTCTTGCCCTCTTTCACAACAAAACCAACCATATTTGATATGTTTTATAGTTTGCAGAGACAAAAACATATTATCGATCTTTTGAAATGGTATTTCCTTCTACATCTCCCTTATTTTAGTGACCGCGCAAAACCAAAACATCGAACTATGTAGAATAAAACAAAATTACATCACTCAAAATCATTCTTCCTATAAATAATTGTGTCCCATAAGCTCAGAATCCTTGTTTATTTTGTCCCATTATAAAATGGTCCAAAAAGATTAAAACTATGAATAGACTTTACAGTACATATTACATCGAATTTTCTTATATTTGAATAACACAAATAAATACTAATTCATTTATCTAAGCCACTATATCATAAAACGTTGAGACATTTCAGATGGAAACTCATTCGACTCAGGAAAGATATATCTCCAATTCTTGAAAACTCTTAGACAGTCTACGACATTGATTTTCTAAATGTGAGCCATTTCAGATGGCAACCCACCACCAAAACCACTAATTACCACTACCTTTTCCACCACCATCACTATCGTCACCGGCTCCATGCATCTCCAATCTCAAACACCACCTGGGTCATCCCTAATTTCTATGTATGTGATTATTATTAAATTTACTATTTATTTAATAAAAATATATTTCGAAAAATGTATGGGTTGAAAAGAATTATAAAAGTTATTATGATTCTTTATTAAAAATATTATTATTTATCTAATTAAAGTATATTTATTAAGGTAATTATAACACTATTTAATAAAAATATATTTAGAAAAATGTAATGGGTTGAATAGAATTATAAAAGTTATGATGATTCTTTATTAACAAATTTATTATTTATCTAATGAAAGTATATTTATTAAGATAATTATAAGACATTTACGATAAGAGATTAATAAAGTATTTATTATAAGAAATTAATGATTTCAATAATAATGTGAGCAACAAGAGCCATGGATTTAGCTTTGCCAAGAATGAATCATGGACGCTCTTTATCTTGCCTAAGTTGTCCAAACTATGCTTTATAAGGGAGATGTGTATATTAAAATAATAATAATTTAGCTCTGGAGATTTCATGACTTCCTCTCTGGCAATTTCTCTTCAATCACTGGATTCATCATGGAATCAAACCCTTTATTCTTCCTTTGCTTTTTCCATTGGTTTTTGAGGCTTTTCTTTCCTTGCTGTTTTATTTCTGTTTTCAAATTCTTCTCGTTTTAGGGTTTATATTTTTTTTTAGTGTTTTTGATCTTCTGTCTGTGAAGAAGACATTCCTATATCTAACAGAACTTCAGCTCGCAACCTGTTGCTGCCTCCTCCTTGTTCTTCTTCTCCTGTTGGTTTGCTGAATGAAGAATCTACGAAGTCATCTTCTTCTTCTTCCATTGCATAGGAGGCTGTAAATAACAGATTTTTCACTGTCCTCTGAAAAGCCTTGATGGTTGCCGGGATGGGGTGAATGGAAGGGGGTATGCAAAGGGTTCTCTTTTGCAACACTTACATGACATACATTTTTTTTCGAAGGAAAGCAAGAACATGGTTAGAGATTTAATCTCTATTGACATGAATGTATATTGTAAATAAGAGAAGGTTTTTTTTCATCTTCGTATGTGGCTATTGATAGACGCATTTATGTGTCTATTCTTATCTCAATTTTCTATATTGTTAGTACCCGTTTTTGTACTTATTTTGGTATTTTATCTCTTTGTAGGTATTATTGGAGAAATACGCTTGTGCGAAGAAATTGGCTCGAAAAGGTGGTATTTTCACCCCCAATGGAGGAACTAATAAAGGCACCCCTCAGTTGGATAAGGGGCATCCCATTTCCAGGGCAACTTCTATTGGCAGATCGAGATTGGATAGGGGAAGGTCATCTTCTCCAATTCAAATATTGATTTTGCCGAGAAAATTGGTACATCAAAGTTCCAAATTAGGGTTTGATTTTCGAGCGACTTCTAGGGAGATTCAATCACTGGATTCAGTTTAGTTAGACCTGTTAACGTCAAACAGGCTTGGTATAATCATTGTATTGGACCCAGTTGGGCTAGATGATCGAGTGAACCAAAACAGGTGAGGTTAGTTGCTCTCGGGTTTGTTTGTATTTTTCGAGATGTTCTGTGGAGATTCAACCATTGAAATCTATTGGACTGGACTTGAATAAAGTTAATAGGGTTGCCTGAGTTTTTGGATTCGGAAAATATGGGTTAGATTATCCGATTGGAGTTAAAACAGAGACGAGAAATATTCTCGACTTTATGGGTTCGATTTGGCATAAATATAGCCGGAGTGTTTGTTGGACTAAGAGTGGTATCACCCTATTACTGCTAAAACAACGATGATAGTGAGATGGAATTAAGAACAAACAAGGAAGTACATGGTGTTTTGATAAACATGGAAGTATGATTAATCGAGAAGTCATCCACGAGATCGAGTGAGTGAAAGCGTGTACTGCATGTATTTAAGGGATTCGAGCCACCGTTTGGATTCAGAATAAGCTATAAGAGGATATTATTCCATGAACCAACACAAACAGACGCGTGAGATGAGAATTAAAGGAAAGAAAATATTCCGAGAAGGAAAGAAATAAGGAAGATTAAACGAAGAGATTTTGGAGATTTTGGGTCCTTTCAAGTATAAAAGAGGTGTTGGGATCGCAAAGAGGCGTTGTCGAGACTTTGGGGTTAGAATAGAGAAGAAAGAAAGGCTGCAGGAGGAGTTGCAGCAGCAGCAGAGAAGTGCAGGAAGAACTTCAAGAACACGAAGAACAGATGCGCGTAAACAATCGTTTTCAACAAGCACTGTAACACCTGCTTTGCAACAAATAATTTGAATCTGAAACAATTCTTGTAACAGTATTTCTGTAACGTAGACACATCGTTGCAATGAGCTTTTTTCTTCTTTTTCGTATATTTCATCAATAAAAACAACTTTTGAGCCATGGGTTATTATTTTGAGTGAGTATTTGACATCATGAGCTAAAACCCGACACTGGGATGATGGAGGAAGCCATTCTCTACGCGTGTGGTAAATATATTTAATTCCTTTATGACTTTTGCACTATTTTAAATCGTTTTATGATTTTTCTTAATTGATTGTGATTTTGTTTGATGACGTATGCTTGGTCTTAGTATTTTTGATACGTCATGCTTGTGATTTACAGTCAATCTTTTAAAAATCTACCTTGGAAAAGAATTAGAGTCAATATTATTTGAGTTATAATTGTTTGGAATAAATATATGAATCACATGAATGAGTTTATGGTGGAATCCCGAGTCTCAGTACCTCTTGATATTGTGACAAACTTGTGTATATATTTTCTTTGTTTTCTTTTTAAGTATGAAATCAAATCTCTACAAGTCTTTGAACGAACTTTACTACCACTTTCTACAACACATCAATTTTTGGGGCCGTTGACCTTGACTTGTATTTAGATTTGTATCAGGTTTATTTTTATTTTTATTTTTTATTCTTTTTTACCCCTTTGGTATTTTTTTTTATTCTTTTCAGATTTGGAGCGAAGCGACAAGGAAAGAAAAAGTGCTACAAAAGGAAAGCATCGCCAAAGAAGGAAAGAAAAGAGAAGTCCAAAAGGAGTGAAGAAGATTCTGTATATATTTAGACTTTATTTATTTTTAATTTTAGAAATTGTAAATAGGGTTTCACTATTGTTTTTTTTTTTTTTCACTTTTTGGACTTTATTTTTGGACTTGGACATTATTTTTAAAACCCTAAGGAAGGGTTAAAATTAAATATAAACTGTTTGCATTGAAGGACGACAGTTACGATACTGTCTAGGCCCCTCGGGTTCGTACACTTACATCGAAGTCGGTGGCCTGAGTCGACTTCAACGGTTCATCTCCCGTCTGGTATGGGAGGTAAGACTCTATCCACCCACGAATCCCATGTCAGTGGGTTTTATTTTATGTGACAACTCACACCCCTATAATAGAATGTCGAACTGGTATTACAATAGCCAATACAACGAATATCCGACTGAGTTTCAAAATGGACGTTACTACTATGACCATAATGTGAATAGTGGTTGGGAACATCAACCTTTTCAAGGTTATGGATCATACCATGATGAGCCCAATTACTATCCACACATGCACGGGTCATACGAGCAAAATTCTTATATTTCTCCTTTAGAAGAGTCTCTCAGGAAATTATAGGAGTCGACACGTAAGTTAGCTAAGATGAATAACTTAGTTTATGACGAAAGAAAACTTTCTATAGAGGAATTCCTTAAGATGATAGATGAGACGAACGAAAGAATTGCTCGAAATAATCTAACTTTCCAATACAGTGTTTCCAATAGTATCTTTGAAAATGAAGATATATAGTTATTCACATAATCATGATGACAAGGATAAAATTGGTAACACTACTTGTTTAAATGAGGTTTATCCATTTTCATGTTACTATAATGATGATTATGATGAGGATAGTGTTGATGAAGAATTTGAAATAAGTAGGCATAGTGATTAGGAATTTGTTACTCCAATTGAGCTTAATAATGATAATGTTTCTAGTTCAAATCCAAATAATTTTAATAATTATTCACCTATTCAAAAGGACGAGGATTTGACTAGAGATACTCCCGTTCTAGACGATGTAGTATTTCCTTTTGATTACGAAGCTAATAATGGTTTAGAGGAACGAGTTTATTCTGAGAATACTATTTTAGAGTCTAGCGATTTAATTAATAGTCTTAGCCAAAGAAGATGAACTCATAGAGATTTTAAATATGAGTGAGGATGCATCAACTGAGTATAACCTACAAGAAGCAATTGACCATTTTCAGGATTCTGATGATCTAGAATTTAGGGAAATTGTATCTAGTCTATCTAGAGACACCCAAATTCTAAGTTTGGGGGTGATTATCATTCTCCATGTGCCTTACCTTTAGCTCTTATAGAGATCCCTCACTTGGGACTTGATATATGTGACTCAACCATTGTGCCTGATTACCTTCATACTAGCTCTCCCAAACCTAATAATGTCCATGAAGATGTTCAGTTGTTAAAAACCCATCCTCTAGTTGATGTGGTTTACCTAGGCTATGATACCTTGATTGATTTTGTTTTCCCATCAAATATTTTTCTTCCAAATGTGGGAACGTATAAGTTTCAGATGTGTCAACTATATAGTTTTGAAACTAAACCTAAGTACTTTAGGAGAATAGAATCGACACATTTGCCTAAAATTGACCACCACTTTCATCATGGTCAATTGTGTGAGTCAAACCAGATTGACTTTAAGGATCCACAGTTATTTAGGTTATTATTATGTGCTTCTAAGTTTTTACTTGAGTTTTTACAGACTCTAATACCTGAATCGGATCTTAGATTTGAGGAAGTGCAGCCCAAAGAAATTTATTTAGACCCTTTCATAGAACCTGAACCTGAACCACATCTAGATGTAGTTGTCTTAAACATGAAACTAGACAAGGGTGTGCTTAATTTGTTTATTTTCTTGGCATGTTGCAGATTTCTTTTACTTGTGATAGCTTTATTTGGTTTTGATGACCCACATATATTTCGGCCATTACTTTATGATTTTATGAGGTGACTAATCCTTTCTTAGTATGGCTGAAGACGTTAAACTTAGCACTTCTTGGGAGGTAACCCAATATTCATACGACATGGTAATATCTTTCCTTATCTCTTTTGATTCAAATGGTAACAGTTTCTTCTTGTTCAGGTTTTTAATTTCATCTTTTGAACATTGAGGACAATGTTAGATTTAAGTTTGGGGGGTATGGGAGAAACTTTTTAGTTGCAGAAATAAACTCCAGAGCCTAGAAATTTATGTTTATTAAGGATGGCACTAACCAATCTAAGTGGATGGAAGAATTTTGGTTGTAGGAGTTGAGGAACCAATCTGATTAGATGGCAACATCTAAAGAGTCTATTCATAAAAGCACAGAGCTCAGGTGTTAGAAATAGCATGATAGTTTCACCATATCTCGTTGAGTCCTTTTCACTTCAGTTTTTATTTTGTTTTATTTTTAAACTATGTTTCTCTAAGTGATTAGGTGGGGCTCACGAATCAAGTTGTTACCAATGATAGGGTGAATTAGAGTGATTGAGATACAAAAAAAAAAGTGAAAAAAAAAAAGTTGATTTTTTTTGAAAAAGTGAATAAATAAATAAATTTGAGACCATACCATTAGACCAACCTGAAGAAAATTCAATAAAGTCGACCACTAGAACCCTTGTATATGCCAGTTGTGTTGACCTAGAGTTAGGATTATCGACCATTGGTTCCCTTGTATATGCTAGTGTGTTGATATTAGTCAGACCAATATCTCAGTCCATTAGGATAAGTTCATTTTGGTGGAGGCCTTCAGACAGATATGGGAAACACCGTTCACTTAGTAAACATCAAAACAATCTATGTTTTTCTCTATATCCATCTTATTAATCTATCCATGTGATTAGTTTTGACTCCGTTATATTGATGTCCACAGTGAGACTATCTTAGTAGAGCTTTGTCACTTTATATGAATTTTAGTATGCTTGAGTGTAAACTCGTGTATAGCAATTGGAATTTCGCATCTTGGTACTTCATCTTATAGTCAATAAGTATGCCAACCAAGGAGATTCTTTAGTGCCTTTAAAGGTTTTGTGTAGATATCTAGGGTCTGGAGTATAAAGGTTTTGTGGGTATATCTCTTATAAGACCTCCCGAGACTAGGGGCACCTAGGGGTTTAAAGGCTTATTGCATACTCTAAATGCAATCGACGATGCCTGCGATACTGAGTTAGGATTTGATTTGCTCGGGACTAGAAAATAATAAGTTTGGGGGTATTTGATAGACGCATTTGTGTGTCTATTTTGATCTTAATTTTCTATATTGTTAGTACCCATTTTTGTACTTATTTTGGTATTTTATCTCTTTGTAGGTATTTTTGGAGAAATACGCTTGTGCGAAGAAATTGGCTCGAAAAAGTGGTATTTGCATCCCAAGGGAGGAACTACTAAAGGCACCCATCAGTTGGATAAGGGGCATCCCATTTCCAGGCCAACTTCTATTGGAAGATCAGGATTGGATAGGGGGGGGGGTCATTTTCTCCAATTCAAATATTGATTTTGGCGGGAAAATTGGTACATCAAAGTTCCAAATCAGGGTTTGATTTCCGAGCGACTTCTAGGGAGATTTAATCGCTAGATTCAGTTTAGTTAGACCTGTTAATGCCAAACAGGCTTGGTATAATCATTGTATTGGACCCAGTTGGGCTAGATGATCGAGTGAAGCAAAACATGGAAGGTTAGTTGCTCTCGGGTTTGTTTGGATTTTTCGAGATGTTCTGTGGAGATTCAACCATCAAAATCTATTGGAATAGACTTGAATAAAGTTAACAGGGTTGCCTAAGTTTTTGGATTCGGAAAATATGGGTTAGATTATCCGATTGGAGTTAAAACAGAGACGAGAAATATTTTCGGATTTATGGATTCGATTTGGAAGAAATATAGCCGGAGTGTCTATTGGACTAGGAGTGGTATCACCATGTTACTGCTAAAACAATGATGATAGTGAGCTAGAATTAAGAAAAAACAAGGAAGTACACGGTGTTTTGATAAACATGGAAGTATGATTAACCGAGAAGTCATCCACGAGATCGCGTGAGTGGAAGCGTGTACTGCATGTATTTAAGGGATTCGAGCTGCAGTTTGGATTCACAAGATGCTATAAGAGGATATTATGCCATGAACCAACACAAACAGATGCGTGAGATGAGAATTAAAGAAAATAAAATATTCCGAGAAGGAAAGAAATAAGGAAGATTAAATGAAGATATTTTGGAGATTTTGGGGCCTGTCAAGTATAAAAGAGGTGTTGGGATCGCAAAGAGGGGTTGTCGAGACTTTGGGGTCAGAATAGAGAAGAAATAAAGGCTGCAGGAGGAGTTGCATCATCAGCAGAGAAGTGCAGGAAGAACTTCAAGAACACGAAGAACAGATTGTCAAAAACTGTCGTTTTTCAACAGTACCTGTAACACCTGATTTGCAAAAAATAATTTGAATCTGTAACAATTCTTGTAACAGTCTTTCTGTAATGTAGACACAGCGTTGCAATTGAGCTGTTTTCTTCTTTTTTCGTATATTTCATCAATAAAAACAACTTTTGAGCCATGGGTTATTATTTTGAGTGAGTATTTGACATCATGAGCTAAACCCCAACACTGGGATGACGGAGGAAGCCATTCTCTACGTGTGTGGTAAATATATTTAATTCCTTTATGACTTTTGCACTATTTTAAATCGTTTTATGATTTTTCTTAATTGATTGTGATTTTGTTTAATGACGTATGCTTGGTCTTATTATTTTTGATACGACATGCTTGTGATTTACAATCAATCTTTTAAAAATATACCTTGGCAAAGAATTAGAGTCAATATTATTTGATCTATAAATGTTTGGAATAAATATATGAATCGCATGAATGAGTTTATGGTGGAATCCCAAGTCTTAGTGCCTCTCGATATTGTGAAAAACTTATGTATATATTTTCTTTGTTTTCTTTTGAAGTCTGAAATCAAATCTATACAAGTCTTTAATTGAACTTTACTACCACTTTCTACAACACATCATCTATGTTATCATTGCATGAATCCCCATGCCTGGAAGATGCCTTGTAAAGGCCGAGAAGGAGTTGTTCACGGTAATATAATTGCAGGTCCTCTCAATGGATCATCTGCGGATTTTCTAATTCACAGGGTGGCAAATCCAGCTGAGGATACACATGTACGTGCTGGTAATGTTTCTGTTGAGATTATGAGGGAATCTGAGCTTGCTTAATTGTCCCTGGAACTACTGAATGCAGCTTATCATAAGCAGATAACTACTGTCACGTGTATACCACATTAATGATGATTAAATTTTTTGACGACCTTGAAGGCTTGCCTCGATAAAGTGTTATTCAATCTTTCTAATGTGTCTGGATGGATACAACTTCTTCTCCTCCCAATTTTTACCCTGAATTTGTACAAACCAAAACACACAGCTGAAGAGAGGTCCGACAACATAAAACGTTTTCAAGACGCTGCTATTAATCACACTCTATCTGTTTGGAAAAAAGCTAATGGCTGTTACACACTAATTAGTAATTTTTTGCGACAGCCCATCCATAAAGTTAGCAAATAATGTGATAAAAAGGAGGCTAAAAAGAAGAAAGAAACAACTAACATAATTGCTTGCCATAAGAAAATGAGTTGCGAACATTTTACATCATCTATTCGGGTTTTATCTTCGAACAGTGTTTCCCCCCATAATGAGAGTACATACTCGGAACTACAGCTGAAGCATTCATCAGCCTCTCCACCTTCCATCCAACATGATGTTGTCATTGTTGATCCCATTACTGTGGATTCCCGTGCAGTTCATAGTGCCATCAAGAGTTTCCCAAAAGGTACCTCTTGCGGTCGTGATGGACAATGTGCACAACACTTATGAGATGTGATGAGTGGCGCAACAGTGGTAGTCGCGGATGATTTTCTTTCATCGATTACAAGTGTTGTCCACCAGTATAGTCAAAATCGCTCTCCAAGTCCGACTACTCGCCGAGTAATCGCTACAAGCTATATGACCGAGGCAATTTTAGATTCCAAGCCATTTCCAATTTTTAGCAATTAGGGCGGAAGATTTGGCCGATTTGGATCCATTTTTGAGCACTACGAGCTAACGATTTTTCCGAGCTGGCTGTGCATGCAATAAAATCAGAAAATAAAATTTTCATAACCCCTCAAATGGGAGTTTTCAAATAGAACATTTTCTAAATACCTAATAAATACATTCAATATAACAATATTACCCACTTAGTTACAAGATAGTGTTAATATTTAATTTTGATTAGGTGCAAATCATGACTTATGAGCAGCCAAATATAAGTTTCTAATAAATATATTAAGAGTATTTGACCGAGTTTTGGCGATTTCCAAGTCCGAACTTATTGCTCCTCGCTCCAAGCTCCCCAACCAAGTAAAGCCGATGAACGATTTTGACTACTTTGTTGTCAACCTTTGGTTTCCTGGTAAATGATCAAATAGTTTAGGAGAGTTAATAACTAGTGCACCCCTAACACCATTGCTTAAACCAGATGGCGTGTACGCCTATTGCGGTTGGTACTGTTTGGCGAAGAATTGTTTCTAATATGGATGGTTTTTCAGTTGGAAAAGACATGGCTTCTTATTTGGGGGATTACCAATTTGGTATGGGAGTGCCAGTTAGAGGTGAGGGTATTTTACATGTTGTAAATGGGATCCTAGAGTTGAAAGGTCATTCAGAGAAAAGATGTCAATGTTGCATATTGATTTCTCAAATGCTTTCAACATGGTGTGTGGATATCATCTTATCAAGGAAGTTCGTATTCGTTGTCCAGGTATTTCTCGTTGCGTTGAATTTTTCTACACAAGGCCTGCTAGACTATATTATGACCAATATATTTTGTCGTCCGTACTCGGTGTCCATCAAGGTGATCCGCTCGGTCCCTTGTTATTTGCACTGACACTTCATCCCCTTGTGAGCTTCCCGTTGCAAGCTTGATTTACATGCCTGGTACCTTGATGATGGTATAATTATTGGTAATTCCCTTAAGGTGGCCAAGTCTTTGAGCATAATAGAAACTTAAGGAACAAGTAGGGGTGTACATATAAATATAAAGAAAACGGAGGTATTTTGGCCTTTTATTGATCCTAGAAGCATTGTTGAAGATGTATTCCCAATTAATATTGGTAGATATTCTAATGGCGTTAAATTTTTTGGAGGCCCAGTGAGTTTGGATATGATTTTTAAAAGTGATATGGTGTTAAGTAGGGTGAACAAGACTGTTCAACTAATGAATGCCATAAAATAACTCAAGAATCCTCAAAGTGAGATGTTATTACTTCGCAATTGCACTGGTGCGTCACAATTATATTTTACAATGGTGTTTATAGGTGAAAATAGTTTCTGCTGATTTTGGTAATTGCGGGTGTGAGGGTGAGAAACAATTTAAACCCTAAACAATGTACTGCAAGGGATTACTTTAGATTCAAGAGATCAATCTGTACAAGTCCGTCCTAATCCAAGAAATGGACATTCTAGACTTGTTTCGGTCATAAAGTGGAGGAGAAGGGTTGGTTTATGGAGGGAATCAAAGAGAGTGTTGAGGCCAGAATAATTCTGGAAAAGTAGTACTTGACTTGTATCAGAAGGTGAAAGCTTCGGGAAAGCTAGCAAGAGCTTCCTTTCTGAGTGTGGCGTTTTCTCCTGACCAAGAAATTGTGTTCTGGTAGAAATAGGTAAGCCTATTTATACAAGTCAAAAAAGAAACGTACTCTAGCCTCATAAGAAAAGAAAACAGATGAGTTAAATAGGAAGAGGTAGTAACGCCTAGTATTGATGGGATTTGATGGAATGGATGTCCCATAATGAAAGAGCATTTCACCGTTGCTTCCTGCATTTACTAACCGTCTTATTCTTATTACACTATCTTAAAAAGGGAATTTGTGTATGCCGCACGCTGTAGACCACCAAACCAATAACCTAATGAACATCCCCTAGTTGTGTTGATATCTCGAATGTTTTTGGAAAACATGTTGTTGTGGCAAGTCAAGATCAGGAAACTTACTAGCCTGGTGACCTTCGATGGTCGAGATTTTGCATCTTGAGAGGAGGGGAAACCGTTGATCGTTTCATGCCTTTATTTTGGTAGTCGCGTAGTGAGGGCCAATGTGGTGGCGCTGCTAGGTTGGTATGCCGTTGGAATGGCATGGTTTGGCGTGGCCAAACTTAGGTTTTCTGGCCAAAGGTTACCATGTGTTGTCTTGTAACCTTGGATGGCTAGGATTTTCTCCTGGGATTGAAGGAAACCGTTGATTGTTGCACGCCTTCGTTTTGGTGTCCTCATAGGGGAGGCCAGCAGGATGGCGCAGCTAGGGCCAAGGCAAGGGCGTTTGGCTTGGCGTGGTGTGACTAGCATATCTAGGGCCAAGGTAGAGTGCGTTTGGCATGGCGCGGCTAGCTTGGGCTAGGTGCAGTTATGGATTGGCATGTGGGGCCAAGGGTTTGTCGTGGGCGCATGACGTGGCTAGGGCCAAGGAAAGGGCGTTTGGCTTGGCATCTGGGGCCAAGGGTTTGCCTTGGGAAAATGGCGTGGCTAAGGCCAAGGCAATGGTGTTTGTCTTGGCATGTGGGGCCAAGGGTTTGACTTGGGCGGATGGCGTGGCTAACTTTGGATAGGTACGTGACCAAGATATGGTTTTGGGCCAAAGGTAGTGAGGTGACATTAGACGGCCAGGATTTGCTCCTGGGATTGAAGGGAAACCGTTGATTATTGCACGAATTCACTTTGGTAGCTGCGTAGGGAAGGCCATCATGGTGGCGTGGCATGGGGGGCCATGGCGAGATGTGTTTGGTATGTCACGGCTAGCTTGTCTAGGTTTAGTTTGGCTTGGCACGTGGGGTCAAGGGTTTTCCATGGGCGCATAACATGACTAGGGCCAAGGTAGGGGCGCTTGGCTTGGCTTGGCATGGTGTGACTAGCATATCTAGGGCCAAGGCAAAGTGAGTTTGGCATGGAGCGGCTAGCTTGAGCTAGGTTGGGTTTGGCATGGCGCATTGGGACAAGGGTTTTCCATGGGCGCATGGCATGACTAGGGACAAGGCAAGGGCGTTTGGCTTGGCATGTGGAAACAAGGGTTTTCATTGTGCGTATGGCGTGGCTAGCTTTGGACAGGTGCGTGACCAAGATAGGGATTTGGGCCAAAGGTCATGAGGTGACCTTAGACGTCCAGGATTTTCTCCTGGGATTGAAGGGAAACCGTTGATTGTTGCACGCCTTCACTTTGGTATCCGCGTGTGGAAGGCCAGCATGGTAGCGCGTCATGGGGGGACATGGCGAGATGTGTTTGGCATGGCGCGGTCGGTGTGGCTGGCATGTTTTGCCATTGGCATAGAGGTCCGGCTAGCATTTTTGGCATGCTTTGGCGCGTTCGATGTGGCTGGCATGATTTTCCGTTGGCACAGAGGTGAGACTATCATGGTTGGCATTCTTCAGCACGGTTGGTGTGGCTGGCATGATTTTCCATTAGGGCACTAGCAGGTGCGGCATGATTTTAGCATGGTTGGCATGGTTGGCATGCTTTGGCGCGGTTGGTGTGGCTAGCATGATTTTCCATTGGCACAGAGGTGCGGCTAGCATGGTTGACATGCTTTGGCACGTTTGGTGTGGCTGGCATGATTTTCCATTGGCACAGAGGTGTGGCTAGAATAGTTGGCATTCTTTGGCGCGGTTGGTGTGGCTGGCATGTTTTTCCATTGGCACAGAGGTGCGGCTAGCATGCTTTGGCACGGTTGGTGTGGCTGACATGATTTTCCATTGGTACAAAGGTGCAGCTAGCATGGTTGGCATGCTTTTGCGCGGTTGGTGTGGCTAGCATGATTTACCATTGGCACATAGGTGCGGCTAGCATTGTTGGCATGCTTTGGCGCGGTAGGTGTGGCTGGCATGATTTTCCATTGGCACAGAGATGCGACTAGCATGGTTGGCATGCTTTGGCGCGGTAGGTGTGGCTGGCGTGATTTTCCATTGGCACAAAGGAGAATTAGGGTTTTGCTTGTTGTAACCCTAATTTGAAAAAGGTACCCCGGTAATTATTTAGAGATACATTAAAGGATTTTCAATAAATGCGCCTAGTAAATGCTTGTTACTTTAAATATTGTAACATCAATGTATGCTAGGGTTTAGTGTTTTACGATTTTAACCCTAAGCTAAAAACCACCATCAACATTATGTCCCTTGCTTAGATCGGAACAGGCTCCTTGTTGCGAGTTAAGCATTTGATGGTGGCAGACAAGGACGGAATCGAGGTGTAAATCATTTCAAAGATGGTCATGAGAATCCGACTAACCTTTTTGAGTGGTAAAGAGAGGTTTGGATTCCCATGCAGGTAGCCCTGCATGAGTTGTAATGGGGATGCAGACCGTGGAGTGGTGAGACGAAAGTTACCGGCTTGGTCTGGTCGTACATCTCCAAGGAAAAGGGGGCGCGGTCTTGGAAGGTGACCCAAGTGGAGGGCTTGGATCGAGGGTCCAAGAGGTGGTGTGGTCTTGGTAAGGCCAATGCGCGTGGATTATAGGGTCGCGAAAATGGAGCAGGAGACTTGGCATAGTATGGCCTTGGCAAGACGAGACTACACGGACGGCTTGGCGTGGTGGATCCGCGATGATGGAGAAAGGGCTTGACCTGGCGTGACTATGACAAGGCGCAGTTTTGTGGGGTGAGACGTGCACAGAAGACTAGGCGTAGTGGGGCCGCGACAATGGAGCGGATGGCTTGGACTGGTGTGGCCATGGAAATGAGAGGCGTACACAGACGGCTAGGTGTGGCGGGTCCTCAAAAATGGAGCGAATGGCTTGGTGAGGCAAGGTATGCATGGGAGGTTCGGCATGGTTGCGATTTGTCTTTGGAGCCCGATTGCTTCTTATTAGATGCCAGTGGGAAATTCTTTCCCCTTTTGAACATTAAAGTATCATACCCTTCTATCCCTCCTAGCTTTCATTGAGGTTTTGATGAGGCGTTTCATTTGAGGATGATTTCTCGGCCGTGATTCCATCATGTTCCGCCTATTCATCCTGCGTATATCTTTCTTCCTTTAGGGCTTCCACGGTATTTATGACTGGTGAAGTTGTGTCTTGAGAGTGATCGTTCTAATTTCAGTCCCCAATTCTGGAAAGGTAGCGGCGGTGAGGCCCAGCCAAACCATGTGTACCCTTGGCATGGTGGCGCTGCTATGTTGGCATGCCCTTAGCATGGTGTGGGCATATCCTAAGCACAAATTGTTGATGGCTGATTGTTGCAAAAACTGAACATGGAGCGCTAGCAAGACTAGCGCTGGCAAGGAAAGAGCGGATATCTTGGGAGTGGCAAGGCTTGATCTTGTGGGACCGATTTCCTTTCTTCATGCGCGACTTTAACATGGAATTCTTTTCTTATTAAAAAAAAATCTTTTTCTAGAGGTAGGTAGCATCTGCAATCCTTTCATCTGGTAGCTTTGCAAAAATCCCGGTATGATTGGGTGTCATCAGGGTTAGGCTTTGGAACGCGAGGCGAGCTGCTAGCATGGACTTGGCATGAAGGGGACCCATTAGCACTGACGGGCATGGAATGGATGTGGGCCGCTCTGTAAAGCGCTTGGAAAGGCATGACGCTGGTAAGGGAAGCGCCTTGGAACGGAAGCGCTTGAAAGGGAAGTGCTTGTAGTTTAGGGTGTGACATGCTGAAACCCCAATTAGAGCCCGTTACTAAAATCGTTGTAGAATCCGCGTACGGACCCGGATTTTGATGGTCCGCCCCTTTATCAGACACAAAACAGAATTATGTATCTCCTAGCGCGGAAATACTGAGGTTTCGAGATTTCTTAGGAGATGAAAATGGCCTGACAGTGAAAATCAGGAAGAAGTCAGGAGGGATGTTACGGGCCCGGGGTGGCATAGTTGCGCGCCAGTCAACTATTCCCTTCCATGGAGTAAGAAGGAATATTCATTCGGCTCAAGCTCTAAATACTATGTCCGCATGAAAATAGGTATCAACCGTCTTTTGTTTTTTATGTTGTTCGTCCGGATCCGTGTTTTCGTCTGTAGTGTCTCTCAAGTGGATTCCGAAAATTCACCAAAACTCCGATGTATTCTTGGGACGGATGGATGAAATATATGCTCGGAAACGATCACGTCAGGGGTAATCTTGGATATTGTGGTTACGTCGTTGGTCCATCCTCGATCTTTGGTTGTTCAGTGGACTTTTTAATCATGATGATGATGTGTTGTTAATGCTTGCATGGTCGAAAACTTCTGGCGCCTCTGGATGAAATAAGGAGACATTCCATTGCCGATGCGCTGCTATCAAGTCTCCCGGGACTTTGTTCCAAATTATATCTTTCGAACCATCTTCTGAATCTTGGAATATCGTACGAAATGGGATGCGGTGAGGAGTCCCCAGTTATACCTTGGTTTAATATGATGGTATGGATAAATATATGAATGTAACCTTCTAGCGTGCTTTTGGAGTCTTCAGTGCACATGTACGTCTTCATGTTGAGAAATTCCCGCGGCTCATAAAACCTCGACAATGATAATGTTTAAATATAACCTGGTTGAGGGGAGTGAAAGTGTCTCATGCTGGTAGTCCGCACGTGTAACCTACTTTCATTACATCGTCTTGAATCCCCATCCAAGGGATTTGATATAAGCCTACCGTATCCTTCTAGATGTGACATTGGGATGCTCAGAAATTACATGATGAAATATTCTGGATAGTGCAGGCTTGGGATCCTTCGCGGCCTCTTAAAGTATTGAAGGCATCTTCTAAACAGAGAGGTGATGATATTCTTACGCTGCACCCTTGAAGAGTAGATGACCTTTTTGTGGGTACGGCTTTTGGTTGACTGTGTGTTCTGAGCTTTGACAGTAAAGGTATCCCGTGTATATCCTCAGTCCTCAAGTATGGTTTACATGATTCAATCTTTCTAGTAGTTTCTGCTGCAGTGAATCTCTGGCTGGTATCAACAAATGAGTGAAAACAGTTCTTGGTAGGAAATACAATCAGGAGAGACTATATTGTCGTGGTAACAAAGTAGGTTGGCTGGAATCATATGGGCATCCACGGAAGTAAAATGATTGGCTGGATGAGTAAGCGAGCAATCCTTCTATGACCACGAGTTTTGGTGGGATGGATCAAAGGGGGGCCATGACTACGAAAATTGACTGAATGCGATCATGCTCCTTGACATGGGGGGCATGGTGGATCCTTGAAGTTTCTTCAACGCCGCATCTTAGAGAGGATGTTGAAACTTAAGAAATCAAATGCTGAAGTTTTGACTTCAGATCCTGGAGTATCTCATGGAGTGAACGTTGAAGAGGAGTGGATGTCGGAGTGAACGTTGAAGCAGATCGGCTGCGTTGATCAGTGTGATGTTAAACTGGACACTCTTCAAGCAAACAAACAAGAAAAGAGTCTTTGTGAACTCGGAGGGGTTGCTGATTTTCTTTTCCTCGATTTTGGAGAAGTCATTCCTGATCTTTATATATGATGAAATTGGATTACTAATCCCCTTCTACTGGGCTTCCAAGAGCAACACGAGCCTCTTTATCTATAAACGGACGTCCCGCTGAAGTGCCTTTTGTCATTTCATCAAATCAACATTGGTAAAATGAGGTCTAGTTCTTACGTCTCTTCCAGGATCTTTCCCTAATGGTGGAATAGCGTCTCTAGTGACGGTTGGAGCTGTCATGCTTGAAGAAACATTAGGGCGGTGGAAGCAGATCTTGTTCTGGTATCGTAAGTGTATCGTGCAGGGATGGCACGGTTTTGATCACAAAGTGATGGATCCATGGAGCTATTTCGAAGGGTGAGGATGGCGCTGCTTTGGTCGGTTGTGGAGAGGGAAAGATGGAACTGGAAGGGCGTAAGACGTTAGCGTTGGAAGGATGCAAGCTATTAGCGTAGGGTGTTGTATTGCGGCTGGCGTGCGCATGCGACATGTGTGTCTGGTAAGCACGTCTGGCAAGCGCGCCTGGTAAGCACATCCGGGAAGTGAGTCTGGAAAGCGCTTCTGGAAAGCGCGTCTGGTAAGCACATCTGGGAAGCACAACAGGGAAGCGCATAAGGTAAGTGCGTCTGGTAAGCGCGTATGGGAAACACGTCTGGGAAGCACGTCTGGGAATCGCATCTAGTAAGTGCGTCTGGTAAGAGCGTCTGGGAAGCGCATATGGGAAGCGCGTCTGGCAAGAGCGTCCGTCAAGCACATCTGGGAAGCACGTCTTGGAAGCGCATCTGGTAAGCACGTCTAGCAAGCTCGTATGGTAAGTGCTGGATCGGCTTGGAATGGGCGATGGCTTGGATTTTTGGTACGGTGTGGACCGTTGGCTGGGCATGGCGCGGATCGTTGGCTCATCATGGTGATTGATTGGCACGACGTTGTCTTGGCGTGACGCGGATTTGTTCTTGCGGGCCCAGTTGCCTCTTTTCATACGTAGCTCAAATAAGAAATCCTTTCCTTATTCAAATTCATAAAAGTGTTATGCTTATGAAATGGGTTGGCTCCCCGTTGTATCTCATAAATTTGTTATCACGTCCTGGTGTTAGCGGTACCGTGGTAGTGATAAAGTGGTCAAGCATATCCCATCTATGTATTCTAGCGTTTCTCTTTTAATTTGTTTTCTTGTGCTGGTGCAAACCATAGCCATAAGTATGCCTACCATAAGTCTATAGAAACATTTTTCTCTTGAACTGGTGTAAACCCTAGCCATGGGTATGCCTTTCATAAACTTGTGGAAATACTTCATCATAAACAATTCTTGGAATGTCATCGTAGTAACGTCTGTTAATAGTGACAGGTGATCATTGTTGTACAAAGTAGGCACGGGTAGGTGACTTTTTTTAAAAAGGAAAAATAAACGCCTGGTTTATGGTTTTTTCTTTCCTGGATTTCTTAGGTTAATAGATAAATGTTACCTTGACGGTTTTGGGTTATTATTTTTGGAATGAATTATTTAGGAATTGATTGTTTTGGTTATGATTGAAAGTGAAACTGACATCCCAGGAAAAACCTTAGAACCGTGTGTTGGTAGATGACATGGGAAGAAACATGGCAATAGGTTTTATCAGAACTTGAAAAAGCAAACCACATATTTTTGTCTAGATAAGACTTACTAGGTTTCTCAGGTCTTCTAATGAGAATAATCTTTCTAGGTGTAGGACCAAGTTTTTTTTTTTTTTTTTCCGAGAAACATGGCCATGGGAAGTCCCCAGTCTTCCGAGTCGTTGCTGAGTTGTCTGATAACTGCGACGTTGACCATCGGGCGGATAGTTTTTCTTTTAACCTCTGGGAAGTCCCCAGTCATCCCTTGTCGTGTCATGACTGATCATCTTAGAAGTCGATAATCGAGCCTTCGAGTAACTTGAGTCAGAGTGGATCGCCTTCCTATACCATATTGACGTCTGGGTCGAAGAATGATATCTCTGGTTGAAAATTGACATTGTAACCGAAAGATTGAACCTCCCTCTGTGGTCGCCAATTGTTTATAGGTGAAAATAGTTTCTGCTGATTTCGGTAATTGCGGGTGTGAGGGTGAGAAACAATTTAAACCCTAAAAAATGTAATGCAAGGGAGTACTTTAGATTTGAGAGATCAATCTGTATAAGTCCGGCTTAAACCAAGAAATAGACATTTCAGACTTTCTTCGGTCACAAAGTGGAGGAGAAGGGTTGGTTTAGGGAGGGAAGCGAAGAGAGTGTTGAGGCCAAAATAATTCTGGAAGAGTATTACTTGACTTATATCAGAAGGATAAAGCTTCGGTAAATCTAGCAAGAGATGCCTTTATGAGTGTGTTGTTTTCTCTTGACCAAGAACTTGTGTTCTGGTGGAAATAGGTAAGCCTATTTATACAAGTCAAAAAATAAACATACTCTGGCCTCATAAGAAAAGAAAACGAATGAGTTAAATGGGAAGAGGTGGTAACGCCTGGTATTGATGGGATTTGATGGAATTGATGTCCCATAATGAAAGAGCGTTTCACCATTGCTTCCTGCATTTACTAACCGTCTTATTCTTATTACACTATCTTAAAAAGGTCATTTGTGTATGTCGCACGCTGTAGACCACCAAACCAATACCCTAATGAACATCCCCCAGTTGTGTTGATGTCTCGAATGTTTTATGAAAACATGTTGTTGTGGCAAGTCAAGCTCGGGAAACTTGCTAGGCTGGTGACCTTTGAAGGTCGATATTTTGCATCTTGAGAGGAGGGGCAACCATTGATCGTTGCATGCCTTTGTTTTGGTAGCCGCGTAGTGAGGTATAATGTGGTGGCGCGGCTAGGTTGGTATGTCGTTGGCATGGCATGGTTTGGCATGGCATGGTTTGGCATGGCCAAACTTTGGTTTTCGGGCCAAATGTTACCATGTGTTGTCTGGTAACCTTGGATGGCTAGGATTTTCTCCTGGGATTGAAGGGCAACCTTTGATTGTTTCACGCCTTCGTTTTGGTTGCCACGTGGGGGAGATCATCATGGTGGCGTGGCTAGGGACAAGGCAAGGGTGTTTGTCTTGGCGTGGTATGACTAGCATAGTTAGGGCCAAGGCAAAGTGCGTTTGGCATGGCGCGACTAGCTTGGGCTAGGTGTTGTTTTAGATTTGAATGTGGGTCCAAGGGTTTGCCGTGGGCACATGACGTGGATAAGTCCAAGGCAAGGGTGTTTATATTGGCATGTGGGGCCAAGGGTTTTCCTTGGGTGAATGGCGTGGCTAGGGCCAATGCAAGGGCATTTGGCTTGGAATGTGGGGCCAAGGGTTTTCGTTGGGCGGATGGCATGGCTAGATTTGGCTAGGTACGTGACCAATCTAGGGTTTTGGGCCAAAGGTAGTGAGGTGACCTTAGACGGCCAGGATTTTCTCCTGGGATTGAAGGGAAACCGTTGATTGTTGCACGCCTTCACTTTCGTATCTGCGTGGGGAAGGCCAGCATGGTGGAGCGGCATGGGGGGCCATGGAGAGATGTGTTTGGAATGGCATGGCTAGCTTGGCAAGGTTTGGTTTGGCTTGGCACGTGGGGCCAAGGGTTTTCCATGGGAGCATGGCATGACTAAGGCCAAGGTAGGTGTGTTTGGATTGGCATGGTGTGACTAGCATAACTAGGGACAACGCAGAGTGCGTTTGGCATGGCGCGGCTAGCTTGGGCTAGGTGTGGTTTTGTCTAGGCATGTGGGGCCACGGGTTTCCCATGGGCGCATGGAATTACTAGGGCCAAGGTAGGGGCGTTTGGCTTGGCATGGTGTGACTAGCATAGCTAGGTCCAAGGCAGAGTGTGTTTGGCATGACGCGGCTAGCTTGGGATAGGTTTGGTTTGGATTGGCACGTGAGGCCAAGGGATTGCTATAGATGCATGGAGTGGCTAGGGCCAAGGCAATGGCGTTTGGCTTGGCATGTGGGGCCAAGGGTTTTCATTGGGTGTATGGCGTGGATATCTTTGGCTAGGTGCGTGACCAAGCTAGGGTTTTGGGCCAAACGTCGTGAGGTGACCCTAAACGGCCAGGATTTTCTCCTGGGATTGAAGGGGAATCGTTGATTATTGCACGCCTTCACTTTGGTATCCGTGTGGGTAAGGCCAGCATGGTGGTGCGGCATGGAGGTCCATGGCAAGATGTGTTTGGCATGGCGCGGTTGGTGTGGCTGGCATGTTTTTCCATTGGCACAGAGGTGCGTCTAGCATGGTTGGCATGCTTTGGCGCGGTCGGTGTGGCTGGCATGATTTGCCAATGGCATAGAGGTGCGGATATCATGGTTGGCATGCTTTGGCGCGGTTGGTGTGGATGTCATGATTTTCTATTGGCATAAAGGTGTAGCTAGAACGGTTGGCATGCTTTGTCGCGGTTGGTGTTGCTGGCATGATTTTCCATTGGCACAGAGGTGCGACTAGCATGGTTGGCATGCTTTGGCGCGGTTGGTGTGGCTGGCATGATTTTCCATTGGCACAGAGGTGCAGCTATCATGGTTGGAATGCTTTGGCGCGGTTGGTGTGGATGGCATGATTTGCCATTGGCACACGTGGGAATTAGGGTTTGGCTTGTCGTAACCCTAATTTGAAAAAAATATCCCGGTAATTATTTTAGAGATATATTAAAGACTTTTCAATAAATGCGCCTAGTAAATTATTTATTACTTAAATGTTGTGACGTCATTGTTTGCTATGGTTTAGTGTTTTACGATTTTAACCCTAAGCTAAAAAACACCATCAACATTAAGTCCCCTGCTTATCTCGGAACAAGTGCCTTGTTGTGAGGTAAGCATATGATGGTGACAGACGAGGAAGGAATCGAGATGTAAATCATTGCAAAGATGTTAAGGAGAATCCGACTAACATTTTGAGTGGTCAAGAGAGTTTTAGCTTCCCGGGTTGGCGGCCCTGCATAAGCTGTACTTGGAATGCAGACCGTGGAGTGGTGAGATAAAAGTTACCGGCTTGGTCTGGTCGTACATATCCAAGGCAATGGGGGCGCGGTCTTGGAAGCCGGGGAAAGTGGACGGCTTGGATCGAGGTGCAAGAGGTGGTGTGGTCTTAGTAAGGTGAACACCCGTGGATGATAGTGTCGCAACACTGGAGTAGGTGGCTTGTCATAGTGTGGCCTTGGCAAGACGAGACGTACACGGACGAATAGGCATGGTGGAGCCGCGGTGATGGAGCGAGGGCTTGGTCGGGGCCGTGTCAAGGTGAGGTGCGGTTTGGAATGGAGTGGCCTTAGCAGGGGCCGCGGAAATGGCATGAGCGGTCCTGGGTATGGAAATTGGTCTTTGCGGGACCGGTTTCCTCTTTTCCCTTCTTGGCTCAAAATAGGAAATCCTTTATTTGTTCAAATTCCCACGTACCATTCTTCTCATCCGTGCGACAACATTAAAGTAGAGCGAACGAGCAAATCCCAGGTATGTCGTCCAATACTTCTCTTCAGCTCGTTTTTTTTTTTCTGGTGTAAACCCTAGTTGTAGGCGTGCCTTTTCATGACCTTGTAGAAATTTTAGCGTGAATCTTAGGTATGTTTTTCCCTATCTTGTCGTGACACTTTGGCATGAGTACCATAGTAACATTGACCGCTCCTTCTCACTGTGCAAGGTAGGCACGTGACAGTAATTGCAATGTCTTCTCAAGAAAACCTAGTTTTTAAGGTTTTCTCCTTGTTTTGGTGGTGCCGTGTGTATGATCCCCTTTTTAAAAAAAAAAAAAAAAACTTTGAAACCAATTGGTTTGTGCCCAGGGAAGCTCCCTTATGTCTGATAAGAATAATTTCTACATGATTTATGTAATAACTCCTGCTCCTCTTGTTCCATTATAGTTATCACACCGGTGAAAACAACGTAAGAGAATTCTTGTTAAGATGTCAACAGTTTCTGTGGTACCTAAGGATGTGAATAATTCCAAGCCAAACATAAATGACGAGTTCTTTATGGCATCGGCCACGGTTAGGAGAAACCATCCCCAATACATGCCGATCCTCCTGACCGGTTCAGAGAGTGAAGGAGAGGATCGATCGGTTCATCCAGGAGGCATAATAAGGTTTTGCCTTCAGAGGAAAGAATATCATGCCTCTCATATTGACTTTAAAATCCATGTGATTCCGTTGCGTTCCTTTGAGAAATGAGTGCGATTAATAATGGACCAGGAGTTTGTAAAGACAAACTTGACAAGGGCACATATTGTTGATGCTGTTGCGGCTTCCGCAGTTCTTCAAATTAGGAAAGACATTTCAGGCTTGGTCGCTTTTATTTCCAGATGGTGTCCAGACACCCATACAACCGTGTGCAGGTGGGGTGAGATGACTATTTATTTGGAGAGCGTGGATGTGTTGTTAAATCTCCTTGTAATTGGAAACCTCGACGTCAGGTTGTTTGCATATGAAGAAGAAATACCCGCCACCCTTGTTGCGAACTTAAATGGATTCGTTCGTAATGAAAACGAGATGAAGTGCTATTATGACTGGTGGGTGTCTCAGTGGTTTCCTGATGAGTTGGAGTTGGACCAGAAAAATGGCGTACTTCATGTCGCGGTATTCTTGGTTCTTTGTCTATCCAGGGACATTTTTGATGATGGCTCGGGCAAGAAAGAGATAAGACAGAAACTTATAAAGTTTTCCATAAAATTGGAAAAGGGCATCGCTCTCCCCATCGGTGGTTTTTTTTATTGGTTCTCTGTATGCACACCCGGATCAGCTGGTTTCGTACATGCGTGCCTCGAACGGCTATATGAAGGTGGATTCGTACATTCATGCCGCTTTTCTCCAGCATGGTTGTGGGAGCATTTCGAGAAGTATGCCCCGAAACCGTTGGCCATACTTCCCTAGTCTTGGGGTGGTTCCAGAATACTGCGTTGGTCGAACAGGCGCCGAAAAAATGGTCCGAAACTGATTAGGTTTCTTGACAACTCGTATGCAGTTAATTTTCATCCATGGGATCAGGTGCATGCGTCCATAACTCAGGTTAGTACCCTTGCTCCCGTCTCGAACATGTCTTTGTCTTATGATGATGAAGGCCTGAGCGTTGGAGAGATGGTGTTCATGCTTAGATACACGCCTGGTCACATGCCATATTTTTTCCGAGGAGCTTGCAAAGCGATTCCTTATAATGTTGATAGGGATGGTTGACATATGGGTTTTTACCAAGGGTTCCCACTTGTTCGTCAGCCGGTTATTCAAGAAATTCAGTTGTCAACTGTTCTCGATGCTAGTGCTCTTACGTAGGGTAAAAGTATGCCTTTTCTCGTGGAACGGAATCCATCAACGACCTCCAAATATAACACATTTTGGCAGAATGAATTCCTTATCATCCAGGATTTTGTGAAATATGTGGTGGAGAATACTCGTGGTAGGCCTTCTGTTGAGGTTTTAGCAAAGCATCCGTTGTTGAGGGATACTTCTTCGATTAAAAGAAAATATGTCGATCCATAAGCGGACAGTACCCAAGTGAAGGAGCGAAAGTCTAAAAATCGTGCAAGAGGTTTCCGGTCAGACTCCACAGATTTTCCGACTTTTAGTTTGTCCAATATGCGGGTACGTATGGCTCTCCTCTTGACTTTAGCTTGGAATTTTTATAGCTTTGTTCCTTATCTGAGGATGTGTCCTTGTATTCCATCCAGGGTCTCAGTAATACGAACTCCTTTGCCAAACTTGAGAGAACTCAAAGAGCACCATTTATCGGGACAGAGAGTGGCGTTGTCGAGCCCCTCCATATTGATGAAGAATCCAAGAAGGATGAAAGTTCTGAGTCTAGCGATGGTGAGAGTAATTATTCCGATAGTAGTGTTGAATCTTCATCTAGTCAGTATGAAACTGAATCGGTGAGTCCCCTCCATGTTTTTCTTCTTTCCCCTCTTTTTTTTTTTTTTTTGCAGTAAAAATAAATTTTGATTTTTTTTTAGGAGGAAACTTTTCCTGGGGATGATCTTGAAGTGGAAGACCATCATGGTAAAAATGTATCCGTACTTCTTACTGTGGAAACCGTGCCATCTAGCGACTTGAACATGGATATTCATCGTCCTGAAGGTGTTAGCATGAACCAGACAATGGAGGGCACTCAGGGGTTCACTGGTGAAATTATGGTTAGGGATCTCTTGTTGGTTGCTGATTCAGTTGGAGGTGCCACCTTCAATCCTCCGTATATGGCCCCTTTCCCAGGTCATGTGTTGATTGGTGGATTTAGCGTGCCAGCTAAATATGCGACATTATACACCAAGATTTGGGAAAGCTATGGTCACATTTCCACGACTAAGAAGATCACTAGTCGACATGCGTTGGTCAAGCGTGTGGAGGAGGCCTTGTCTTCGATTGATGAGATGTGCAACGTGACTGGTCATACAGTTTCTGAGGATGTAGTCTCGAGCTGGAAGTTCCATCGTGACATGTGCATGGTCTTCGAATTCAACATTCCTTGGTTCGCTGAAGGTATTTCTGATGTTGAAAGGTATTTGGCCGGAGAATTTGAAGGTCCTTCCGCAGACATGATGAAGAAGCAAGAAGCGGAATTCAAGAAGTTATGCAGGAAGCTGAAGCTTAAGAGGGCGGCTCTTCAAAGCACAAGGGAGGCCTTTTCCAAAAGGAGCAAACCGCTGCTGCAAAACTTTCCTTGAATATATTTATGTCTTTTAGACCTCTTATCTTTAGTTTTTTTTTTTTTTTTTGAAACGCAAAAGAGACGCCGGGTTTATGGTTTTTGATTTTCTTGTTTTCTTGGGTTGATGGACAAAATTTACCTTGACGGTTTTGGATTTTTTGTTGTTGAATGAAACGTTTAGAATTGAACTGTCTTTGGCTATGAATGAAAGTGACACCGACGTCTCAGGTAAACCATGAAACCGTGTGTTGGTAGATGATATGGAATGAAACATGGTTATAGGTTTTATCAAAACTTGAAAAAGCAAACCATGTATTTTGTCTAAATAACACTTACTAGGTTTCTCAGGTCTTATGGTGAAAATAAACTTTCCGGGCGTAGGACCAAGTTTTTCGGAAAACATGGCCAAGGGAAGTCCCCCTTGTTCCGAGTCGTTGATGTGCTATCTAATAACTAAGCCATTAATCCCTGGGCGGATCATTTTGCTTTTAACCCCTAGGAGTCCCCAGCCATCCCTTGTCGTGTCATAACTGACAATCGGAGTGAGTCACCTTCCCCTACCATCCTGACGTGTGTGGTCGAAGAACGAGATCGACAGTCTAAAATTGACATTGAAACCGATAGATCAATCCTCCCGCTATGGTTGCCAATTGTTTATAGGTGAAAATAGTTTCTGCTAATTTCGGTAATTGCGGGTGTGAAGGTGAGAAACAGTTTAAACCCTAAACAATGTACTGCAAGGGAGTATTTTAGATCCGAGAGATCAATCTGTACAAGTCAGGCCTAAACCAAGAAATGGCCATTCTAGACTTGCTTCGGTCACAAAGTGGGGAGAATGGGTTGGTTTTGGGGAGGGAAGCAAGGAAAGTGGTAAGACCAGAATAGTTGATTCTGGAAGAGTAGTTGGGTTACTATGACTTGTTATCAGAAAAGTAAGAGAGCTCACAAGGAGATCTAGCAAGTAAGTATTTCTGAGTGTTGTCTTATCCGAATGAACTTGTTTTTCAAATAGAAATAGGTAGGACCTATTTATACAAGTCGAAGTAGAAATGTGCCCTGGTATCATTAAGGAGTGGGAAAGTAAATGGGAGGAGGTGGTAACCGTATGCATGGACTCTATGTTCCATAAAGTGGTTAACGCATGAAAATGTTAACGTTATGGAATTGATGTCCCATAAAGTTGTTAACACACGGCTTTATGTCCCATGAACGTTTCCCACATAACTTCCCGTATTTACTAGCCGCCTCACCCTTATGACACTTCCTCATGAAGGGAGTAGTGTACGCCGCACGCTGTAAACCGCCAAACCAATACCCAAAAGGATCCCCCAGTTTGTGTTGATGTCTCGAATGTTTTTGGAAAACATGTAACATGTTGTTGTGGCTTGGAAAGTCGCTCTCGGGGAACTTGTTATCCTGTTGACCTTCGACGGTCAAGATTTTGCATCTTAAGAGGAGGAGCAACCGTTGATTGTTGCACTCTTTTGTTTTGGTAGTGGGGGCCAATGTGGTGGCACAATTAGGATGGTATGAATTTGGCATGGCATGGTTTGGCATGGCATGTTTTGGCATGGCCAAACTTAGGTTTTCGTGCCAAAAGTCGTGAGGTGACTTTAGACGGCTAGGATTTGCTCCTGGGATTGAAGGGTGGCCGTTGATGGCCGCACGCCTTTGTTTTACAAACCCTAATTGGCGCCCTTTACTAGAATCGTTGTAGAATTCTAGTACAGACTCGGATTTTGACGGTTCGCCCACCAAATCAACCGGAAAAGAATTTACTATCTCCTTACGCTGGGATATTTAGGTTTGAAACTCGTTTGGGAGGAGAAAACATCCCGAAAGAAAAACTCAGGAAGAATTCAAGAGGGATGGCGGTGTGGCCAGGCTAACATGGCATGCCTTGGCGCAATTAGGTTGGCATGGCATGCCTTGTCGTGGTTTGGGCATGTGGGGACAAGGATTTTCCATGGGTGCATGGAATGGCTAGGGACAACGCAAGGGAGTCTGGCTTGGAATGGTGTGACTAGCATAGCTAGGGCCAAGGCAAGGTGTATTTGGCATGGCGTGGATAGATTGGGCTAGGTTTGGTTAGGCTTGCATGTGGGGCCAAGGGGTTTCCATGAGCGTATGGCATGGATAGCTTGGGCTAGGTGCATGACCAAGCTCGGGTTTTAAGACAAAGTCGTGAGGAGACCTTAGGCGGCCAGGATTTTCTCCTGGGATTGAATGGAAACCATTGATTGTTGCACGCCTTCACTTTGGTAGCCGCGAGGGGAAGGCCAGCATGGTGACACCGCATGAGGTGCCATGGAGAGATGTGTTTGGCATGGCGCGACTAGCTTGGCTAGGTGCGTGACCAAGCTAGGGTTTTGGGCCAAAGTCATGAGGAGACCTTAGGCGGCTAGGATTTGCTCTTGGGATTGAAGGGCAACCGTTGATTGTTGCACGCCTTCACTTTGGTAGCCGCCAGGGGAAGGCTAGCATGGTAGCGCGACATGGGGGGCCAGGGAGAGATGTGTTTGGCATGGCGCGATCGGTGTGGCTGTCATGATTTGCCATTGGAACAGAGGTGCGGCTAGCATGGTTGGCATTCTTTGGCGTGATTGGTGTGGCTGGCACGATTTTCCATTGGCACAAGGGTGCAGCTAGCATGGTTGGCATGATTTGGCGCGGTTGGTGTGGCTGGCACGATTTGCCATTGGCACAAGGGTGCGGCTAGCATGGTTGGCATGCTTTGGCGCGGTTCGTGTGGCTGGCACGATTTTCCATTAGCACAGGGGTGCGGCTAGAATGGTTGGCATGCTTTGGCGCGGTTGGTGTGGCTGGCATGATTTTCCATTGGCACACGTGGGAATTAGGGTTTGGCTTGTCGTAACCCTAATTTGAAAAAGATACCCCGGTAATATTTTTGAGACACATTAAAGACTTTTTAATAAATGCGCCTAGTAAATGCTTTATTACTTAAATGTTGTGACGTCACTGTTTGCTAGGGTTTAGTGTTTTACGATTTTAACCCTTAGCTAAAAACTACCATCAACAATTGCATATCTTAAAAATATTTCGTTTTTTTGAAATTCCTTGGTGTCCATACTTCTTTGGTCTATAAATACCCTAGTTTTCATTTCATGTAAATTATCCTAAGATCTAGCAAAACTACCTTGTTGTGTTGTTACTGGTGGAGTCGTCTATTCGGAGAGGAAGGTACCCTAATTAATTAGTCGAAATCTCTTACGACCGCTAGTTTAAATACTTATGTGGGATCAAGAAGCTCTACGAGTACTGTTGGTGGGAAACTAGATAATTGCAGTATTATTAGTTTTTGATTTGATTTGATTGACTAACGGTTGTTGAACTTTGATTGCACCTAGTTTGTTTATTATTGACAATCTTCTTTTCTGATATAAGATTCACTCAAACTAGATCAAAGTGTCGACGAGATCTTTAGAATTGTTTGTAGATCTAAAGACGTCTTGTGATAATCCATTGTTAACAGACTCTGTTCTGTGCGTGATTGATCATAAGAGATTGAAGTTTTTGTGTGCAGGTGTTTATTGAAGATTTAAGAAGATTTTAAGACGAAGAAGATTTTTGATTTGGGTTCATAATCTTTGGTGTGCACAAAACTTGATCGGCTGGGATCCAACTATAATCGGTTTATCTTTTAGTAGATTTGATTAATTAGTTACGTAGATCGACATTAGTATTTAGTATCTGGATAGATCCAATTATTGATTGCAAAATCTAAACTCGACTACTTGTTAGTTGTTTGTTAGATAGATCTAAACCCGATAAAGGAGTTTATTGGATTAAACAGAAGAGCATTTGTCTAACTTATATCACTAGATTGAATAGAGTTGATATCGAACAAATTTGTTGTTACTTTACTATTTGGAACACGAACCAAAGGAATTGTTCTAGTACGGGAAATTATTGAATGTTGGAAGCGCAAGGATACTGAAGAAACTAGGTGAACTATAGGTTTATTTGTTTGGTCTCAACTATACGAAGTTAGGTTGATTTTGTATAGCGACTTAATTCTTAGAGTATTCAATTATGGCCTAGGTCCTGGGGTTTTTCTGCATTTACGATTTCCTCGTTAACAAAATCTTGCCGTGCCTTTTACTTTTGTTTTCTGCAATTATAATTTTTGTTATTATAATTTAAAGTAAATTATACAAACGTTAACTCCGTAGTACTTGATAGTGATCCTATAAAGTTTGGTTAAGTCCTAACCTATTATCAAGTAATCACACTTTGATTACTGTATTGTCTCGATCTCGTATCCATAGACGATCACACAAAGTGTGAATACCGATTCGTTGTATTGTCTCGACTCAGTCCATAAACAATCACTTTCGGTAAGAGGACTTATATGTGGAAAAGTTTTAGATTGAGGTATATTTGGGTACCCTCGTGTTTTCAAAATGCATCCCACATATTCCCTAAAGGAACCCAGAGGAGTTGATAAAGGCACCTATGAAAATTACTATTTCCACCCCAGGGATGTCCTAAAAGGATCCCAGCAGTGGATAAGGGGCATCCCTTATTCTTCCTCTTTTTAAATCATTTTTGGCGGGAAAATGAACGGTTGACATCTTGAATTTCAGGCGAGAAATTGGTGGAGATTTCGTTGGATTTTTACCTAGATATGGATTGATTTGGGTTTGGTACAACCAAACAGGATTTGTATAATCTTTAGATTCATAAAACTAGGAAGATACGTGGAGTTTAAAACAAACAGGGAGATAACTATTCTTAGAGATTTATTTTGGTTTGAAAAACGAAGTTATGTGGACACAAAAGAGAGAAATATACTCTACAGACTTCATTCTATCACAAGAGTATGGACAACATTAGAAAACGAATTTTTTCACACTCCTTAACAAGTGTGCACATAACATTTTAATCTTCACCGTTGATTTAATTTAGGGGGTTATGTAACAAGGGTCGAGATTCTAAACATGGAGGGTAACGGGGCCATCAGTTAAATAATAAATCAATCATAAAAATATGTTAAATATACAGTCTTTAGAGGAATGTGAAAAATTTCGAACTCAAAACGAGTGCAGGATGAAGAGAGGAAAAAATCTCGAGACTTTTGGAAAGAATAATATTCCCGAGGAAATAAAATCATGTTGTGAAGATTTGGGATGAAATACTGGATTGTAGTGTATGTATAAAATCTTTTAGGAGACTCAGGAAAAGGTATGTAGAGTTATGGGTAGCTTTAGAGACACCAGAGACGCTGCAGGAAAAAAAAAAGAGTTGCAGTAGCAGCAGGTGAAGAACACGAAGAGCAGACCGCTGAGAAAGTCGTTATGGAGAACCCAAAGATCATACACATAGAAACTGTCGTTTATGCCTAGTATCTGCGACAATTTCTTTGTAAAAATTTGTTTCAAATCTGCAACACATAATTTGAATTTGCAATACTCCTTTTATAACAACCGACTCTGTAACGCCTAAAAAACGTTGCAAACTCGTTACCATTTTTCCTCTTTTCATCTTTTCAAATGCTTTTTGATCCATGTATTTATATTTTCAGTGAGTGTTTAACATCGTGAGCTAAACCTCAACAATGGGACAATGGAGGAAGCCATATTTCATGCGTGTGGTAATCATATTTAATTGTTTTATGACATTTTGCATTTATTATTCATTATTTTATGGTTTTTGCATTCAATTGATGGGTTATGCTTAGTTTAAGACTTTTGATATCACATGCTCTGGATTTACAGTAACTTTGATAATCTACCTTAGGAAATGAATTAGAGTCAAGGAATCTTTAATATATGAGCTACAATTGTTTAGAAATAATTTTGAACCACATGAATATAAATCTGGTGAAATCCTGAATCCCATATCCCTTCATCATGTCACCGTATTTTGTATCTATTTTATTTATTTCTACATTTTTTACTATTAAATCTTAAATCTAATCTTAACAAGTCCGAGAATCAAAACTTTATTTACCACTATCACAACAACATCAATTTTTGGCGCCGCCCACGTAAATGTTTTTTTTGGGTTGGGCTTTAGATTTATTATTATTTTAGGTTTTAATTTTGTTTTTGTTATAAAAAAGAATTTATTAGGTTTTACTTGCGGTTTTTTTTTTTTGGTTTTGTGGTACAGGTTTTGCTTGAAACTAAAGGTGGAAAGTTGGACTTGCCTATAGAGTGAAGAAAATTCAAGAATTTTTTTATTTTCTTTATTTTATTATTGGACTTTTATATTTTATTTGATTTTTGTATTTTATTTATCATATAATAAAAAACACAAACATGAATATACACGTGCACAATATTATTGCATCGTATGGCACCGATTAGTAGGAAAACATGTGATTTAGTATATGGTGAACCCTCTTGCGTTAACATCCGAAACACCACAAGCCTTAGCCTCGTACCTTTGACCAGTCTCTGAATGTATGTTTATTTTACTAAAGGTAATCCAAGGATACCCATAATAGTCAACCCAACCATTTGTATTTTCACAAGAAATATCGAACTGGTATTACAATAGCCAACACAATGAATATCCGACTGAGGAACATGGACATTATTCTTTCTCTGACAATAATGTGAATAGTGGTTGGGAACGCAATGATAATGTTTTTTGTAGTTCAAATCCAAATAATTTTAATGATTATTCACCTATTCAAAAGGATGAAGTTTTGACTAGAAATGCCCTCATTTTAGACGATGTATTATTTCCTTTTTATGAAGCTGACGATGGTTTAGAGAAATGGGTTTATCCTGAGAATACTATTTTAGGGTCTAGCGATTTAGAAACAATAGTCTTAGACAAAGACGATGAACTCGTAGAGCTTTTAAATATGACTGAGGATGTGTTACCTGAGTATAACCTACAAGAAGCAATTGACCATTTTTAAGGACTCTGATGATCTAGAAATTAGGGAAATTGTAGATAGTCTATCTAGAGACGCCCAAAAATGGCTGATCATCACTCTCCTTGTGCCTTACCTTTAGATCTTAAATAGATCTTGTTTGTACCCAAAATCACTTTTGGGCACGAAACACAAAGAATGTATAGTTTTGTTAGTATTTTGGATTGGGGGTTGATTTGAAGAACGAACCAAGGCGACACAAATTTTTACGTGGTTTGGCATGGTTGCCTACGTCCAAGGGTGAATCCCCTTGGGGAGTAATTTCTTACTGACAATTTGTATTACAACATATCATTTTCTCTCACCTTGGCTCCCCCCTTCTGATTTATGCTCCTCTCCCTTTTATACATTTTTCCATCTAATTTTAATTATCAACATAAATTGTATTAAACTGCCCATTTATGATTTCATCATCAATTCATATGAAACTGCCCTCTTTATGCCTCTTTCATGAATTCTGCATGAAGCTGCTGTCTTTATGCCTCTTTCATGAATTGTGCATGAAACTTCTGTCTTTATGCCTCCCTCATGAATTCTGTATGAAACTGTCCCTTTATGTCTCTATGATAAATTATGCATGGATGAAACTGTTAGAATTGAATGGCTGAAACTGATGGCCGACTGGATTGACTGGCAGGATGGCAGACTGGGTTGACTGGAAGAATGGGTTGACTGGCAGACATGGCTGCAGACTGGCTTGACTGGCAGACATGCATAATGGCTGGCAGCATGGGTGGAGACTGGTTGGCAGGGCAGATGAGTTTTTGGCTTGGAATTGGTTAGCAGCATTGCTGGCTACAAGACTGAAAATTGGCTAGAGGTGCGACTGACTTTGATAGTTGACCGACGATTGACTTTGACCGGATGTTGACTTTGACCGTTGACCTTGACCGTATATTGACTTTGGCAGTTGACCGACTTTGACCATTGACCGGTCTGTGCAGACTGGTGGTCCGCCTTGGTTGACTGGTTAGCGGGCTTGGATGAGAACCAAAAGATGATTCAAGTATCAATTTGGCCCATTAAGTGGTATTTTTACTTATGGTACAAACATCGCCCCCTCTTAACCTCCAACTTGTTGGGGGTTAAGAAAATTCCGTTTTCCTTAGTCAATGATAAAATTCTCCCCCAAGTGAGGATTATTGATACTGAGGTGACTGGCGAACTTCTCTTGTGTTTGCGGAAATCATAATCAAGACGCCCCCAAGATAGGTTATTGTGGTTGGGAGATTGGCGGGAAACAGTTAAGTGGAGTGGTACAGTGAGTGAGCGATAACAATATTGATTGAATCTGGTCTACAACAGATGTAATCAGTTGGACCGCGGGAACAACGAGCATATCTTGTATGCATCAAAGCGATCACCGAATGCAAAGAACAATGAACAAAGTTTAATCATGCAGAAATGCGTTCACTGGAGTGCAGAACTGCGAGCATGGATTGATCAGCATCAGCTGCGATCAGATGAAATGCAAGCAGCGACGAACAAAGTTCGCAGCAGATGCGTTCACTGGACTGCAGAATCGCGAGCATGGATTGATCAGATCGCGATGATCATCTAGAATGCAAAGAAACGACGAAAAAGTTCCACTGCAACAGCTGCGTTCAGCTGGACTGCAGGAACTGCGAGCAAGGCTGGACTGCATCAGCTGCGATCAGATGGAATGCAGCAGCAACGAACAAAGTTCCACTGCAACACCTGCAGGTTTCAGCCACTGGATCAGAATCGCGATCAAGGTGGATCGCATCGCCATGCGACCACCGGAATGCAAAGAAGAACGAACAAAGTTCCACTACATCAACCGCGTTCAGCTGGACTGCAGGAAATGCGAACATGGTTGCAGCAGTTGTGATCATCTGGGCTGCAGGAATACAGACAGAGGTGGACTGCAGCAGCTTTGATTAGCTGGAATGCAGGAATACAAACGGAGCTGGACTGCTGCAGCTTTGATTAGATGGACTGCAGCAACCGCTGAGGGGTTGGACATAAACAGTTCAATAAACCTAGGTGTAAAATTTATAAATAAAACTAGACAACATCAGTTGCGTCCAAATAAGTGTCACCAGATCGCATCGCCATGCGTCCAATCGAGTACACAGATCATAGTAATCGGATCGCATTGGTTGCGTCCAACCAAGTGCAGCAGTTGCTTTTGAAATGGAGTACAATAATTCAATCAATGTAACCATGGCAGTTTAACATTACTGATTGTAATAATTGCGTAAAAATATTAAGCGTAAAAATATTATGGTGTATGCTCGCCCCCTCTTAATCATGCAATTCGTTGGAGGATTAAGAAGTTAAGTTACTGAAGTTCCGATTTTCGGGAGCTGAACTCCGCATTTCATTTAGGTGTTATGTAACTTTCCCCCAATCGTATAGAGTGTTTACGCAGCCTTCCCCAAAGGAGTCATTTCAAACCATGAGTTGTCACATATCTCGCTCCCAAGTGATAATCAGTCACGTTGAAGTGGTATGCGAATCTCCCCCAGTAGATAGTGATTGTCATGATGCTCAATGATTGCACAAGGGTGCACTGCCTTGCTGCATTTTTCTCACACATGGAATTTTGAAGATGTTTGCTATCTGAAATTCGCGCGGGGGGCCAATCCCACTATTCCAGATGCGCGCAGAATTGAAATGTGTGCATCCCCTCGTTGAAAAGAATGCATATACTTATCATGTTGAAAATGTTACTGCGACTTCGTTTACGAAGTGATTAGGGTGCCCACTGGCTATGTCGATGTTTTCCAGCGACGATGATTAGTATATTTTCCATAGCATCTCGTCTCGAATTAGTAATTGATTTGTCTCATGGACGAATGCACAGTCAGTCCATCCAGCCGGATTGAAGGTAGTTGCCACGAATCGTGTTTCAAAGAATTGCGATTAGATGTACAAAGAATATGATTATGCATAAAACTAGATTGAAGCGGTTGTGAGGAAAATCGCATTGAAACAGTTTTTGGGAAATTCGGACTACATAGTTCGATCAATCTGGATCAGTAGGAATTTAAAAGGATCATGCGGCAGCTTGATCAATATGCCCGCAATTATTGTTGTGAAACTGGATTGCAGCAGTTCGATCAACTGACTGTAATAGTTATGTGGAAAAGAATTGCAGTAGTTCGATCAATGGGACTGCAGTATTTTCGGTGGTGATTGAATGCGACCGTGTCTGGCGCTGTTATTTTAAATTTCTAAAAATTTAATTGTCTCCGAAAATCGAAATTTCACCTTCATGACGTTGGGAATTGACATACGATCTCATTGGGCCGAAAATCACTCCATTTGGATGCACGAAGGAGTAGTTATCGGTGAAGCAAAATTGGTCGGTTAGCCCCTTGCTTCAAGCATGTTGTTGGACCCGAAAAATATTATTCTCTAATTGTAAAATTTCACCCTCATGTCGTAGGATATTGAAATGGGATCGCAACGAGCCAAAAATAACCCAATTCGGACGTGGGACGAAGAAGATATCAATGAAATAAGCTTTTTTTACCAAGCCCGAGTGGGGCGTATTGATCCGTCAGGCTAACGGGGTGGGGCTGAAAAATCCGGGGCTATGTTATTAAGTTACACCGAGATACACCGAATCAGGGCTATAGAATTAAGATGTGAACCAATACACCAAATCGTCCCCTTGAATAATCGCCACCTATTAATCGTCGACCTCGGTTACTCTTCAATTAATCGCCGAATGATCGGCGATTGTCGCTCGGCTTCGCCGCCATTGATGCCATATGCCGCCGCTCGTAATGGCCGTCGGGTCTAGTCGCCGAGTCCGGCTGCCGGCTGGTTGTGGTGATGTTAATCGACGGTCAAAATACGTGTTTCATCGAAGTTTTGATGAGACCATAAGCACTCAAGATTTCCTGAAAATTTAGTTTTGATGTAGCTCGAAGCATCGAAGTTTGATGTTCCACACAGAATCAACGGTCCGAGTATCCAGGCATCGAAGATTGATGTATAGTGTCTGCACCGAACTATTGCTTAGAGCAGAATTTTGATGTGTCACGGAGCATCGATGCTTGATGAACCTCGAGGAATCCACGGTTGTCATGAGCTGGTCATCGAACTTTGATGTTACTAAGAGCATCGAAGGATCCTGACGTGGGTGATAGACACCATTGACATGGGTGATACAAATTAAGGTGGGTGAAGAAAAACAAGAAGTGGGTGAACGGATCTGGAGTTGAGTTGCCGCCGGATTGGGCCGCCGGTAGGAGCCGCCGCCTCAACCAGCAGGAGGCACCATTGCTTTGAGGCGCCGGTTTTTTTTTTTTTTTTTTTTCGCGAAACTTTTCCTCGAACCGTGATCTTTCCACGAACCTTTGGTGACAGTGCTTTTAGAAAATGTTATCTTTTCTATGGAGCTTCTTGCAATGGCTTTCTGAAATGTGATCTTTTCAATCGCAGTTGTTGCATTTTCTTCCTTGTAACGGCTGTCGTACCAGTTTAAGAAACTGTTGACTTTTCTTATGCTTTTCCGATTTTTTTTTTTTTTTTTGGTATTCAGGCACCTAGAGATTGAACATGTTGGGTAATGACAATATTGATTCAGCAAATTCGAACAGGTGGGTAATGCGTTATTTGAGAAGATAATTTTTCTGAACCTTGGACTTGAACATGTTGCGGACCGACCATCCTGACAACAATCTAGGTGATTTTTTAGCGAACCAACTGTGGTGGTTCCCGATTTCGATGCTGGACTGCAGCAGTTGCGATCAACTGGACTGCAGTAACGATAATTGGCTGGTTTGCAGCAGCAACGATCAGCTTGACCGCAATGATTGAAAGCGAAACTGGATCAAGCCATGTTGCAGATCGACCATCCAGCAAAAATATCATCAGATTTTGCAGTGATGCGATTTTCTGTGGCTTCAGAAGGTAACAGTTTCAGAAAAACACGAACCTCGACCGATAAAGTTAGATTGCGATCAACTTGATCTGCAGATTTGCGATTACATGGTCGAAGCAATGCGATCACCGGATCGCACTCAATCATGAATGATCGAACTGCAACAGTTACTTTCCACTGGACTGCAGCGGTGACTTTTCAAGCCGTTCAAACTACTTTTTGACGAACATGATTTGAAGCATTTTCTACAACTTTTCTCAATGGGAAAACACTATTTATTTTCTCGTATGTCCCCTTAGTCGGCGCCAATGTTTGTACCCAAAATCACCTTTGGGCACGAAACACAAAGAATGGATAGTTTGGTTAGTATTTTGGATTCGGGGTTGATTTAAAGAACAAAAGAGAAACATAGGTTTAAAGTGGTTCGGCATGGTTGCCTACATCCACGGATGAATCCCCTTGGGGAGAAATATTTTATTCATGTTTTGTGTTACATTCTCTCTTTTCTCTCACCTTGGCTACCCCCTTTCTGATTTCTGCTCCTCTCCCTTTTATACATTTTTCCATCTAATTTTAATTATCAACATAAATTGTATTAAACTGCCCATTTATGCTTTCATCATCAATTCATATGATGAAATTCTGCATGGATGAAACTGTTGGAATTGAATGGTCAAATCTGCCAAGTGGATCGATTGATGGCAGGTCGGCAGATCTGGTTGAATGGCGACATATGGTCGCAGATCGCTTGATCGGTGACATGCATAATGGCGGGCAAAGATGGGTGGAGACTGTTGGTGGCGGATGAGTTTTTGGCTTGGAATTGGTTAGCAGCATTGCTGGCTACAAGACTGAAAATTGGCTAGAGGTGCAACTGACTTTGATAGTTGACCGACGATTGACTTTGAACGGATGTTGACTTTGACCGTTGACCTTGACCTTGACCGTATATTGACTTTGGCAATTGACCGACTTTGACCATTGACCGGTCTGTGCAGACTGGTGGTCCGCCTTGGTTGACTGGTTAGCGGGCTTGGATGAGGACCAAAAGATGATTCAAGTATCAATTTGGCCCATTAAGTGTTATTTTTACTTATGGTACAAACAGATCCCTCACTTGGGACTTGATATATGTACCTGTCGATGGTGGATTTTAGACAAGGGTAAAATCGTAAAACCCCATGACCTAGTGTTACCCGCAACACATTAACTGAGAACATTAAATTCAGATGTAAATAATTAATAGGGGTATTTTTTCAAAATACCGGATTAGGGTTTTCGACACAAAATCCTAATTCCAAAACCAAGCCGTTACCCAGTTATAGCGCCCGCAACTTGGCTAAGGTGACCGTGCGTGCCATTGGCACATGCTAACACGTTACCACTAGCCACTTTCTATTCTAAGCCGCTACCCAGTTGTAGCGCCCACAACTTGGCCTAGGTGGACGTGCGTGCCATTGGCACATGCCAACACGTTACCACTAGCCACTTTCTATTCTAAGCCGCTTGGAGAGCCCGCAACTTGGCCAAGGTGTCCGTGCGTTCCATTGGCACATGCCAACACGTTACCACTAGCCACTTTCTATTCCAAGCCACTACCCAGCTGTAGCGCCCGCAACATGGACTAGGTGGTCGTGCGTGCCATTGGCACATGCCAACACGTTACCACTAGCCACTTTCTATTCTAAGCCGCTACCTAGTTGTAGCGCCCGCAACTTGGATAAGGTGGCCGTGCGTGCTATTGGCACATGCCAACACGTTACCACTAGCCACTTTCTATTCTAAGCCGCTACCCAGTTGTAGCGCCCGCAACTTGGCCAATTTGGTCATGTGTGCCATTGGAACATGCCAACAAGTTACCACTAGCCACTTTCTATTCCAAGACGCTACCCAGTTGTAACTCCCACAACTTGGCCAAGGTGGCCGTGCGTGCCATTGGCACATGCCAACACGTTACCACTAGTCACTTTCTATTCCAAGCCGCTACCCAATTATAGCGCCCGCGACTTGGACAAGGTGGTCGTGCGTGCCATTGGCACATGCCAACACGTTAGCACTAACCACTTTCTATTCCAAGCCGCTACCCAATTATAGCGCCCGCCACTTGGACAAGGTGGCCGTGCGTGCCATTGGCACATGCCAACATGTTACCACTAGCCACTTTCATCCCCAACCTGCTAGCCAATTTCCAAGGCATTCCGCACATGACATTGGCACATGCCACACATGCTCCACTAGCGAATTTGGCATTGGCATCCACACTCAAAGTGTAACTTGCGGCCAAGGCATTCCGCACATTCCAAATGCTCCACCAAGAGACTTTGGCATTGCCATCCACGCTCAAAGTACAACTTGCAGTCGAGATATCCCGCACATGCCATTGGCACACGCCGCAACACTTCACTAGCAACTTTGGCATTGCAACTTGCGCCCACTCTCGAGACATCAACACAAATGGGGGGATGGTTTCTTGGGGTTTTGGTTTGGCGGTCACAGCGTGCAGCGTACACTACGCTCGCAATAAAGCAAGGCATGCAAGGAATGAATACGGTCAATTAAATAAGGAAATTTATGGTGAAAACGTTTTCACCATAAATCCAACGGTTTCCACCTCCTTAGTTTTAATTGGCACATTTACTCAATTCCTTAATGAGGCCAGGGTACGTTCAATCTCACTTGTATAAATAGGTTTCACCTATTCTGACAAAACAAACAAGTCTTGGTCAGGCAAAATACAACACTATCAGATAGCAACTTTGCAAGCTCTCTCAAAAGCTTCCATCACTAGCAAGCTTCCGCTAGCTTCCGCTAGCTTCTACACTTCTAATATGATTCGAGATAATTCCTATCCATAACTCTCTGGTCTCATCACCCTTCTTCAATATCCTCCCCAAATCAACCCTTCTCCCCCACTTTGTGACCAAAGAAAATCTGGAACGGCCATCTTCTTGGTTTATGCCAGAGTTGTACAGATTGATATCTCGAATCAAAAATGCTCACGTGCATAAAATTTATTTAAGAGTTTAAACCAGTCTCTCCACCATCGAATTTACCAAATTCGGCAGAGGCGATTTTCTCCCATAAACAGTACCTTAACCATTTTACAAGATTACATTCATACTAGTTGTTCTAACTTAATGATGGCTATGAAGAAGTTTAGTTGTTAGCAACCCATCCTCTAGTTGATGTGGTTTACCCAGGCTATATATGATACCCAAATTTACTTTATTTTCCCACCAAAAACTTTTCTTCCAAACGTGGGAACGTATGAGTTTCAAATGTGTCAATTGTTAAGTTTTGGAGACTAAGCCTAATTACTTTAAGAGAATATAATCGACAAATTTTCTTAAGAATGACCATCACTCTCATTGTGGTCAATTGTGTGAGTCAAATTTGACTGACTTTGAGGATCCTCAATTATTCAGGTGATTATTATGTGCTTCTAAGTTTTTAGTTAACTTTTTCCAGACTCTAGAATCTGAACCTTCGGATCTTACCAATGAGGAACTCCAGTCCAAATAAATCTATTTAGACCTTTTTATAGAACGTGAACCTGAACCACAACTAGATGAAATTGTCTTAAACATGAAACTAGACAAGGGTGTGTTATGTTTGTTTATTTTCCTTTTATTTGTGATCACATTATTTGATTCAGATGACCCACAATTATTCAGTCTACTGCTATATGATTCAAGGAGACTAACCCTTTCTTGGTATGGACGAAAACTTTAAACTTAGCACTTCTTGGGAGGTAACGCCTACTCATGCAACACGGTAATATCTTTCTTTAATTCTTTTGCTTCAAGTGATAACAGTTTCTTTTTGTTTATGCTTTAAATTTTATCTTTAGAATATTGAGGACAATGTTAGATTTAAGTTTGGGAGTAATGGAAAAACTTTTTAGTCACACTAAATAAAGTCCAAAGTCTAAAAATTTGTGACAATTCAGGATAACACTAACCAACTTAAATAATATTCAAAGCACATCTAATTATTTTCTTTTTATTAGGAAAAAAGAAGTAAAATAGCAGTTATATATATGTAAACCACAACAGGACGCTCCTAATGCAAGGCCATGTAATACAGACAGGCGATGTGCCACATTAAATGAAGAAGAAACATTATTAAAAGATATAGAGTGCCTATTGGGAACCAAATTACACAATTGGTCCGCAGTGGCGTTGGCCAATGTACATCAAATTTAATGGAGCGTTTTCATCGAATATGTTGGTTGGTTTTGCAGTCTATTATCACCATGTGAATCACGATGATTTTCCCATTTCTTTGACATACATCAGTGAAATGTAAATTAAGAAGTATCCTAAAAGACAACGTCGCTAACAGAAGGTACCAATTTTTTTGGGGTATACCATTCCATTGGTGGTTATTTATATATGGATGGATGCCCCTCTTGAGCTTGAAGGGGGTAAATGTCGTTGCAAATCCTTTTTTTTTCTTAACGTGAAAAGGAAAAATTTAACTAAAAAACAGTAACTTAATAAAAAAATAAATCGGAAAATAGGTTATTTGTCCAAATATTTTTAAAACATGGTTCTAATGGACGACCAAAAATTATTATGGGTGAAATAAACACAAAAAAAAATAGCAAGGATGAAACTGGATTCATCTTGGTTTAAACTTAAAAAATAGCGAGGATGAAACTTGATGCATCCTAATGTAAATTAAAAATAAGAAAAAGTATTTGAAAATGGGTAGGATGAAACTGTTTACATCCTGGTTATTTTTACATTTTTTTCCATTTAAACAGTATCAATATCTAGATATCATTTTCAACCGGGAATTGTTGATTTTGGTTTTTTTAACCAATTTTGTGATATCTACGTGAACATTTGGTTGAGTTGTTCGACGTGTGGCGAAAGACGAAATTCCATCTAATAGAGTAGCAAAACAAAAAAAAGAAAACATCTAATGGTTTTTGTGTTTCCGGTGGATAAAACAATTATATTTTCCCAATTTTCTATCTTCCTTAATTCCCATCCCCAATTATCCTAAATATTACCTATATTAAATTTCATATATCCTAAATAACATCTATTGAATTTTTATTTACATCCAACAATAAAATCACCTTACAACTTAGAAAAAAAAAAACCTAGCATCTCCATCTCCCGACCACTGCCTCTCCAACTCCATCTCCTAATTCATCACCACCTTCAATTACTGTTTCAAAGGATTACTTGATAGACTATTTGCTAAATAGGAATCTTACAATGCATGTCCATCTAAATAGAATCTACTGCATATGGTGGTACTATTAACTATGCCTGTGTGGTTTAATTAGCCTGTTTTGGTAGATACAGGACGGGTAGTTCAAGTGCAATTGGTGCCACGACTGTAATTGGATGATCATGTTTTTAAGATAGCCCTCAAAACTCATCCAACATATTTTTTAAAGGAGATACCACTTGATGCAAAATCTAAGTAACATCTTTGATCGATGTGTTTCTAGGTAAAATAAGTACAACTCCCCAACTATTCCAAGATTAAAAATGATTGACCACCGGTAATTGATTAAGATAATTATTAGCATCTAAACTTTGTTTATGTAATAGGTTTTCAATAGAATTAACCTAATTCGTTTGGATAGTCGATTGAATTAGGATTGAGATATTTTCTACTTGATTTTCAATGATAGAATCTTCCAAAACCGGTTAATCACTGATTATTAGTTCTTCTAAAAGATAAAAATAAAATAAGTGCACTATAATTTTGGGTTTTGTTTAATGAGAAAGAGGGAGTAAGAAGAATAGGAATAAGAAGAAGACAAATAAAATAGTAATAATCATAGTAAAAGTCAATTTAACTTTTATAGGTGATATATACGAAAAACCAAAATTAAAAATTAAATTGATTTTAGAAATTGTAAAAGGGATGGGAAATTGAAAAATTAAAGATGGGAAATAAGAAAAACCATAATTAAAAATCAAATTGATTTTAAAAATTATTCAAAAGAAAGGGATGAGAGTACCAACATGAAATTGAAAAAATTGGGAAATGAATTTTTCAATGAAAACATCATAATCTCGCTTAATGATATATTGGGCCCATAATATAAAGGCTGGATCTGAAACTTTCTTAGATTAAAAAATTATCTTAATATTTTAAAAACTAAGTACATTTTGTATTTCACTAACACTGGTACTAGAATTTGAGTTATTTAAGAAAAGAACATGAAGTAAAAAAGAATATAAAAATTAACAAATTATATCGTATCCATCCTGTACATTTGGCTATTGAAAACGGTAGATGAATGCCAACCAGAATCATTTAAGTCGACCCACATTCATGATTATACGATAAGATTCGCACATTCTCATCTATATAAAAGCACAGTGTGCATTCTCTATTCCGTCATCCCACAGCTCAACCCAGTTCCACTTAAAAATCATTTCCAATGTCTCTCTCCCACTTAGCCACCACCACAATTTCCAATCCCACCATCTCTGGGAACCCTCTAAGAAAGTCGACAAGAAACACTTCTGGATCTGTTCGCCTTTCAAACCGCACACCATACACCTCTTGTGACCTTAACCAAAAAAATCAAGAGCCTACTCAGAATGGTGGTATTGATAGGAGAAATGTGCTCTTAGGGTTGGGAGGTGTATATGGAGCTACTGCTACTATTGCTAACAATGCAATTGGAGCTCCAATGGCACCTCCTAACTTGGCAACTTGTCATCCCGCAACCGATGATGAAACCAAGCTACCAGTTGCATGTTGTCCACCTTATTCCTCAGCCACCATCGTTGACTTCAAACCACCATCATCTTCAGAACCGTTACGAGTCCGCAAAGCTGCTCACAAGTACAACTCTGATGACATCGCCAAATTTGAAGCAGCCATTGCTGCGATGAAAGCATTACCAAAAGATGATCCATGGAGTTTCGGTCAGCAAGCGACCATTCACTGCACTTTCTGTAACGGAGCCTTTGATCAGGTGAATTCAAAGAATCTACTTCAAATTCATGGAAGTTGGTTTTTCCTTCCATGGCATCGTTACTACCTCTACTTCTGGGAGAAAATTCTTGGAAAACTCATTGGCGACGAAACTTTTGCTATCCCTTTCTGGAACTGGGATAGTCCTAAAGGGATGTACTTGCCGAAGATGTACCAGCCCAGTAGCTCACCTCTTTCCGATGACACTCGGAACAAAGATCATTATTCGTCGGTGATCGATTACAAGTATAGCATGAATGATCCTAATCCATCAACTCCTGCACAGATTGATGAAGTTGTTACTCGAAATCTGGCTGAGCTTGATAGTATTTTCAAAGAAACATTGCAACTACCAGCACTTTTCATGGGAAAAGCACAAAGGGGTGGAGAGGCTGCTGCTAATGCACAAGGGAGGAATGAGGGTTTGCACAACGTTTTTCATCAATGGGTTGGACCTCTTCAGAAACCTTACCACAATATGGGAAATTTTGCCACTGCCGGTAAGGATCCTGTGTTCTACGGTCACCATGGAAATGTGGATCGGATGTGGGATATCTATAGCAAACTTCGTGGACAGAAAGTTGAGTTCAGAGATCCTGATTGGCTCGAATCATCTTTCATCTTCTATGATGAGAATCGCCAAGTTGTCAATGTTAAGGTACCGTTGCAAATTTCTCTTTGTACCGTTACAAATTTCACTAAATTCTAATTTTGTACTAGAATATAATTAGCGGGACAAAAAGGGCGACAATAAATTTTGTTTCCAAATATTGCAGAAGTTTTGGCCTAAAAATCTTCAAATATAGATTGCTGTTTAATCCTGGTCTTGATTTATACATGTGTGCAGGTGAAGGATTGCCTAACCCCGGAGAGCCTGCGATATAGCTACGCTCCAGAACCCCTTGCATGGACAACAATTCGTCGAAAGTACAAGAAACTCCAGAATGCAGCACAGACAAGGAGCGCCGGTGACTCACTGAAACTAAAACCAGTTTCCGAGTTTGGATCCGCACCAAGAAACTTAACAGAGCCAATCCAAGTACTAGTGCAAAGGCCAAAGACATCAAGGACCAAAGATGAGAAAGCAGATTCAGTTGAAGTTTTATTCATTGATGGGATACAAGTTACACATGGATCAACAGCAAGGTTTGATGTTTACGTGTCGCAACCAATTGCAGGACTAGCTGGTCCACATAACGGAGAATTAGCCGGTAGTTTTGTGAAAGTTCCTCATGCTCATGGAGGATCAGGTGCCCATAAAAATGTTTCGAGTTTGGAATTGGGTATTAGTACTTTACTTGAAGAAATTGATGCTGAAAGTTCACAGAAACTGGTTGTGACTTTGCTTCCTCGTAATGGCGATGTTGTTGTTGGTGGAGTTCAGATCCGTTTAGTCGATGTTGATGACGACGATCTTTAGTTGCCCGGTTCGTAAACTGCAACATGCCTAGAGCGCCCTTATTTGCAATTATCTTCTTCATATAATAAGTGATGATTGTTTTCATTGAATCCTACATATCGTATCAGTAGTTGTTATGTAGTAGGAGAGTACTTGTATGTTCTTGTTTGTATTTGCTATGGAGTTATTATTTAGGAGTCTGAGAATAAGTTAAGGTGTAATTCCATGACTTCCGGTTGTTAACCGGAATAGTGTTATGTTGACGCAATCATATTTAATGGAATTGATGATACAGTGGCGTAATCTGATCAGTATAGTAATTGTATTATCTTCTGCAATTCAAATATGAAATGGTTATAATAACTCCCACCAACTTTTATCAAAAAATAATAATAGTTATGACACCTGCAGTAATGGCAGTTCTCCGCTTCCCATGTGCCCATTAAAGAAAGGTGAGATGAGATCCACTTCTCTGATTGCTCGATTGGGATCGGGCATTAAAATTAGTAAACAAAAGCGTCCTTCTAATAAACCCACAAAACACTGACCGTTTGCGAATCTCCGGGGCATGGGTCCCATTTGCCCGTGTCTAAAATTATATACTTTCTATCTTTTCATTTTTTTCTTGATCAACTAGATGATAGGAGTAATTTATTTCTTTTTTCACTTCGGCTCAACCTACTATATACACAATTATTGACACTTTTTGATGTAAAAATCGGGTGTAACCGTAGCATCGTTGGGGAAGCACAAATGATATATTTTGTTGCTGGAAAAACTTTGATGATTTAGATTCAATGATCTTAGTAGTCTAGCTACCAAGTTTTGTATATCACCAGCACCTAGTTCTTCTATTCATACATGTACCAAGTACATGTTTTGCTGATCTTATTGGTTCTGAATTTCAAAATGATGTCATGGCTCATGAGTGTCACTACACCAAGACTCGTTCTTTTTGGGTCTTTGTAGTTGATGTTAATAGTGCATTCCTATATAAATATTCTTCCGACTTCTGCTTTGTTTCGTAGGAAGTTATTTTTTTATTTTTAAAAATCGTTTTGAAATTCGACATCTAAACTGATTTTTGATTTTTTAATTTCTAAAAATCGAAAAATTATTTCTGCTGTGCTATTCAAACAGGTTGTAAGAGACGTGTTTATCAGAAGAAAAATAAAAGTTAAAAAATACATGTTTTGCTGGGATAAAATTTGCAACAGTATAGTCATTGAAAACTGTTTTTCTAATTTCAACGGCACCACCCACTATCGTAGTAAATAATATTCAATGCACTATGGTAGAACACTGTCCCAGTCCGAGAGTCATGTAGTGATAATAGTGTAAGGCGCTGGGCCATTAGAAGTAGATATATTAGTGAAAGATATGAAATGCTTGCGAGCCCGTTTAGCCAATTGGTCCGCTGAGTTGTTGGCCAATGCACATCAAATTCAATGGAGTACATATTTTTATGGAATATCTTGGTTGATTTTGCTGTCTGTGTATACTATCACCATGTGGATCACGATGAACCCCATTTCCCATTTGTGTTGACTTGTACCAGTAAAAATAAATCAAGGAGTAGGTAGCATAAAAGAATACAAACTTTTTGAATTCCAATGTGTAAAAGGATAAAAGCTACAAAGCCATAAGAATAATGATGAGTATTATAGACTTCAAAAAGGAAAGGTATCAATTAAAAAGGACTCCACTAGCCAAAGCACATACAACTAATCAACTTTCTACCATGAATGCGGATGAATGTGAAGGGGGTATATAATTTTTCTCCAGGTCCAGGCATGATTATCGGCACCAATATTTGCCCCACAGAAAATTGCTAATTAGGGTTAACGGAAGAAGAGAGCAAATCATGGTAGAAGAGACCATTCTTGCACCTCTTCAGTTGCATTCTTGACTTTTCCATGAACATACATTTACAATTATAAATCAAAAATAAAAATGCTAGTAAGTCGTTTGGATACCAAAATAAGAAGTCAGAAGGATAATATTTTCATTCACAACTTCTAGAATTTGTTCTGAAATTTATATCCAAACTTACTTATTGCTTTTGTAATCTTACTAGCCTACTAGCCCTTAACCCGTGTCGTAACGGCATGGGCCATGATATTGGTTCATTTTTAATATATTGTATAATTTGTGTCCCGAATATTTATCAACTCCTTATGATTTAATATAGGTTTGTCATAAAAATAGTTGGGATTTTCCTCTCTTTTTTTCTTGTTTTTTTCCTTTAATATTTTACAGCCAGAGATTTGCTCAAACGAAAGAAATATAATCTCAACTTCCAGACACTTTTTTATTTAGGTTCATCGCTTATAATGAGATAATGCTCTACATGAACATGGAAGTTTAAATATATTTTTTTGAAATATGTCTTCAACAACGCTCATCTCAGTTAAATCAACTAATCAGTACCGTCCATAAAAGTCTTCACATGCTCATATTTCGCTCCAGCTGACTCATCTATCATGGTCATATTGTCGATCCTCCAAATAGGCAGAAAATATTATTTTTTTGCATCGAACAGATGATATAAACTCTCCAAATGACATGATTTTCCTGTAATTTTTCAACACCCATTAGATGACAATGTTTAAAATGTGCACCCATTACCTTTTCGAATGGATTGTATATATGCGAACCTCTGCCATTAAATCTTCAACAAAATATTGTGCCCAGCATTTCGTCTTAACGAAGGCTTTGGTAACTTCAAAAGTCTTGGAAATTTTGTCACTCCTATATGTTCCTACCTTCGCTTAGAATACAATTTGGCGAACATTACCTCATAAAGAACCTTGATCCTATTTCAAATAAATAGGTTGTCAATAGATCCTTTACCAAAAGTTGACATCTTCTACGTTGAATATTTATAAAAAAAAAAATTATGGTATTATGGATCGTTGCTTTCTAATATTGTAGTTTTCAAAATTGGCCTCTTCAAGTCCCACGGCTTTCTAAGTTTACATATTCTTTTTTCTTTTAACATTTTAGTTAGCCATATTATGTTTGTTACTAACTTTAAACTTAATGTCATCTTCTATAATGAACTTTATGTGATTTCAGAATCAAAATAGTTATACCTATTTCATTCGTATCAAGTAATCCATTGTATATCCAAACAATTCTTCTACAATAATTCATTTCTTTTGTCGTTTCCGGACCATCAGTGGCCATTATTGTCAAATGCAATCTGTCTAATTTTTGTTGATGTTATGTATTTGCAACGTTCATTTCTCTTAAATAAATAGATTCTGTAAAAACTAAAAAAAAAAACATAAGTATTACATCGGTTCTAAGTTACTATATCCAAAATACTCCAGACACTGCTTTTGGTGCCTTGTTTCCTCAAATTCCTCGTTGCATTCTAGACAGTACATGCAACACCAATCATTTGCGAAGTGTGGTCGATGTATCCCTTACCTATAATAATAATAACAACACGTCAATTTTTTTCAAGGCGTCCAGTTGTAAATGGTATGAATCTAATGGATTTGAATTGTACCTCAATCTTAGATATTACCTTCTTCTCACATAACATATCAATTGAGGAAGGACAAATCTTCACCACTCTTTACATAGGCAGAGGTAGCCAAACTATGTTTTTCAATTGTCTTACATGGAAATTATTATTAATCCATATTTTAGTTGGCTCCTATCGCAGGAGATCTAATTAGTCATATAGAAAGTTAATCTTAAGTTTTTGACCTTATTTCTTGACAAAATTATTGAAGTATTCTCAGTCATGTTTTGCTTTGTGTGATCTATCCATCTGTATCTACTATACCTTCTAACCCAGTGAATGAAACCTATACATATTGATCCGTAATTTGATATTGTTGATTTGTAACCAAGAGGTCGCGTGATTTGAGAATGTAAAATATAAAAAATATTCTATAAACATCGGAGGTGAAATTTAGATTTATGATTTAGAGTTTTTAATGATGATTGTGATGAAAAAACATAATTTTCAAACAAATATTTTAGAATGCAAATACAGTTTCCCGGTCAATAAGGTTTTATATCAGGAATTGAGTGAAAGTTGTTGTCTTTGTAGGTAGTTGTCACGAAACAACTCGAAATTGATGGTCTTTAAGGAAAAAGAATGTAATAGTACTTGAGAGAGTGATAATGTTCTCTTACGCGGGTACACCAATTGCATCCATATAATACAGATACTGTTTCGGTGATCCAACAGTCATGGTCATATTGTCTTATACATTCCGGTATCATCCTCGAAATATTTGATTTTTGTCCTTATCAATCGTGCTAAAAACAACCAATTACATCTTTCACAATATAATGTTGCATGTTTTGTGAAGTTTTTTTTTTACTCGGTCAATAAAACTCACTAAAAAGCAAAAACTATTATTATCCACTACTATTACCAACACCCACCACCATAAAAACCATCCACCACCACTATTTCTTCCACCAATAGTAATGTTACCACCTCTACCATTCACAAACACCCGCCACCATTTATACTAATCCTACTTCCACCACCACTATTAGAATTAATATAGTTTTTAGTAAAATTATTTATTAATAAAATTATGTATTTATGTTATATTATTAAACCTGGCACATTTAGGGGCGACACAAAAGACAAAATAAGTTAAAAATACTTCTATGCACCTCCATAATCGGTAGTTTAGGTTGTTTTTAAGCTACCGATTGCAAAATTTCATTTTTGGGGGAAAATCTATATTCGGTAGTTATATGAACTATTTTTTCTAACGATTATAGGCTCAACCAAATTAGAAAAATAGAGGATTTTTTTGCAAAATCTCATTTTGGGGCAACTCTATATTCGGTAGTTATATGTGTTGGATATTTTCAAGATTGTTTGCCGCAGTCCGGGGGGGTCTGGAGGGGCGTAGCTCCTCCCGACTGTGTTCGAACTGACCCATAGGATTAATGAATTTGAAAACCTATTCGGTTTTCCAGAAATTTTCAAAAAACGTGTCTGTTCCCATAGGGTTTCTTCATTATCGGAAGTCATGATAACTCTGATTTTGTGGCTACTCTATATTCGATAGTTATACGAAGTATATTGACTACCGATTATGGTAGGATATTTGGAAAGACAACCACTGTATAATTAGAAGTCATGATAACTCTTCCTTTCTTACCGATTATAGGCTCAACCAAAATTAAAAATTAAATAAAAGGATTTTTGCAAATTCTGATTTTGGGGCTACTCTATATTCGGTAATTATACGATGTATATTGACTACCGATTATGGTAGGATATTTTCAAAGACAGCCACTGTATAATCGAAAGTCATGATAACTCTTCCTTTCTTACCGATTATAGGCTCAACCAAAATTCAAAAAAAAAAAAAAAGGATTTTTGCAAAATCTGATTTTGGGGCTACTCTATATTTGGTAGTTATACGAAGTATCTTGACTATCGATTATGGTAGGATATTTGCAAAGAGAGCCACTGTATAATCGGAAGTCATGATAACTCTTCCTTTCTTACCGATTATAGGCTCAACCAAAATTCAAAAAAAAAAAAAGAGGATTTTTGCAAACTCTTATTTTTGGGCTACTCTATATTCGGAAGTTAAATAACCTAAATTCCCTACCAATTATGGTAGCATTTTTGCCAAAGGTCTACGGTATAATCGGGAGTCAAGATAACTTTATTTACTACCGATTATAGGATAATCAAAATTCAAAAGATATTGGATTTTATTTTGGGGATACTTTATATTCAGAAGTTATACAAACTAAATTTACTCCTGATTGTTGATTAACTACCGATTGTGAAATAACCTACCGATTGTAAAGGGTAGTTTGGCCATTAAAAAAATGCCCCGGAAATAACCTACCGATTATGACCTATTTTGTCGTTTTGTGTCTCCCCTAATTGTGTTGGGATCGCACCTAAATGTGCCAGGTTATTAAAAGGTCATTTATAATAGAAATATATTTAATCATTATGAACAATCAATGATTCACTAATTAATAAAACATTTAAAAGTGGTTAAGTTAAAAAAAACAGCAGTAAATTTATCTTTGCCAAGGACAAATCCTGACCACTCTTTACATAGACAAATCGATAATAAATAATTTCATATGTTTAGATCTTGATTCGTGTCGTTCGATTAGTTATTACATAACATGGAAATTGATTGCACCCATTTTTTAAAGAACGCGCAATTGGGGGATACTTTTATTAATTGGGGGATATGAATTACTTCCCCCAACCCATGATGTGTGCTAAGGGGTCACTTTTGGGGGCGAAAATACTAAAACACCCTTCCCTCAAAATAAAAATCAAAAAACTTAAAATCAAAAAACAAAATCATATCCCCCATTTCCATCTCCACTTCTTATTAATCTTTTTAGGGTTAAAACTTTGAAACCCAAATGTTCCCCATTCTCTTTCAAATTCTAAATTTTCCCCACTTCCTTTCATATTCTCTTCTCCTTCTCTGCCGGAAGTGATGAAGAACATGTCGGAAATGATAAAGAACATGTCGGAAGTGATGAAGACCACGCTGAAATTGATGAAGACCATGCCGGAAGTGATGAAGAACATGTCGGAAATGATGAAGGTCACGCCGTAAGTGATGAATACCATGCCGGAATTGATGTAATTCAATGCCGAAACTAAATTCCGGCATGCTCGATATAAATCTATCAATGCCGGTAGTCAAGTAAAAAAAAATCAATTTTCTGGATACTTTTTCTCATGTGCCGGCATTGAAATTTAGGATGAAGACCACGCCGGAAGTGATGAAGAACATGTCGGAAATGATGAAGACCATGCCAGAAGTGATGAAATTCAATACCGGAACTAAATGCCGGCATGCTCGATATAAATCTATCAATGCCGGTAGTTAAGTGAAAAAAAAATCAAGTTTCTGGATACTTTTCATCATGTTCCGGCATAGAAATTTAAGCAAAAACCATGCCGGAAGTAGTTCCGGTATGCTCGAAAATCAGATAACTGTGTCGGAAGTAGACTGATTAAAACCAGAAAAAATAGGATAGTGGCAAACAATTTATGAAAATTTCCAGCAAATGCCGGCATGGTTTTTTGGTTGAATACCATGCCGGCACCGAGCTTTTTCAGCTGCAACAATGGTGGATTCAAAGAAAAAAAATCAAATTTTCAACCTCTTAGCAGCAATTCTTTCATCACAATCATCTTCCATTTTCAAAAAAAAATTCCACTCAATTTTTTTTTCTCTCCTTCTACTCCTCACTCACAGAAATTAAAATAAAAACACACACTAATCTATCCCCCAAATACTTAAAAATTTACTAATTATTATTAACCACTAAACATGATTAGTGAGGGCTAGATTAGGAATTAAAAAATAATTACATAGGGGTCACCCAGAATTGCTATTGGGACATCATTTTTGTCCTGTAGCTATATCCCCCAATTAATAAATATATCCTCCAATTGCGCGTTCTTTTTAAAATGGACATGTGTTTTATCGAGTTTATTTAAACATTAGAATGATCAACCAAGTTTTATACTTTATAATATAATGTTACATATTTTGTGGCGTTACGAAATTAGCATAATATGTTTTTGTTCACCAATAACCGCTACCATAAAACCATAAAACCATATGAATCCATTTTTTTTATCCACCACCACCTAGCGGCTGAGCCAAGGATTGACTAACCTGGCTCTAACCCCTTAAATTTTTAATAACTACATAATTGTTTTAGTTTTTATTTTATAAATAGTACTTTGTCCACATATTTTTATGGTTTAGTCCACCAAAGTTTATATGTTTCTTTAAAAAAAATTTATAGGCCTCCTCAATGTCAATTTTTGACTCGACCACTGCCACCATCACCACCACCTACCCCATGTAGGTTGTTGGACGCAATTCTAATTTTCAATCACAAATGCCATGTATGAGGTTTAGATTGAACAAAATTCCGTCAATTTATTAGTTTCATTTTTTTTTCTGTGTATATATTCGTTTTTGTAGTGCAGTCAATTTTATTTTAACTTTGAAAAATCATGATTTATACGATATACTACCAAAGATAACAGGGGTACCATTTGGGTGATCCAACTACGATCATGAAAATATTATTTTATATTATATCATCCCTGAAATATATGGTACCTTCATTTATCAAAAGTGTTAAAAACAACCAACCACATTGTTTGTACCCTTAATATTCTACACAAAAAATGGGCTAATTTAGGCCTACAAAGCTTCTCCTTTGGGCTAAGAAGAGTTCGTTGGACCTAAGGTGTTTTCCATGGTTAGCCTAGGGGTGAGCATGGGCCGGTATGGACCAGTTTTCACCTCATCCGCATCCAATACAATTCGCTATGGATTTCAAATTTGGCATCCGCATCCAATCCAACATCCAACGGATTTGAATCCAATGGATGCACAGATGAACGGATTGGGTGCGGATAATCCAATGAATTTGTGTTAGTTAAATTTTATAATGAAAAATAAAGTCAATATAGATGACTTCTTATAGAACCAACACATTTTATATATGTATATAAATATAGAAGTGTCATGGACAACACTTCAAGCAAACACCTTAAAAATTCCAAAATTATCTATATATTTTCTATATTCTATATAAATGACCTAAATCTAACGGATATGGATGTCCAACGGATTTTCAAGATTGCATCCGGGTCCAATCCGTAATCCGTTGGATTTCAAAAATCTTATCCGCATCCAATCCATTAATGAACGGTCCGGTCATCCATCCGCACAAATACGGTTGGTCCCGGCTAAATCCGCGGATTATGGATAAAATGCTCACCCCTAAATTTAGCCATATATAGATAACTAGGCCTTGCAAAGGCTTCATGTGCAACCATCTAAGATAGGCCTCACTCAACTCACAAGCCCATGAGCAAGAACTCCAAGATGGGATAAAAAGTTACACATGAGCACTCCACGTCACCAATCCCAAGCCAATCAGCAAATGACCCGTCAGCATTGATGCCACATTAGCACATGCCATGTCAGCATGAGGTGTGCCAGTAAAATGGGTGACACGTCAGCAGGGACGTTGACGTGGCGGGTGGCACGTCAACAAGAAGGTGTGCCACGTCAGCAGAGTTGATGACGTGGTAGTCGACACTTCAGCAAAATAGGAGCCACGTCATCAAAGACGATGACGTGGCAGTTGACGCGTCGGACTTAAACTGCATCACGCAACACTGAATCAGGAAGACCGAAGAATCGCCATGATTAAACTGCATCACGCAACACTGAATCAGGAAGACCGAAGAATCGCCACGATTAATGCATGAAGGGCAAGTAATTCAATTTATGTCAGGGCGTCATGCAGGGATTTTATCACAGAGGCATGCAGAGGAATTATGACAAGGACCAGTCAATACAATTCATGACTGGAGGCATGCAAGGGCCAGTTATGCCAGTTCCATGCAGTCATGCAGAATATCAATGCATGGAGGCATGCAATGGAATAAAGGAAATTACATTAAGGCAGAGAGGCCAACTCGGACTATATAAGAAGAAGGTCCAACAAACCAAAAAGGTAAGCAATCTTCCATACCAAAAACTCCTGTGAAAAATCCAATACTGACTTTAGCATCGATGGGTTTTTTGCAGGTACCCCCCCTTATCCATAATTCAATTGAAGATCGAGGAAGCGGATCGATTATCAGCAAAATTATCATACAAAATTCTGTGTTTGGGGTAGAAGTAATTTTACCTTACAAACAGTGGAACCGTCTAAGGTTTTCGATAAAAGATCATCGTGTTTTACCAAATCGAGTTATGGCAGTAATCAAACAAACTGCACGAAGGGTCGATCATGTTAACAATCCTCGACAACACATAAGCGAGGCTGAAAAACACGAAATTGAGGTTCAATCATCCCCAGCAGTACCCACTGGAAATAGGCAGGGTCAAAATCGTGCTCATGACAGAGCCCTAGAACGTGATCGAGATCAAGATGATGCTCATAACATATCCTTGGATCGAGGATGAGATCGAGATCGTTTCCGTGCCAAAACTCCATATCTAAATCGGAGAAGGGAAAAACAACCGGTGATAGATAATGAAGGAATAGATGTTGGTAGGGAAAACCCATTAGTTCGAGGAAACAAAGGGCATGTGTTCGGCAGACCATCTAGGAGGAATGCCGAAGGACAAGATTTGCGAGATGGACGCACCGCGACTCCTAGTACAGAGGAGGAATTATTGCGCAATTGGCTGAACGAGTTGGATAAGGAGAACGCTCTCATGAGATTGGAGCGTCAGAACCAGTCTCGACTTAAGACGAGTGATCTGAACAAAAAGAGGAGTCGGTCTGTATGGCAACGCCTTGGAAGTCGAATTAACCCTCAAGCTGCAAAACAAAATAGAGAGGTGAACGATCTTGATCAACTAGATAGAAATATGCTACCCACTGGAGAATTACCTAAACGAAGGCGTGTACTACCCCGCCGAGCAAGGATGCATCCTGCTACAACTCAACAGGGTGAAGCCAGAACTAACACATGTAGTTGCAGAATAATCTACAACTACACCCTCAATAGAATTAGTAAAAACTCAAGAAGTTCTTGATGGTGAATGATAACTTTCTTATTAATTCTCTTAGTTGATTACACAGAATTATCAAAATGGAACTAGAATAGTTACAACTTTTTCTATTCTCTTTCCTAAGATAATTTCTTACACTCACTAAAAGAACCTTCTAAATTTTACATTTGAACTCCTATTTATAGTAAAACTTATACAGCTGTATATGAGTTGCGAAGTATCGCAACTCATACTCGCAAAATTATTCCATCCTCGCAAAACTTCATATTTCTCTGCGCTACTTCTATCATCGTATCATTTTATAACTCTTTTCTCCTTTATTTATTACGATACTCGTGAACTATTATCTTGCGATATTCAGTACTTACATCTTGCCTCTTCTCATGTCAATTCTACGAAGAAGAAATGATCGTGAGAACATAACCGTTACTTAGTCTTTTAGAATTTGGACACGTCTTTTGTAACCGTTCTTTTCTAGTTATTCCCTTATATAACTCCTTTATATTCTCTTCCTTTTCTTCTTCTTACTTCTGCAATTTTATCTTCTGCTCATACTCTCTATTACTGTTTTCTCTGCAATTTTCTCTTCTATTAAATCTTCATGAGTTCTCCAAGGTAATTTCCTTCTATCTCCGCGCATTTCATTTGTTCTCCTCTTTAATTTATGTATAATTTGTTATCTGATTTTGATTTATTTCAGCAAAATAACTCCTCAGATGAAATCTCAACTAAAAAATTCAAGCCCTAATCCACGAAGAAGAAAATCTGAGAATCAAAAGGTAGTTAAAATACTTTGCCTTCTTTCCTGAACAATATATTGTTGCCTCAGTTTTTAATCTACATTTTGATTCGCAGGTTGGTGAAAAACCAAACCCTGGTAAGAGATCTCGAATAACTAAACCCACACCATTAATTCCGATTGATGATTTCCTTCCTGAAGTTGATAAGGAATTTTCCTCTCCTCCTCGTGAAAATGCTTCTTCACACACTCCTGCCTCTACTCCATTACCTACCTTTCAATCTCCCATCAGTGTCAATTTATCAACACTTCTTCAAGATCAACCCTCACAAAATATTTCTTCAACTTCTTCTCTTGAAAAACAACCCTCGCAAAATATTTCTTCAACTTCTTCTCTTGAAAAACCTATCTTGTCCCCAAATCCTTTGAGTGCTATTTCTCCAGACAATTTGCAGCTTGATCTTATTCCTTCAAATTCTTCTCCTCTTCCTCAGGAAATTCAAGATGGAATTTATTCAACTTTCCGAATGTTATCTGAGGTTTTGACCAATACTGCGAAGTCTACTAATGTTCGTTCGCAATATGAGTTTTGCGAAGTTCTAAATAATTTCGTCAATCCAGACATTTCTTCTTCACGTCAATCCTTGGAAAAAGAAATTGAATTGCTTCGCCAATCTTTGAAATCTTCTCAAGAAAATGCGAGGATCTCCGTAAAGAAAATTATCATCTTCAAAATAATTCTCTCGACTGTGCGATTCTTCGCAAAAGAAATGATGAATTGAAAGGTATGATTACTATCTTCATATTTTCCCTTTTATTTACTTATATTCTTCATATGCTTGAAACATCCATTAAAACCCATTCCCCTTTATAGAATCCATCCATAAATGTAGAAGATTGGTACTTCACCATGAATCAGATGCAACAGAATATCGAACCAAGCATGAAAGCCTCTCAAACAAATTCTCCCATTTATCTAATATTTACTCGTGTGCTCTTGACAACTCTGACGCTCTTTTTCAAGAGAATACTCAACTAATATATGATCGGAAATTTTTGAATGATGATATATCTCAACTTTTTTCTTCCTTAACTAAAGCTAATTTGAGAATATAAACCTTATTAGAAGAGAACAAAACCTTATCAGAAGAGAAATGTTCGTTTTTGAATACAATGATTGTTTCTTCGCAAGAATTAAAAACTCTTCAGAATAAATGTTGCGATCAAGAAAATCTTCTTTCTTTGTTGAAAGGTGAACTTGAGGAATTAAAGAAGTCTTGAGATCTTGAAAGAAATTCTTTTGTTATTGAGAAGAATTCCCTTATTAATAAGAATATAGTCTTGAGTACTAAGAAGAATCAACTTGAAGAAGATTATTCGTCATTAAAAAGTCTTAATGCCAAACTTGCGAAGGATAAAAATTTTCTTCTTTCTAAAGATCAAAAGCTTCAATCTCGACTTAAAGGATTAGTTGGTGATGGTTTTGATAATGCGATGAATCAGATGAAGAACTGTTGTCTATCTTTAGCTCAATCTCTTACTTCGCAAAGAGAAGGTAGTCATTAAAATTTTACTGCCTCTGGTATATCTTTTAAATTTTGTTATACTCGCAAATTTTATCCTTTGAATTTTGTTTTATTTGCAGAATCTGAGAACAACCTTCGTAATGCGAAAGCTGGATTAGAAGCCTCCTGTTCCGAGCTTCATAAGAAAAATGCTTTGCTTTCTACCCGCTTAATCAACTCTCGTGACCGTGCTACTTGGAGATTCAACTATCTTGCTTATTGCAAAGATATCGAAGATACCAACCATCAAAAAGCTATACTTCGTGAAAGTCATCTGAAAGCTCAAGTCTTTACGAATAACATTCTCTTATCAAGAGCCTTGCCACCTGTGAAAATTACTCCTCTGAAAATATCTGACGATGAAGTTGCTCGTGAGCCTGATAGTGATTTCGATTATGAGAGTGATGATGAAGATCTTGATGAAGAGAAAGAATCTATTCCTCAAGGAGATGTTCCTGTTGCATATTCTTCAAAGGATGATATCTCGCAAAAGTCGAAGGCTGCTAATGACCCTACTCATCTTAAAGATCCAACACAAAGTGTTGATGAAGCATGATAACATTCTTTTTTCAATTTTATCATTGACTCTCCTGTCCTCCTTTCTTTTGAATTCCTTCCCTTAGTTATTGTTGGTTTTCTTTTTGCGAACAATTCTATTTTTTAAGAAGTACATCTGATATTTTGCGGAGATGATTTATCCTTTCTTAAGAAGTATATCTAATATTTTGCGAAGATAATTTAACCTTTCTTTAATTAAATTTGCCCCATTTGATCATATGAAGAGAAATAATATATAACTCACAGATAAAGCTTAGTATCTCCTTTTCCCCCTATTATTTCTCTTTAAATGATTAAACATTGTTTGAATTATTAGAATATTTGCCTCAATTTATCTTACAAAGTTTCAACTTGTTACGATTGTTAATAAGAAATCCTCCCTTTTAAGTATAAGAAATAAAATATATGAAATATCCTTAATAAGTATATTACATATACAATACCATTGAAGAAGTATTAGAAGTACTAAATCCGTCAAATGAAGAGATATAAGAAGTATTAGAAGTACTCGATCCACCAAATGAAGAGATATAAGAAGTATTAGAAGTACTCAATTCACCAAATGAAGAAATATAAGAAGTATTCAATCTGTGAATAATTACGTAACATATGACGAAGTATAATGATTATTTAACCTTCACCAAATGAAATATCCGTTGAAGAAGTATAATAAATATGAGATATTCTTGAAGAATTATAAGAAATATTCAACTTTTGGAGAAATATTCAATATATGGAGAATTATAAGAAGTATGTAATTCTCGTAAATTTTTACGAATATGAATTTATCTGTATTTGATTGCTATCAAAATCGCATCTTTTGTTAAGTCTTCGTTAAAATTATTCAATGGTGTTGTCTTCTTTGATAGGTCTTCTTGTAAAAATTCTTCAATGATATTGACAGAGCTGTCTTCTCTTCAAAACTTCTTGATGTATATTCTTGTAAAATTTCTTCAATGATATTGACGAAGTTGTCTTATTTTCAGATCTTCATAATGTATATTCTTGTATAATTTCTTCAATGATGTTGATGCAATGAATTTCATTAATTTCTGTGGTCTTATCATGCCTTCCTAAGTAAAGGTCTTATTTTGCCACCTCTTTTGTAGTAACTTTTTTTATTTCCGATAATATGACAAGTCTGAACATTCTTGCGAACATACAACCTCGTGACATTATCGTCTTGCGATGAAATCGCAGGACGTTTTTACACTTTCATGTAATAACCCATTGATCTCATCTTAACTTCTTTGTTTTATTCTGCGAGTTCTTTTTGTATGTTTTCCTTCTCTCTCTCTTTTTTTTTTTTTAGAATGCTCGCAGAATTTCATTTGTTGCACAAATATGACAAGCCTTTATGTTTTCGCAAACAAGAAGCCTCGTGACATTTGCATCTTATAGCACGTATCATCTCCCTAATGGAGGGTGCTTCCCTTTATCTTCCCCCTGGTTTCCCCTTCAAGGAAGCGTACATCGACCATACAAGGTTAGCTCTTCCCATCCGGTTCTGCCAACAACCATCTTTTGATCGCAACCTCTTATCCTTTTTGCCTATAGGGCTTATAGTTACGAGGTTGCACCCTATGGGGTATCTTTGGGCCAAGTGCATCATTTGCCAAGACTTGTAAAAAATGGCAGATGTGGTTCAACCTCACCCGTCACTCTTGACTCAACCGTGTACCTCGGCGCCTTGATCGTTTTCTGCACTTCTTGGGAAAGACAGTATGCCTTAGTCGCCCAACCTAAATCCTCTTACACCGCATTTTATATTGCGTAATGTCGCTAGATTAGGTGAGAATCCAAGGTGTCTAACCCGGATAGGTACCCCATTATTGGGTTGTACCCCTAAATTTTTACCATGTACTAAGGGCCCTTGGTGGTGTTCCGGTTACCCTTAGCCACGTTTATAGGTACCCCTTAAATGACGTACTTTAGGACTTTGCCTCTTACGAAATATAGCTTCGCGAACTAGGTGTACGCATACAAAGGTTTGCCTGTATAAAATTTTCACGGCTCTCTTTTTTTTTTGGAGGCTGATCACAGATTGCGGTCTTTTATTCGCAAATTAATGAAAGTTTAATCGCAATATAAATTTTGAAACTCGTAACTTTTCCCAATTTCCTGCGAGCAAACAATATTCGTAAAAAATTTCATGAGTTTTATGGATAATACCTTTTCAAATATATTCTGTTCCAAGGTCTACCAAGCCTCAAACCCATGTCTCTCCCTTCTGGATCCATCAGCCGATAAGCTCCGCTTCCTACAACTTCTTTAATAACATATGGTCCATCCCATTTTGGTGCTAATTTTCCTCCATTTTATTTTTGATATGGAGGTGTTTCTCACATGACCAAATCACCTGGTTTATATTAACGTTCAATGACTCTCTTGTTGTATTCTCGAGCTAATCGTTCCTGATAAATCTTCATATGGTGCAACACCTTTTCTCTTTTTTTCTTCCAAATCATCCAATTCACTTAATATTACTCCGCACTTAAATTTCTTTCCCAAGATTCTTTCTTTGTTGTCGGAATTACAACCTCTGTGGGTAATACTGCTTCTACTCCATATGTTAGGCAATAAGGAGACATTCCAGTTGCTTCTCTTCTAGTTGTATTGTATTCCCAAACTGCACTAGGTACTTGCTCGCACCACCCTTTGAGATGTCCTTCTAATTTCTTTTTGATTGTATCTGCGATTGTTTTATTTGTTGCTTCTGCCTGTCCATTAGCTTGTGGATATAACGGGGTTGACTTCCCACATTTTATCCTAAAAGCACTGAGTAATATCTCTATGTTCTGTCCCTCAAATTGTTTTCCATTATCAGATACTAGTTGTGCTGGAACCCCGTACCTGCAAATGAGGTTCTCAAATATGAATGTAAAAACATCTTTATCACGAATATGTTGTACTGCTTTTACTTCTACGAGCTTCGTGAAATAATCTGTTGCAACTATCAAGTATCGCCTTTGTCCAGATCCAGGTATAAATGGTCCAACAATATCCAACCCCCATTTACCAAAAGGCCAGCAGCTTGTTGAAGAAGTTAATGTGGCCCCTGGTGCATGAATTATTTTACCATGTCGTTGACATTCCTTGCATCTTCGTACGAACAATTTTGCGTCTGTATGCATATAAGGCCAGTAATATCCTTGTATCTTTGCTCTATATGCTAGAGATCTTCCCCCACTATGATTGCCAACTTCTCCTCCATGTAACATCTTCAATATCTTTTCTCTTTCTTCGCGAGTTAAGCACCTGAGAGGTGGTCCATTGAAATATTTTCTATATAAAATTCCTTCTCGCAACTCATAGTTTGTTGCACGACTCTTTAATTTATGTGCTTCTAATCTGTTCCTGGATATTTCTCCTATTGCGAGATATTTATGAATTTATTTTCTCCAATCTGTGATGTTGTTTGATAACTCTCTTTCTACTTCCATCGCAACAGCTTCCTCAATTTCTTTCTTTTTGTCCACTGATGGATGTTGAATTGTCTGTATTTGAATATTTCTTGTATTTGGATTTGTCATCATGCTTGGAATAAATGCGAAAGCATCTGCGAGACGGTTATATTTTCTAGATATATGTCTCCATTTTAATTTTGGTATCTTCGCAGATAATTCCTCAACGAGTTTCTTGTATTTCTTCAAAGAAGATTCATTTGTGGTATATTCCCCTTTAATTTGACAAATCACTAACTGCGAATCACTTGTTATCCTTATACTTTCAATCTTCTTTTCTATTGCGATCTTTAATGCATGCACTACATCTTCGTACTCTGTTTCATTGTTCGTGGATGCAAATTTTAGTCTGAATGAGAATGTTGTTCTTTCTCCTTCTGGTGAAATCAACACGACTCCAATTCCATTTCCCTCACTATTGGATGATCCGTCCACTAGAATTTCCCATCTATCCGGTTCTGTTAACAAGTCTTTTGGATTTCCAAATTCTTCTTCAACATCCATCATTTCCTCTACTGCTTCATCTTCTTCCAAAGGAAATTCTGCCAAAAAATCTGCGACGACTTGTGATTTTTGCGATGACAATACTTCGTATTTTATCTTGTAATGGTTTACTTGTGCATTCCACCTTTCTATTCTTCCTGACCTTTTTGTGTTCTTCATGATTGATTCAATTGGGACTTTGGTTACCACTTTTATCACATGTGCTTGAAAGTATATTCGTAACTTGAATGATGCATAAACCAGGGCTAAGATTAACTTCTCCATTTTAGAATAATTCTTCTCTGTTGCATTAAAGGTTTTACTAATGTAGTAAATGGGCCTTTCTACTCCTGCATCTGCTCGCAACAGAACTGCACTTAGAGCATATGGAGTTGTTGCGAGGTATACCAATAATTCTTCATCTCTCTCACGGTTTTTCTGTAGTATAGATGTATTTGCGAGGTATTCTTTGATTCCTTGAAAAGCTTTTTCACATTCATCAGTCCACTTGAATTTTTCTCCCTTTTTAAGTATGTTGAAAAAATGCTTGCACTTATCTGACATTCGCGAAATAAATATTCTAAGTGAAGCCAAGAGTCCATTTAGCTTTTGTACTTCTTTTACCGTTGCAGGTGTTGGCATGTCACGAACTTCTTGGACCTTTTCTGGATCAACTTCTATTCCCTCCTTTGATACTATGTATCCCAAGAACTTTCCAGATGAAACCCCAATTATACATTTCTCAGGATTTAATTTGATGTTGAACTTTATCATTTGCTCAAATATTTCCTTCAAATCTTGCACATGATCTTTAGCTTCCTTGCTTTTTATCAACATATCATCTACATATACCTCCAAAGTTTTATGTATCCATTTCGCGAACACTTTTTCAACCATACGTTGATATGTAGCACCCGCATTCCGCAAACCAAATGGCATCTTCACATAACAATACAAACCCCTTGGAGCAAAAAAGGCAGTATGTTCTTGATCTTCTTCTGAGAGTGATATTTGATTATACCCTTTGTATCCATCAAGTGAAGTGACTCTATCATGACCTGCAGCTGATTCCACCATTTGTGGTATATCTGGTAATGGAAAACTGTCTTTGGGACATGCCTTGTTTAGATCAGTGAAATCTATGCAAATTCTTATTCCTTTATTCTTTTTCGGAACAATGACCATATTCGCAATCCATTCTGGATATTTTGCTTCCCTTATGATCCCTGCATCCAACATCTTTTGTAATTCTTCTTCTATCTGTACATGATAATTTTGTGATATCTTCCTTATTCTTTGTTTGAATGGTCTTACATTTTTATCTATGTTCAATCTATGACACGCCACTGATGGATCAATTCCTGGTATCTCATCTACACTTCCTGCGAAGATATCTTTATATTCTCGTAAAAGATCAATAGTTCTTTTTTCTTCTTCTTCATCCATCTTAGTTCCAATTCGCAAGAATAAAGGCTCCTCTTTACTTCCAATATTTATTTCTTTAGTTGGTTCAATTGCAACATAGCTTGGACTTTGCTCCCCCATAGGTGTTGGTTCTTTAATTATTTTTCTATGGTTCCCCTTCTTTTTCTGGAATTTCATTTGGTATACCTCTCCCTTCCTTTGCTCTTATTGTATACACTAGGAATTCTTCTTCTTTTCTTGTTTCCTTCGCAAGTTTCCTACGAAGATGTTTCTTTCTTTCTCTTCCTCCGCATTGCGTTACTTCAATTTGATAACAAAATTTTGCACTATCAAGACCTCCTTTTATTTCTTGTATTCCATTTGGTGTAGGAAATTTGATTATCTGATGTAATGTTGAAGCAACAGCTTTGATCGCATGAATCCACGGCCTTCCTATCAGCATGTTATATGGAGATTCCATATCTATCACACACAAGATTACATGTGTTTCGATTTCTCCTAGTAATATTCGCAGCGCTATTTCCCCTTTAGATTTTGTTGTAGATTTTCCTAATCCATGAATAAGACATTTTGAATTTGTGATTTCTTCATCTTTAATTCCCATCCCCTTAAGTGCATGATAGAATATGATATTACAGAACTCCTGTATCAACCAAAATTCGGTTTAATTTCCATTTTTCTACAACTTTCTTATCTTCTAGCATGATCGGCATTGTGATCACCAATGGTGAAGTGTGGTTCAAGTCTTCATTTGCAATTTCTGCTGCTGAAAATGTGATTTTCTGCTTTTCCCATTCTTCTAAAGTTGTTATCTTTTCTTCCTCCATGATCTTTCTTCCTCTACAATCTCGCTTGTATATTTTTCCCTTCATATTACTATGAAATTCATCAATCATTGTCTTTGTGATCATATTACATTCTTCTTTTTTGCAATCTCCATCTTCTGACTTCATTTGATCTTCAAATTTTCCACAATTCCCTCAAATTTAGGCTACCACAATTCTCAAGTCCCTGTTTCTAGCGCCAATTATGTAGTTGCAGAATAATCTACAACTACACCCTCAATAGAATTAGTAAAAACTCAAGAAGTTCTTGATGGTGAATGATAACTTTCTTATTAATTCTGTTAGTTGATTACACAGAATTATCAAAATGGAACTAGAATAGTTACAACTTTTTCTATTCTCTTTCCTAAGATAATTTCTTACACTCACTAAAAGAACCTTCTAAATTTTACATTTGAACTCCTATTTATAGTAAAACTTATATAGTTGTATATGAGTTGCGTAGTATCGCAACTCATACTCGCAAAATTATTCCATCCTCGCAAAACTTCATATTTCTCTGCGCTACTTCTATCATCGTATCATTTTATAACTCTTTTCTCCTTTATTTATTACGATAATCGTGAACTATTATCTTGCGATATTCAGTACTTACAACACAGGTTCAAAACGCCTCAGAAATGATGAGGAAGAGGTTCGAGATTTGCACGATGATGTAGAATTTTCGCAGGATTACTATGCTCGTTCGGAGCAAGGCAGAGCTAGAAAAGAACCTAATGGACCCCAAAGGAAAACAATGAGATATAAAATTCATATTCCAGAGGACCAAGATTATGAGCAGGAAGACAGTTCCTCAGATGGCGATGTGGACCAAATAACAGAAGCTCGCCTTTGCAAAATGATCGAGAAATTAATATCGAAAAAGCAATCCAGAGATGAAAAGTTAGACCGGTTGCATCGATCTGCTGGAGCCCCTTTCAAGATGAATATCAGAGAGTTCCGACCGCCAATGAATTTTTAAATTCCAAAAATGCTAGAGTTCGACGAGAAGATAGGTGATCCGGATCAACATGTTTTACACTATGAAACTGCCATGACTCTATGGCAGCATAGTGACGAATTGATGTGCAAAAGTTTTCCGCAGTCACTGGCGGGAGGAGCAATAAAATGGTTCAATCAACTCCCAACACAGTCGATTGGTACCTACCAGGAATTGGTTGGAGAGTTCTGCTCCCATTACAAATACAAAAGACGTGATCGGAAGGGATGCCATGATTTGATCCTTCAAGGTATTCGAAAGGAGGAAATCATTAGATAGTTTACTCGGCACTTCAATAAAGAGTTAGCAGATGTAGATGGTGCTAACTATCAAATCATCATCGAAGCTTACAAACAAGCGTACCACCATGATTAGAGAGGTGTGTATGGTTCCTTGGTCAAGAGACCACCAAAGACTCTAGAAGGACTATATAATCGACTAGAAGAATATGCTCGAGTGGAGGATGATTCCAAAGCTTGAGAGGTAAGATATGCTAGCTGATCATCCAAATGATGGAAAGAAAGACAAGTCGATCAAAGAACCATTCGAGCGTCCAACACAATGATCGAGGTGAAGGCCAAGATAAGAACCAAGGTGAACAAATGGAAACTAGATATCAGAAATTTCACGATATGAAGCTGACGCCATTGAACATACAAATTGCAGAGTTGTATGAGAAAATCAGCAAGGATTTAAGTCCCCCTCGTCCTTTACCAGCAGAGACACGTGATAAACGTGACATGAGCAAATACTGCAAGTTCCATAAAGACCATGGCTACAAGACCGACAATTGTCGCTCCCTACAGATCGAGGTCCAATGAATGATCGACGCTGGAAATATGCAAGAGTATGTGAAAAAGGACTTTGGGAAAGGTCCTGGAAAGTTTGGCACAACACATGTGATTAACTCTCGCGTGATTAACGTCAGTCATGCCAGGATCCATTCAATGACTAGGCGGGCATCGGAAGACGAGACCAGGAGGAAGCTCAGGCAGTTGAAATAATGGTACTTGGAAAATAACATTGATTTTGTCAGCGGTAATGGAGTGGAAACTAGGGAGCTTTGGTGAAAAAAGATCGAGTTCTCTGAAGCAGACATGATAGGTGTATATTCTCCACACAATGATGCTGTCATTATAACTGCTTGGATTGGCATGTTTCATGTGCGCCGGATTCTAGTGGATATAGGAAGCTCAGTGAGTGTCCTATTTTCAGGATCTTATTCCTCTATGAACCTCCCACACGACTTTATCGACGAGGATTAAAATCCAATTATCGGTTTCAGCGACGAAGTTAAAAAGGCGATCGGAAAGGTGAAGATACATATAACAGTCGCTGCCAAGTCCGTTTTGGGAACTTTCTTGTTGATGGATTACCGAGTACCCTACAATGCGATCGTATGACGAGACTGGATGCATGATATTGGTGCAGTCACATCATCTAATCATCAATGACTGAAGTTTATTACCCCAGAATGAGTCTTGTAAGTGAGAGGCGACCAGATGGCCGCCCACAAGTGTCACGAGAGTGCAATGGATAAGTGCAAGAATTCAGAAGTTAGCGAAAACCAGATCATGCGAGTCAAGCAAAAAAAGCAATTACAGAATCCTCTCCCTCCAGAATCATATAGGGGATAGGACGCAGCTGAACCCCCAACGGTCGAGAAAATGATCGAGGTCCAGATTGGAGATGAGGAGCACAAAACAACGTTTATAGGGGAAGATCTGCCTGCACATGAACGTGATGGTTTGATTACATTGCTAAGGGGAAACTACGATGTTTTTGCATGGAGTTTTGCTGATATGCCAGGGATAGATCCGAAGTAGCCTGTCACAGGCTAAATATCGATAATAAGTTCCATTCTGTTAGACAGAAAATCATGAATATGGCGCAAAGAAAAAAAGATGGAGTTATTGAAGAGGTCGAAAAGCTGTTAGAAGCAGGGTTTATTTGACCAGTGCAATATCCTCGCTGGCTGTCAAATGTGGTACCCGTTCCAAAAAAGAATGGTAAAATTCGTGTCTGTATCGATTTTACCGATTTGAATAAAGCATGTACGAGTGATCCGTACCTGCTTCCAATGATAAGAGATTTGGTGGATAAAACCTCAGGGTATGGATGATTGTCATTCATGGACGGTTTTTATAGGTATAACCAAATACCTTTGTTCGAGGACGATCAAGAGCATACTGCATTCGTGACTGATAGAGGATTTTACTGTGATACTGTAATGCCGTTCGGGCTAAAATACGCAGGGGCAACCTACCAGCACTTGGTAGACCATATGTTCAAAGATTTGATTGGGAAGTCGATGGAAGTATACATTGATGATATGGTAGTGAAATCTCAGCAAAAGGAATCGCATTTTCTTGATCTGCAGAAGACGTTCGATATCTTAAGGCAATATTGTATGAAGCTCAATCCAGCAAAGTGTTCATTCGGGCTGTCATCGGGAAAGTTCCTTGGATACTTGATGACACACAGAGGAATCGAGGTAAATCCGGAACAAATTAGATCCATCAAAGAAATGACATTCCCAAGAACTAAGAAGGAGGTCCAGAAGCTATCAGGACGATTAGCAGCCTTAAATCATTTCATTTCACGCTCGCCGGATCGATTCAAGCTATTCTTTGACGTTTTGAAAAAAACAGTGAATTTTGGTTGGACGGCTGAGTGTGAAATGGATTTTGATGAGATCAAGCAGTATTTGTCAACCCCCCCCGGTTTTGGTGAGTCCAAAAACTGGACAACCTATTGGAGTTTATCTGGATGCAATGGAGAACGCTGTGAGTGCAGTGTTATTTGTTATGGATCCACATAAGAAACCTGTTTACTTCGTCAGTAAATCCTTGACGAGGGAGGAAACACGGTACAAGAAAATTGAGAAGATAGCACTTTCACTGTTCCATTCATCTCGTCGCCTCAAGCCTTATTTCCAAGGAAGGCAGATCGTAGTCTACTCGGAATACCCGTTGAAGATAATTATGGAACGTGCTGATGATTCCAGTCGACTAGCCATATGGTACAATTTTCTGGGGGCGTATGAGATCAAGTACGAAACGAGAACTGCAGAGAAGGGACACGCTTTGGCTGCAATGCTAGCAGATTTTCCTGTGGACGATATAGAAATGGTTGTTGGAGAAGAAGAGGAATTGTTCAAACCCATAGAGGCATCCACTGATCAGTCTGGGGGCAAGTCTGCAATGGAGAACGATACACCAGAACCATTATGGACCGTATTTGCTGATGGGTCATCAAACGTTGGTGGTGCTGGAGTTGGATGCGTCATCCTTACTCCCGAAGGTTCGAGGATCGAGAAAGCGACCAGGCTGGGTTTCCAAGCATCAAACAATGAAGATGAATATGAAGCTGCGATTATCGGTTTAAAAGCTGTCAAACAGTTAGATGCGAAGGACGTGAAGCTGGTGACTGATTCCATGCTAGTAGTTAACTAATTTCTGGGGACCTACAGAGCAAAGAAAGAGAGAATGGCCCTGTATTTATATCATATGAGAGAGTTGGAAAATGAGTTCGACCGATTCTCTATTGGGCAGTGACCACGATTGGAGAATAGGAAAGAATATGCTTTATCATATCTTTCTTCCGCAGTCGAAACAGATATCGGCCGTTTCGTTATAGTAGATTTCCAATAGTTACCTAGCATCTTTGATAGCCACTTTTTCTGGCTCTCGAACACGCTAGTGGGGGCGAGAGGGCAGCTACATCAGCATAGGGAGATACTGAGAACATCGACAACAATATGGATGTTGACAGTCCAGTGATAGATAATTCAGGCAATCATGTTGAAAACATTGCAGACTGGCGTCAACCTTACATCCAGTACCTGACAACCGACGAACTCCCTGAAAATGAGAAACTTGATGCAAAGATGAAAAGGAATTCATGGAGATACTCAATGATCGAAGGGATATTAAACCGCAAACCTGTAGCTTTGGAGACATTTTTGCGATGTGTATCAGCCGAGGAAGGACAACTGATACTGGTAGAGACTCATGAGGGAATATGTGGCAGCCATTCTGGTGGGCGCAGTCTCTCGCACAAGATACTTATCTAGGGGTATTTCTAGCCGTACATGCAGAAAGACGCTAAAGAATATGTGCAGAAATGTGTGCCATGCCAAGAACACGCTCTAATTCCGAAAAGGCCCGCCAACGAATTACATTCAGTTTTTAGTTCCTGGCCATTCTCTATGTGTGATTAGATATCGTCGGACCGCTTCATAAAGCTCCTAGAGGTGTTAGATTCGTGTTAGCCGCTACCGATTATTTCACCAAGTGGGTCGAAGCAGTGGCCCTGGTACATGTTACCACACATGATGTGAAAAGGTTCATATGGGAGAATATCGTTTGCAGATTTGGAATCCCAGACGCGATAATATCAGACAATGGGAAGCAGTTCGATTCTGGGGTGATCAAAGACTTCTGCAAGGGCCTGAATATTCTTCACAATTTCTCATCTCCTTACTATGCTCAGAGAAACGGGAAGGAAGAAGCAACCAACCGCATTATTATGGACAATTTAAAGAAACGACTAGAGAAAGCGAAGGGAAAATGGACCGAAGAATTCCCTGGAGTTTTATGGTCCTATCGAACAACCCCAAAAAGGTCCACCGTATTTTCACCATTTACATTGGCGTATGGGACAGAGGCAGTCATACTCACCGAGGTACAACTCAAGACTACCAAAACTCATGCTGTCAAATCTGGGAAAACCGACAGCATACTGGCTTTGTTGGAAGAGTTGTTGGAAGAACAAAGAGAAACATCCTTACAACAGTTGATCCGATACTAGCAGGCAAACAAGCTGAGATATGATCGCAAAGTCAGATAACGGTCGTTCAAGCTAGGGGAATATGTCTTAAAAAAAAACCCGAGAAGCCACAATGGAACCAAACTGTGGGAAGCTCGGAGCAAACTGGGAAGGTCCATACATAGTGGACAGGCATGCATCTCGCGGGTCCTACGACCTAAGGAACCTCGATGGAACTGAAGATTCAAATCCATGGAAGCCGTGGAATTCGTTTCACTTGAAGAAGTTTTATCATTAGAAGTAGATTCAAATCCTATTGTCCGGCACTCATTTTCCTTTTTGATGGTTTTATCCCACTGGGTTTTCCACTCAAAGGTTTTAACGAGGCAACTGTAGTCGAAGCAGTAGGTATTTATCTTGTTAATTCAATTCAGAAATTTAATTCAACATTTATCTTGGTATTCCATACTTTATCAATATTGTTCATCATAAGTCGTTGCGGATGATCGAATCCGCAGTCAGCCCTAAATGACAAAACAATACAGTTTGATTCTACTGTAAGCAATGTCTCAGACACCTCGTAGATAGGGTGAGTGCACAGTTCGAGCATTTTACCCTGTCTCAATTTTATCCCATCGTACGGGACAACAAAAAATGTGGCGAACATTTTCATCTGTCCAGGCACGTGAAAATATACACATCCCAAACTCTGCACGCATCTTGAATAGCAGGATTGGCCCCCTATGCGAATTCAAGATAGCAGAAAAACTCAACTTTTCATTTTCATGCGCGAGCAAAATGCAACAGGGAGGTGCACCCCTGCGCGAGCATTGAACAACATGACACAAAACATACTGGGGGAGAGTTATATGTCATCTCAACCATTTGGGGGCGAGATGTATAAAACTCTAGCACAATCAACAAATCCCTGTGGGCGAGTTGCGTAACACTTCGAACAGCACGCTCGGGGGCGAGTTTTGTAACACCCCAGAAAAATGCAAAATCAGAGGGGAACCCGAACTTCTTAACCCATAACAGGTTATGGATTAATAGGGGGCGATATTTGTACCCTTAATATACACAAAAAATGGACTAGTTTAGGCCTACAAAGCCTCTCATTTGGCCTAAGAAGGGTTCGTTGGGCCTAAGGTGTTTTGCATGGTTAGCCATATATAGCTAACTAGGCCTTGCAAATGCTTCATGTGCAACCATCTAAGATAGGCCTCACTCAACTCACAAGCCCATGAGCAAGAACTTCAAGATGAGATAAAAAGTTCCACATGAGCACTCCACGTCACCAATCCCAATCCAATCAGCAAATGACCCGTCAGTATTGATGCCACGTCAGCATCGGTTCCACATCAGCAGGAGGCGTGATAGTAAAATGGGTGACACGTCAGCAGGAAGTTGTGCCACATCAGCAGAGTTGATGACGTGGCAGTCGACACATCAGCAAAATGGGTGCTACGTCATCAAGGACGTTGACGTGGCAGGTGACGCGTTGGTCTGGTGAACAGTCAACAATTCCGTTAAGAATTAACGCCGTCGTTAACGACATTAGCATATACCAAGCATATTCAGTTAAACCCTTAACAATGTCAGCATCTTCGGTTAATTTTTAACGCTGTCACTAACGGCGTCAGCATGACGTCATATCTACCGGCATAATAACGGAACGACAGCAGCAGTGATCGGCGGTACATGCCGGTGGCCAACCAATCGGCGATTAATTGTTATTTAATCGTGTTTCCGGATAAATCAGCGAATAATCGTGGCGATTCTTCGGTCTTCCTGATTCAGTATTGCGTAATGCAGTTTAATTCCATATCCCTCCAATCATTCCACCCCACTCTGTTTGCCTAACGGATTTCTATGCCCCACTGTGGGCTTAGGAGAATTATTCCTCTTGGGATTGGCATGTACACTTATTCCATAACCCTAATGAAAGCTTCTAGTGTATTCCAAAGGGCATGCAGGGAAAGTAATTCAATTTATGCCAGGGCGTCATGCAGGGAATTTATCACAGAGGCATACAGAGGAATTATGACAGGGACCAGTCAATACAATTCATGACTGGAGTCATGCAAGGGCCAGTTATGACAGTGCCATATAGTCATGCAGAATATCAATGCCGGGAGGAATGCAAGGGAATTAAAGCAATTACATTAAGGCAGAGACGCCAACTTGGACCATATAAGAAGAAGGTCCAACAAACCAAAAAGGTAAGCAATCTTCCATACCAAAAACTCCTGTGAGAAATCCAATACTGACTTTAGCATCAGAGGATTTTCAATTGAAGATCGAGGCAGCGGATGGATTATCAGCAAAATCATCATACAAATTTCTGTGTTTGGGGTAGAAGTAATTTTACCTTACAAACAGTGGCGCCAACTAAGGTTTTAGAGAAAAGATAATCGTGTTTTACCAAATCGAGTTATGGAAGTAATCAAACAAATTGCACGAAGGGTCGATTCTGTTAACAATCCTCGACATCACATGAGCGAGGCTGAAAGACACGAAATTGAGGTTCAGTCATCCCCAACAGTACCCACTTGAAATAGGCAGAGTCAAAATAGTTCACATGACATAGCCCTAGATCGTGATAAATATCGAGATGATGCTCATAACAGATCCCTGGATCGATGACGATATCGAGATCATTTCCGTGACAAAACTCTAGATCTAAATCGGAGAAGGGAAAAACAACCGGTGATAGATAACGAAGGAATGGATGTTGGTGGGGAAAACCCATTAGTTCGAGGAAACAGAGGGCATGTGTTCGACAACCCATCTAGTAGGAATGCCGAAGGACAAGATTTGCGAGATGGACGCACCGCGAATCCTAGTACAAAGGAAGAATTGTTGCCCAATCGGATGAAAGAGTTGGATAAGGAGAACGCTCTTCTGAGATTTGAGTGTCAGAATCAGTCTCGACTTAAGACGGGTGATCTGAACAAAAAGAGAAGTCAGTCTGTATGGCAACGCCTTGGAAGTCGAATTGACCCTCAAGCTACAAAACCAAACAGAGAGGTGATCGATCTTGATCAACGAGAGACAAATTTGCTACCCACTGGAGAATTACCTAAACAAAGGCATGTACTACCCCGCCGAGCAAGGACGCATCCTTCTCCAACTCATCAGAGTGCAACTAGAACTAACACATGTTCAAAATGCCTCAGAAATGATGAGGAAGAGGTTTGAGATTGGCACGATAATGTGGAATTTTCTCAGGATTACTATGCTCATTCGGAGCAAGGCAGAGCTAGAAAAGAACCTAATGGACCCCATAGGAAAAGAATGAGATCTAAAACTCATATTCCAGAGGACCAAGATTATGAGAAGGAAGACAGTTTCTCGGATGGCGATGAGGACGCAATAACTGAAGCTCTCCATTGCAAAATTATCGAGAAAGCAATGTCGAAAAATCAATCCATAGAAGAAAAGTTAGACCGGTTGCATCGATCTGCTGGACCCCCTTTTAAGATGAATATCAGAGAGTTCCGACCGCCAATGAATTTTCAAATTCCAAAAATGCCAGAGTTCGACGAGAAGAACATTGTATCCCATTTGACGATAAAAGAACAAAAATAAGTATAATTGTGCTTGGCTCCGCCCTCAACCACCACTAATCTTTCGGCCTCCACCTCTTCTACTACTCATTGTAGCCAAAAATGTCTATTGATATTGTTTATCAAAATTACTTATTAATATAAATAAATATTATAGTTAATTAAGAAAACATTCATAATTAAAAAAAGATTAGTCATTTATTATGAGAAATTAGTGAAACACTAACTAAAGAACACTTTATAATGAATAGATTATTTATTATGTGCAATTAGTGAAACACTAATTAAAAAAACAATTATGATGTTTAAGTTGAACAAACCACCACCGTTGATTTATCTTTTCTATTAATTCCAACCAAGGTGGAACACTGGTTAGAGGCCACTCTTATAACACAATAGGTCATGAGTTCGAACCTCCCAGTTATAATTTTTAAAAATCCATATTTTGACTTGATTATTCATTTTTCATTCATAATATTGGAATTAACGCCACACATGGGAGTTGTAGGGTATGGTATGGAGCACCGCAACCCTTGATTTATCCTTGTATGTACAAATCCTGACCACCACTAACAAAGGAAAACTTATCCTAGCTTTGTTTCGTACTAATGAAGTAAAATAAATAAATAAAACACCTTTGGACAAAAACTTTTACTACCCAAATCTTTAATTACTGCTCAGATCATATCCTTATGAGCTGATCTGAACAGATCAACCAACACCCGAGCCTTCTTGCTCATTGTTTTTCTAGATTGATATTTTTATATCTAATTTGTTATTATATTAGGTTTTTATTTTGTTGTTCATTTTCGATTTTATAAGATTTATCTTCTAGATCTGTGGCTACTGAAGCAAGTATGGTTTATGATTTTAGAAAAAATCAGAATATATCATTATCTTTATTCTTGATGTGTGAACGACTTGAACAAACAACATCATCTCTACCAACCCTAATTAGATCTGAGTTTTCCTTTGATTTTTGGATGATTTTTTGTTTTAGTTTTTACTAGTTTAGGTTTATTGGATCTTCTTGTTCTAAGATGTTTAACCGATCAAGTTTCTCTTAGAGATTATAATCTTGTTTCTGTAATAACAAGTTCTCATAATCCAGCAACAATAAGAACATGTCTTAAGACACCAACAACGATATTGAATATACTAAAGACACAGAGAAGATACCAACAAGAAATAATTTCAGATCGATTCCGATGAAGGCCCAAATCTATTTTGAATGTTATCATTCCCCGATGATCGATTCATGTTATCTATGTTACTATCATTTTGGAAAAACCCTTGACAAATGGAAGGATATTTGATTCATTTGATACTCATATGTCATATGTTTTACCATGTTTTTAGAAAAATCCTTGAGAAATGGTTGGACCTTTGGATCCAAAAATCCCTTAGTAATTGTAGATTTGTAATACAATTAGGATAAGTTACTTTTCATCATAACCAAGTCAGTTAATCATGTTCTGCTACATCAAAAAAAAAACCTGAAATGGTTAGGGTTCTTCCTCGCATCACTTTTTGTGCGGCGGACGGGAAAATTATGCCTCAGGCAAAGCCCAGCATGTTGAAATTCCCTGATGCGCCTACAGTAACACAGTGATAGGGCCATATAGGCCATTGCAAACCTTTTCCTAACTTCCTTACTTCGCTTAGATATTGAGTAGAAAGAACGCACTGATATTTCTCGTGCCAAGGTTGTATCATTCAGGATCATGCCATCCTTTCCTTGCACCATCCTTGTTATTCTTATGGCTTATGCATTCCCCTTAACTTCCATAGTGGTTCAACTTTGCTTCCTGGCCATTCCCAATTTGCAACTGGTGCATGCCTACATCAAACGACTTGATAAGAAATATGAGCATCCACCAAATAGACCACATCTTACCTTATCAATTATGGAACCAATCATTTCTTGCTTCGCATTGCTGAACCAGATGATATGGGTTACTAATGCCATAATCACCTCGCTATTAGATGATTTGAGCGATAAGGTGCTGGACCATTAACGCTACAACTCATTAAGGCTTCCTATTACCCTTCTCCATACCTTGAAGTGATCAATCACAGAATATATATAGTTCATCAATGTACGCAGATCCATATAATTTGCGCCCCCCCTCTTTTCCCGGGAGGTGGGGGGGGGGGGGGAATCTAGATGTTTCCAAAAGTTTATTCTTAATAAATGTGGCCCTCTCATTAAGAATTGACGCCGGAAGTCACTATAGAAAGAGAGGGAGTTATCTTGCTCGAACCAATAAAAAGAGCGGGAGTTAGAGTTGAAGCCGCCGTATAAAACCGAGATAACTAGTTAGTGTAGGCATAAATGATCTAAATAAGATACGTCCTTTTTATACATATGGTGATAAAACATTTACCTAAGTTTACATTTTAAAAAAATAAACTGAAAAAATCTGCTCCAATTATAATTTTTTGATTCATCAGTCATTATAGATGGCACTAACAAAGATAGGGTGACAAAAGTAGAAAACAGATTGATCTAGTGATCCATCATTTGTAACATCTACTGATTCCGCTATTTTGAATCGACAGATTCGTTGAATAACTATTGAGTAAAGTAATATTGAGTTAAATAAAAATAAAAAAACTTTACAAAAATGCTTTATGCACCGATTCGGTGTACACCAAGGAGAGAGACTGTGAGAGAGGAAAAGTGAAGGGCCCCATATTTTTGGCCCACCCCCTGCTAATCAACCCAGGACGCCCCTAACAGCCCTTAGATCTTTTTGAGATGCACACCGAAGTACACCGAATCGTTGTATGTAGCATTTCTGTAAAAACTTTATAATGGCATTTCGTTCATTTCAATAAAGTAAATTCTTTGTAGTGGTCCATGGACCCCAGTTTCCCACAAGAGTTCATGACTTCTTGCCTTTCTAAATTGAAGGCTTTTTCTGTGGCCACGTCGTGTGGAAAGTAAGTCGGAGGACAATTTTGGGTAATATATGGTCCATGTGGATTCCGAAAAATTAAAAGGTGGACTAAAATCAATGGATCAATAAAATATAAAGTTAATTAGTATTTGGGTCGTAGATTTTGATACCCTTTAGTGTTTGGGTCCTAAGTTTGTGCGTTATAGTGTTTGAGTCGTTGACCCCGTTAGTCAACGGAGTCAAATGGTCAAACTGTTACTTTCCATGACTACCGTTAAATTAATGCTTAAAAAACGTTTAAAGAAGATCTTCTTGTAAAGGTTCAGTTAGAATTAAATTTTACGAAGGAATTTCTTCTTTATCTCCTTTTGGAATCTATACTCAAACTGTACAGCAGATATCTAATTTCTTAGATTCAATATATATATATGTATATATTTCATCTATTTCCTACTTCAGATAGTTTTGAACTTCCATTACAAACAAACCTTCATCTTATTCTCATCTACAATACAACTTTCTGTACAACTGAAACTACTACATAGTCGAATAGGTAGCAAAGGGACAGGGTATCAAACCGGAAAAACAACTAAGAAGTGAGGTGATCGATCATTGATTTTTGAAGAAAAACACGGGATATTAAGATGGAATTTTATACTGTGATAGATAAGGAAAGTTGGGTTTATCTTAAACTCAAGTCTTAAGCAAGTTACAGAAGGTGTTGTGACCGATAATTTCATGGATGATTGCTTGAGATGTTGAAGTCATTGGACTTCCAGATTGATTTGCAAGTTACAATCTCTTCGTCACTAGTATTACGCCCTACAACCGTTCGAGAAAACTCCACAAAGAGGACCCATTCATGATAGCCACAACCTCTTCCATCTGAACAGCCAACACCCATTTACGGTACGAGTCTAACAATCAATTGAAAATAGGTTTTTTGAATTGTAGGAATTACTCGCTAGTCCACTTTTACATGACCCAGTTAATGGCTAGTCCACCCATGAAAAACATTTACTCTCTAGTCCAAAAACTTCGTGGAGATTATAAAGTGTATTTTTGAAATGCCTAAAACACCCTTCTAGGCCTAACTAGTATACTAATATGTACTATACTAGTTGTAACTACTAGTAGTAACTAGTATAATATACTAGTATAGGTTATACAAGTACTAGTAGTAACATATGTAGTGTCAATACATAACAATTTTTTGATATGTAGTATCAATACATAACATACTACATATCAATATGTAGTATCAATATATAACGTACTACATACCAATATGTAGTGTCAATATATAACGTACTACATATCAATATGTAGTAGTATCAATACATAACATACTACATATCAAACATATACTACATATTAATATGTAGTGTCAATATATAACATACTACATATCAATATGTAGTAGTATCAATACATAACATATTACTATTAGTACTAGTTACTACTAGTATACTACATACTACATATGTTATTACTACATACTACATATTAGTTACTACCAGTATACTACTTACTACTTGAATTTAAATGTAAAAAACAGACTTATAATGTTTGGGGTATATAGGCAAATCTACTTGAATTTAAACTTTATTGGACTAGCGATTAAGAAGAAGTTTTGGCTGGACTAGCCACTAAACCGGGTCGAGTTTAGTGGACTAAACAGGAAATCCCTCTTTTGAATTTTGACTGAACATATGATTTTTTTTGTTTCCTTAAAAAATGACGATGATTAGGGATTTTTGAGATAGATTAATTTGATTTGACGAATTAACCGATTAATAAGATTTGATTAAACATAACTAACATTCTGACCAAAAACGTTAGTTGACTTCATTGACTAACGAGCTCAATGACGCAAACCCTATAACGGACAAACTTAGGACCCAAACACTAAATGATACCAAAATCTACGACCCAAATACTAATTAACTCTAAAATATAACCGTTGATTGCTATTTTGGGGTCCCGCTCAGAGTATAAGAAGCCCGCACTCTTCCAAATCCTTTTGCGGAGGGAAGGTGGAACACTTTGGTTCATCTTTATTGGTCAACTGTACTCCCTAACAGAGTCGATGTGGATCCTACATTATACCGAGCTACCCCGCCTATATGCCACCCCCTATTGGTCCCTGGAAAGCGCCGCCCCCATACACACCATTTCCCATCTATGGCTCACATCTATGACACATAGGGGTGTATAAAGATCGTGTGAGAAACCGGTAGATGGGTAGCAAGTTCGCACAGGACAAGGGACACCTGCAACTGCTGTACTAGAAGAAACGCCCATTTCTCGTCAGTACTACCTCATGAGAAGGGTAATATCCAGTGATTCTTTATTAAGGAAGAACACCCATTTCTTATCGGCACTAGCTCTTCCTTCCATTCTAATCACAACCAGCAGAAGAAAAAGTTATGTTTCAGGTAGTAAAATGAAGAAAACCCAGTTTGAACGTCTAGTATCTGATCAATGCCAGTCTGGTCATGTCAAGAACCTTAATGATGCATTAGTTTACTTTGATAAGTTGGTTTCCATCAACCCTTTGCCATCAACTGATACATTCAATCATCTATTATCTTCAACTTCCCAAATAAGATGTCATTCCTCTGTTTTCTTGTTGTATCACAGGATGAAACTGATAGAAATAAGACCCAGTATCGTTACGTTTACCATTTTAATCAACTGTTGCTGTAAATTAAGACAAATTGATTACGGGTTTGGTTTGTTTTGTTAGATTTTGAAGAGAGGTTATGATCCAGATAGTATAACTTTCACTTGTTTGATTAAAGGGCTCTGTTTAGAAGGGAAGATCTTTTGATGCACATAAACTGTTTGGTAAAATGACTGACAGTGGGATTGTGCCTAATAAAGCTGCATATGGAACTGTTATAGGTGGGCTTTGTGGAATTGGTGAAGTTGGTCTTGCTCAGGAGTTGCAAAAGAACATGGACAAATGGAATTGCAAGCTTTCTGTTGTTTCGTACGGTTTGATTGAGTCTATTTTCGCAGATGATAATACATAGGCAATAATAAACTCAGATCTCTGATAAATTTTCTCATTGACAAGATTACATCATAGATCACTCACTTGAAAATAAAAGATTAGATAACATAAAAGATTCATGCTAAAACAAGACACGTTGAAAATGGCCATTTACGCAGCATAGAACTACTTCCTCTTGTTCTTGCCGCCAAACACTAAAGAGAAGTAAAAGAGAATTCTGTAAAGAACGCCCATAGCCAAAGCGATCCACAAGCAACTCCATTTGCTTAAATCAGTTGCATCTTGCTTTCTTACTATATCCAATCCAGTCATTAAACAGGACATAGTTGGTTCAGCAGTACCTTTAACAAGACACATATCTGGCTTGTCGAATTCGTTCAATAACATAACTTGATACGGGTATTTCAGAACGGAAATATAATGGAACCAGATCCAGTACGATGGAATCCTATCTCTATGGATAAAGAAACCACTGAATAAAAGAAATATACCAATTGCAGGCATAATTACAATGTAACCCAACATAACTTGAGAAACTAATCCTGAAACCAAGCTAACTAATGAATTACCTGCCCAAAATGATGCAAATATCGCAAAGAAATAGAATAAGAAACCAGAATATCCGCCATCTAGACCTACTGAGGAGAACGTTAATGATGCTAGTAAAATAGATAATATGAATAACGTCGGTATAACTATGACTGAGTGATATAAAACATAAGATGAGCGGCGATACGCATTATAAGCTGTTTCTCTCATAAATATGTACCTGTCTTGGAGGAAAACTGCCAGCACATCCGTGCTACTGAAGAAGATGGTAGTCACTATGAAAACGAAGAAACCTATTCGTTCTTCAATGCCTCCTGCTTTTCTATCAAGGCGCCAAAACACACTAGCTAACATAGAACCTACAATCACAATACTACCAACTTGGAGCATTAAATGTTTGGGCATTCGCTTTGTGTTGGTTAATGATCGTTTAACTAGTACAATGATCTCAACCCAAAATGGATTCGCAAATTTGGAGGTGGCGGATGATTGAGTTATGTTGTTAACGTCTCCGTGAATGAGTTTTCCCCTTGATACAGAAGCATGTATTACTTCTTTTAAGCTTAGACCTAACCCCTTCGAGTAGTCTGAACTGAAGGGTCTATTCTCATAAACTTTCTGCCTAGATTTACTGAACTGAACGATATTTTTTGTCCCGTCGGGTATGCCTTCCAGCTCACGGTATAAATCAAGCATGAATTCGATTTTATCTTCATTCTCTGGGACGGGATGACCAAAATCTGACAAGTAAACTGAGAGATTAGTTGGGGAGCCATAGTAGACGGTTTCTCCCTGTGAGAGGAAGATCAAATGGTCGATGAGGCTAACAACTCTGGAACTGGGTTGGTGAACAGACATAATTACTATCCTCCCAGTCCGAGCAATTCGTTGCAGGACTTTCACCACCATGAAAGCACAAGATGAGTCGAGTCCTGATGTTGGCTCGTCGAGAAATAACAGAATTGGATCATGAATTATATCAACTCCAATTGAAACACGTCGACGCTCACCACCAGAGATGCCTCTGTAACCTTCGTCTCCTATTAATGTCTTTGCTGCGTTACGCAGCCCAAGCTCATCGATCACAGCTTGAACTCTTTCCATCTTCTTGGATTTCGAGAGGGAACGAGGCAATCTGAACTCAGCCGAGAACAAGAGCGTCTCCTCAACTGTTAGCATAGGGAATAACAAATCGTCTTGCATGACATAAGCGGATATCATTTTGAGAACACCAGAGTCTAGAGCTGCGCCATTGATTGTCACTGATCCTTTCAAGCTTTCTTTAGAGATCCTATTCGCAAGTGCATCGATCAAGGTTGACTTCCCCGAACCACTAGGACCGAGTATAGCTAGAATCTCACCTTCTCTAGCTTCACCAGAGATATCATTCAACAACATTTTTTTTTTTCGACAATGTATTTATTACTTTAGAATCTTTTCTGCCAAATATACTTGGAAGTGTAATATCCTTACGCTTGTTAAGGCTGTAGGTTAAATTGCTGAACGTGAGAACAAATGGACTAATAGTTGCTTTCATCTTCTTCGGTTCTTCAAGATGATTATCATGCAATGCAGAAGTCCCTCCCAACTCGATCTCAACTTGGGAATTTAGAGCAGTAACCTCAAGGTCCTCAACCTCTCTCATGTTACTATTTTAGATGGCGGTAATACTTCTTTATCTTGAGATATTACAGTTTATTTGTAATGAAGAATTCTATTGACGTATTCAAATGCCGACTCTCTTCCACGATCTTTATATACTTCTTTAATCACTATCCGTGGAGACAGCTTGCAACTTGCAATATACGAGGATGCCACTTTCAACTAGTTCATGACTTCACAGATGGGCATTAACTGTGATGAAATTGTTTGATAGATTGATGTTAATGTTTTTTAAGTTGTAAATGTGGCAGATGCACTGGCTTATATTACGACGCGTTTAGATTATTTCCACGCATAAATCCTTTTTAAGTTGCATATGACACATTCCTTATTACGTGCATGCATGTAATTAATGAAAATGACATGACATGAACTTGTTTTAACTCCGTGAAAAAATAACAGATCAAATACTGGCTCTTCTGCTAAAGGTTTGTATGAGAAGCTGATGGAGTCTAGTGAAGTTGTGATTTTGCTGGTTTACTGGATAATTATTCCTCCAAAGGTGATGTTTATGATTTGGGCGACTCTGCACAATTCCATTCCTACCAAATGTATGCTGCAACATAGAGGTATTGCTCTACGGTCGACACTCTTCTTGTTGTGTAATGCTGCAGAGGAATCTATTGAACATCTCTCCATCCACTGCTATTGGTCTAGGCATATATGAGAGTAGTTGTTCACTTTTTTTACGCATGCATGTTAAGTGTGTAATGCTTTATGCTCTTAAGGGTCTATTCAATTGCCAGTGAAAGGAAATCCGTTATTTGACAGTTAATACATTATGCGATGGTGTGTGGTTGTGGAAGGGGAGGAAAGCTAGAGTACACGATGGCAAAATGAAGTTGAGCTATGAACTGTTGATGAGAGTGAAACAAGACATTTGCCTCTGGAGCTCTCCGAAAGAAATTTTCAAGGATATTTCCGTCAAATGTTATTACAATGGGAGCCATTAATCGAGTCTTCGTCATTTTTTTTGATTTTTTTTTTTTGGATAACTTTTTTTGATAATTGTTTTTATGGAGAGAATCACTTTTACTAGGGGAAACAGATTTCAAGGTAGATTTAAAAAGGATAAACTTTTTCCTTATCATTAATCATTTTTTATTTTGAATTTTGATATCAACATACCTTATCTAAAATAAGTGTTTTCCTGGAGCCGAATCGTCTGTCCCCGCCCCTGTCCCTGTCGTTTCCCAATTTATTTATTTATTTTTTTGCCCATATCCATGTGTCACCTTGTCATTGGTTGGGACATGGGCCCTTTTTAGGGACAGACGATCTCCACCGGTTTGCCTGAGTCGTTTTGTTAGTGTGCAGGTATTATTTGGATCAAAAATTGAAAAAAATGTTACCAAGTGCTTTTGATAGGAAAAAATAAGGGTTATTTAACATTTGGTACCCAGCGAATGTCCAACACCTAGTTTTGGTACCTAATATTTCAAATATTAAGCGTTGGTACCTTGACCAACCGTTGACCGTCAAAATTTCAGTTTGACCGGATATTAATTCACATTTTATAATAAAATTTAATATTTTACAATTATACCCTTAAACTCCACATTATTTACACACTCAATCACGGTTGCTTTTGCATCACCATTGTTGTTTCTTGGTACCATACTACACAGTTGAAAATTGGATCTAAGTATACAAAATCTATGAAGTTTTTGCACGATAATCGAATCGGTGGAAAAATGAAAAGTGAAATTAACAAAACCCAAAATCCATTGATTTCAATATCTGAAGATGTATGCTAGTTATGAAAATATATTATATGAACAGTGCTAACAATTGCCCTAGAGTTATTATTTTTTAATGGTGGAAATGAATATCTTCTTCTAAAAAAGGTGTTCCTATTCGTATGTTTTCTAATGAGGGGAGTGTTAAAAGCGACAATAAGTTCTCGATAACTTGATACCAGATTGATTCATGTATGGCTTCGGATCTTGGAAGTATTAATCAACATGAGTCCATGACCGTAAATAAATCATGATTAGTTCCCTGATCTAATGATTCATATACCAAATTAGAACTTCAACTCTACTAACACTACCCCTTCCCTGAATATCACCAAAAACGCCATCGAACTAAACCATCCTCATCGACTGGAACTCCTTGAAAAGCAAAAAACGAAACGCCCAAATTAAAACTCTACCTGCAATCATAGGCATCGCCGCCGTCGTCGCCGCCGCCACCGTCATGGTTTCTAGTCTTTTGATAGACCCCATGAATTCGTCAATTAAGAAACTACATATGCAGAAGAAGCATTTTAATTTCTAGAGGAAGAAATGGATCTAATAACTCAGTGGAAAGGAAATGAAGAAATTTATTTTCACGGAATAAGTAAAAGAATAAGGAGATTTATTAAGAGAGTCAACTGTTGATCCCCACTTCTTTGTAGTAAGGATTAAAATATGGATAACGAAACACCATTGTTGGCTTGTTGCCGACACTAGGAAGAAGAAATGAATCGGTATCTTATGCCCCAATCTGGTACACCACTTAGGGGCAAATGTGAGAAAATGGATAATAATTAATAAAAATAAAGTAAAAATATTAAAATTTTAAAAACTGCTAGGTCAAACTTGGTCGTTAACGGTCAACGCTGAGTCAAGGTACCAACCCTTAATATTTTGAATGTTAGGTACCAAAGCTAGGTGTTGGACATTTGCTGGGTACCAAACATTAAATAACCCAAAAAATAAATAAAATCCCAAACAAGGCTTGTGTTGGCCTGTTCAGAAGAGTTACATATGTTATATAGGTAGACAATATTATTTCTTAGAAAAAATGAGAAAGGGGAAACAACAAGAAGAACTCCAAATAGGGAAAGCAAAGCAAAACAAAACCACATCATTACAACAACAAACAATATAACAAATCATATTACAAATCGATCAAAAGATCGGATATGAACCATAAAACAAAAACCAAACGAGTTGATTAGTTGCTGGAACTAAGTAATTGCTTACCATATTCATTCATGGACGCTATAGCTTGTTTATAAAGTTCCTCTCCCAAGCCTTCCTCACTATCTCCTCCAAACCGTCTCCGTCTTTCTTGAAACGAGCGTAATGCCTTGATAAATTCTTTCTCCCCGAAATCAGGCCAAAGACAATCCTCAAAATGAAGTTCAGAATATGCTAATTGCCACAACAAGAAGTTACTGATCCTTTTCTCTCCGCTAGTTCTGATAATTAGATCAGGGTGAGGGAATTCAATACTTTTTGTTTCAAGTTCTTGATCGAACATTTTTGCATCAATCTCTTCTGGTTCAATGAGGTTATTCTTTACTCTGCGAGAAATACTTGTGCATGCCTTTATAATATCTTCTCTTCCACCATAGTTAAGCCCTATATTCAAATGAAGTCCCGTGTTGTTCTTGGTCATTTCTATTATCTCTGTCATCACTTTTTGTAGCGGAATCGGCACCTTTGAGAGATCCCCGATAACAGATACTCGTACATTACTCTTAACGTAAACATCCTTTATCGACAAAAAACACAATTCAATGGCCTTCATGTAGAAGTCCACCTCGTGTTGTGGTCGAATCCAATTCTGAGTGGAAAAAATAAATGCTGTCAGGACCTTAATTCCCCATTTGCAGGATAGTTCAGTAACGATATTTAGCTTACTAAATGACCCATCTGGACCAAGCAAAGATATCAGTTCTTCTTCATATTTTGCCCACCTCCGGTTGCCGTCCATCATCACTCCTACGTGTTTCGGTAGGCGTTCGCGAATTAGACCTGCAGGCAATTCCTCCTCAGTCCAAACTTTTGCACCATGTTTGCACAATAATAAGTACTCCATCTTCACCTCCGAATAGGAAAAACAATTGATCTATCTGGTGATTTAGAAAAAGAAAAGATTCAAACTATCTTTTCTTTGGGGTACGTAACGGTGAGATATATAGTTATATTTTCACCCCTAAAATTCAGAACGGACTTCTAAATTTGTCTCTTAGGACTTGTGAACCAACAGCTCAATTCCAGAGGATTGATTCTCCTAAAAATATTAACAAAGGATTTTCCCCGGCCCACCACCACCACTCCACCGCGTTAGTGCTTGTGGAATTCCAATCATGTCTCCACGTTAGTTTTGGTCTCATGATCATTTCTAGCAGCATTATGTGGCTCGTTTGATGACCTACGACGCTCTATCCAAGCAGATAAATCTTAAATTGTGATGTGATTTGTTTTCTATTTTTACAGATAAAAGCATAAGATGAATCGTAAATCGAAGACTCATAATAAAATTATATATATATATCCAGGTTTGATTGGGGTATACCAGATTAATTGGGGTATATCAAATGAGACAAAACCTGGGTCATTTTGAAGTAAAAAAGGTCACCCCTTAACCATATATCTTCCAAATAGCTAATATGCCCTTATTTAATTAACACTAAAAAATCTGATTAGCTTAATTAATTGAGTTTAGATTAAAATTTGAAAATGAAAATTCAGTAGATTAAACCTTTAATCCGTCTTATGAGTTCGATTTCGGCCAAAAAAATTGGTTTTCAAAAATGTCAAAGGTCGGCAAGGTAGACGTTTGAATAAAGCGCCGGCTATATATCACCGGCATGGTCTATGTTTGAATAAGATGCCGACCAAGTTTAGCCGGCATGGTCCTTGGATGCAGAAAACGCCGACCATTTTTCGTACGGAAGGGTCATTGTATGAAGAATATGCCGACTATCTTGGGCCAGCAATCTAACGGTCGACATGTATATATTCCTTACCATGCCGGCTATAATATAGTCGGCGTGCACCTAATTAATAACACTGCCGGCTGACTTGAAGCCGACATGTTAAGGATTTCTAACCCTGCCGACCTGTACTTATACCAAACAGAAAACAGAATATGGGAAGCTGTAATTCACTTTATTCATGCAATTTTGGTTATTACATTGATTGAAAAATAAAACCTAACTCCTTGTCGACGGAAAAACGAAAATCACTTAGCATGTGCATCAATCCTTAGAACCCCTAGGCGACCCTAGTGGACGAGCTATAGTCTCATGAGGTTTTACATAGAGATCTACCCACAAAACCTACATTAAAACCATCAATCTTCGCCGGAGGAATCCGAGTCCCATTCAGCCGACATGAGGTCCGGAGCATACTCAGGAATTTTGGATACCATGAATTCATAGCTTGCATCGAATGCGAATGCTTCCCCCTTTTCCTCCAAGTAGCGCGCTTTGACGACTTCATGCTACAAAAACAAAACACAAACTTACTTTGTTAGTGGTGTTTAATAGGAAGATCAAACAACATGGATCGCGTAAAATAAACCACAAAAATACTTACAAATTGTTCAATGGACAATCCAAAGTGGATAGAGTTCAAAATTGATTTTTGGATAGCCAAAAAAAGCAAGTATCGCTTTTTCTATAACTTGGTGCCTATCCTAAATTTGTAGAACACTTCTTCCATTTGGATTCCCAAACTCTTGCCTATATTTGTTGTATACCCTAGCCCAAAAGGAGGACTGCCTTCTAACTCTAGTTTCCACATACCAAGCTTTGGTGATTGCCAAATCTTTATTTGAATCAAATGATGTCATTGTTGTTTGTAGAGCTATTGGGTGAGTTAGATGGAGTGTATGATGGTATGAGCTTTGGAGAGTATATGCAAATAGTTGTGTGTTGTTTTGTAAAGAGAAGTAGTGTATTTATAGGATGGTGGCTAAATTTGGCCGTTATAGTGCCCAAGTACAAGTCAATCAATGAAACTGTACTTGCAAAAAAATTGAATTTTGAATTCGCCGGCGACCTTTTTTCCCCTCAATATGCCGACTACGTATGGCCGACAGGGTGGGAAGTTTCTTACCATGCCGGCCATATGACTTTTAGGAATCAGGAAAACATTTTCTTCTGTGTATCCGCCGGCAATGTATTTTGAAATTTTCCTGCAGGCTATAATATTGTCGGCAAGGTATAAATTTTCTTACCATACCGATCTTATGACTTTTAGTCATCAGGAGTTTATGCAATTTTATGTTAAACCTTCGGAACGGTATTTGATCACTAGCTTGTCGGCTATGATATGGTCGGCAAGGAACCTAATTTGTTACCATGCCGGCCTTATGATGATTTTAGGCATCAGGAGAAGGTATTTTTTGCAACAAATGGCTGGCATGTTCTATAACATGATACACTGCCGGCTGTATAACAGTCGGCTTGGTAATGATATGATTACCTTGCCGACCCTGGTATGCAAGCATTTTCTGCTGTCAGGGCCGGCAAGGTTTTGAAGGTTTGATCGGCAGTGTAACTTAAAAAAAACATGCCGGGATAAGTATTGAAACTTTACGTAGATAAACAAACCATTCATTCAACAACTATAAATCCAACATTTGTTGTTCAAAATACGAAAACATGTCCCATGAACCTTTAAAAAACATTTTTCCAACCATTAACCTTAACATTTGTCAAATATAACATAAAAAAATGAACTAGAAATGCATTCATTCACCACCACGATCACGACCACGTCCCCGTTTAGGAACACCACCAATACTACTACCTTCACCACCACGGCCACTACGAGCCCTCTTTTTGTCAGTATTCATCTTGGCTTGTGCTTCCCTCCTAGATTTTTCTTCCCTCTTTACTTCAGCATCAGCTTGCTTGAACATTTCATAGGCATCCTCATTATCAACATTGTTAACATAGTCAATGTGTTGCTTTGCTCTTCAATCGACAAAGGCTCTCCTCTTTCTCTCGCGAAACACAACACCTTCGCAAAGGTCTTCAAATGCTCATTCTATTTTCAATTAAACAACAAACAATTAATAGAATAATTCGATAATATGATCTTAAAATAATAAGAACAACTCTAAAATACTTACAAAGAACTTAAGACTTGTTATTGGGTCTTTCGATGCAATCTTCCTCTTACGATCCAATTCTTCAGCAGTCATCTCCCTAATCACAGTAGGACGAGCCAACCCAAGTACCACGACATATATCTCTCACTAGCTTCATGATCGGTGATCACCTGGTCCAAAAGACTCACATCAATGTTACGGCCACGTCCATCGTCCCAATTTTCTTGAGTTGGCGCTGGATCATAAGAGACGTTAATAGTTTTTTGGGACGTGGTGAAGTCATCCCAGTTCACAGTAAAGAACATATTATCTTCATCGAAATGAGGTTCTTCTTGCACGTAACCTAATTGTCGCATTACCCGATATGGATCGTACATTTAATATCCTTCGGCGCACAACAACAAGGGTCCATACTATAACGCAACTTCATCTCTTATTTGGATTAAACCTTGATTTCTAGCATCCCGATACGGATCAAATATCACCTCCTCCGCAGTGAATTTGTCGATGGACATTCGGATTTTGATAAGATTTTGTGGAATTTCCTTATCCTAAGTACCCTTAAAACTGTACCTTTGTGCTCTTGGTTTATCAACAACAACATTTGCATCCACTTTGATGTAGGAGTTGGCTTTCACCATAGTAGGGAAGTGCTCATATATCCAAACCTATGGAAAAAAAAAGTTTAGAAAGAATCATATCTTACGAGAATTTTGCAAATATAAATGATTTAGACAATACAATTACCTGGAAGAGACATATGTTTCCGTTAACTTGCACAATGAGTTCCCTAGAACCCTTTGTAAACTCATTGTTCAAGAAGGAGACCACCGCAGTACCCCAAGAATACCGACACATCTTAGCTAAGGGATCCAATAGTTGCATATAACGGGCGTCGACCAAGCTTCCGGAACTGTCAGGGAAGATATATTTGCCCAGTAAGTATAGCAAAAAAGCTTACGCGATAGCATTGATTCGCACCGGGTTCACCCTTCCTTCTCTATCAAATATTTTCTTGGTGTCACATAATGTGTCCCTCAACTACTTCAGATTAAACTTCTTGGTTAGAAGACCCTCCTTCTTCATAAGCATAGACTCCGTCTCAACCTGATTCCAACCGAACAATTTCTGGCTCAATTTGTAAATATCCATGAAAGAAAACTTATTATTGAATCCCTCATTGCCTGCTTTTCCCTCAACCTCGAGGCCTAGAATTTGATGAGCATCATCGGGAGTTATCGCCATCTCACCGAATGAGAATAAGATTGTATCAGTATCTCTGTAGAACCTCTCACAGAATGTAGATACGGTAACTCTATCATGCTAAATATTCGAACTCTCCACCGCAGGCCACAACCCGGAGTTCTTGACAATCACTTTCACCTCCTCACATTCATCCTCAAGATCCCAAGTCTTAGTCACTGAACATGAAGCTTGGCGCCTCATGAGACGGAAGACATGCTTGTCATCCTAAATACCAAAAAAACAAAATAAAAATAAATAAAAACACTTGACGCAAATTTAAGATAGTTACACACTTAAATAAAAAACAAAGACGGAATGAGATTACTTACGATAGTATCATGGATCATACATGCCCATGAGTCTTTGTATCAAAAAAGAATATTTCCAAAATCTTTTGGGGTACCCCTTGGAGGCTCATCTTTTTCAGTGTAACCATCAAGCGATAGGAAGGCATGTGGGAATCAGCTGGTTTAGTGATCACCCTCTTCTTCTTTCCGGTTTCAGTTGAAGTTGAAGCTTCGACTTGTTGAATATTAGCTTGAGTTTGTTCTCCATCTCCATCTTCTTCTTATTCTTCCACTGCCTCTTCAAAATTTTTATCTTCTCTACCCTTACCTTTATCTCAATTACCATCACCACCATCATCATCATCATCATCATCATCACCTCCTCCAACAGGTGGCATGTCTTGATCACCATCATCATATCATTGTTGCCTCCTCCAGCAGCCAGAGTTCTTTCATCAACATCATTATCATCACCTCTTCTACCAGATGAAATTGATTGGCCTTCATCTGGTGTCTCGTCTGAATCACTGGGTTTCGATGGTGTTCAGAATCATTCGGTACACGGATCTTACGCGTTCCCGGCACAACGCATGCCCCTCGATGTGTTGAATTCAAGAATTTTTCACCAACACGAGGAGGTCTTGAAAGAGGACTAAGAGATTTCAGAGCTTTCTTCTTTGCCTTTTGCAACCTAAACAAGGAAAATTAAGAAACAAAATTATAAGTCGGCATGGTCGACAAATATAACATTGCCGGTTATATAACAGTCGGAAGGGTCGACAAAGAAATGTATGCCGGCTAAACATAAGCCAACAGGGTATGATTCACATAACCTGCCGGCTTATAACAAATATGAATACAATAGATTCAAGGATTCTTCACCAAACCAAACGGCAAGGTCCATTACCCATACATTGCTGGCTAACAAACATCCGGCATGGTTTTATCCAAATACCATTCCGGTTTTGAAATTCAAGGCATCAGGAGACACAAAACTTAAAATACAGCCGGCAAGGTAACATTTTATAACCAACTCGTCTAAAAAACAAACTGTCGCCGGCAGGGTCTGAGGTTGAATAACTTGCCGACCCTGCAAGTACTAGTTACGGGTATTCAACTTAAGATCCTGCCGGCCAAACCCTAACTGTGAAAAGCTGGCAGGGTCGATAACATAATACCTTGCTGGCAAAAATTATTGAAAATAAAAAAAATCGATTTTTCTGACCTAATTTGACATGCAAACATGAAATTGAAGTACTTGAGTGAGTTTAAGTAGGCCCTTACTTTCTTAATCGCACCATTTCTTCGTTTTGAGCGGGTTCAATTTCTTCTTCTTCTGTTTTTTTCTTCACTTTTTGTTGAACTAGTTTTGCAATTCCGGGGTTGTATTGATTGGGTTTTCTATTAGCATATTTCATACGTCTTTCCCTAGGTATTGGCGGATCCATTGATGAAGATTAATCGGAGTTTTCGAATCGACGATGTTAACGAATTAATCGACGAGTTTCGGTGGTGGGGGATGGAGGAAACGGTATGGTTATGGAGGAGGAGAAGAAGAGAATAAGGAAGATGAAATAAAACTGATTTAGGGTAATTAGAATATAAAGGAAGGGGTACTAAAGTAATTTCACCCATATTTGTCCTCCCCTTAGTAAGGGCACATGTCCATATAAATATGGGTATACCCCAATGAATCTCGGTATACCCTAATCTCGCCAGGATATGTATAGACCAAAAGAAATAAATAATCCTTCTTTCCATATTTAGGCGGATAAATTTTAAAAAAATATATAGTAAAACCTCTGCATATAAATATTCTATATAAGAATAACCTTCTTACACAAATAAAAATTCATGATCCCAGTGAATTTTTTTTATATAGGAATAAACTTGTTAGAAGAATAAAAAAGGAATATATACAGAAATAGGTCTGTTCTGTACCCTCGTTTTCAAATCTAAGCCTCTTTTTTTAGTTCTTACAAATCTAAGCCTATCAAACAGATTCCATCCAATTCTGTTATCTCAGTCAATATCTCGTGGTGACCGGTCAATGTCTCACCAAAATATCATTTAAAGATATATCGTGAATGGGAGAAAATTACAGTTATGCCCTTTCCATGTTGTGCTGGGGATAACGATAAATATTCATCCCCATCTGCTTCTTCTTCTCCTTTCCATCTGGTAGAAATACTCTTCCATTTATTTTCATTTTTGTCGGTCTTCCATCTGGAAGAGATGAGTAATATAATCCCGTCCTCAAACAACGACAACAACAGCAATGGTTCTGTGTGGTTGGAATTGGTAAGTAAAGTGATGATTACTGTATTAATTCGATGATTTCGACTACAGCAAATCGAATTTGGGGGTTTTGGCATCAATTGATAGTGGGTCTTGATTTAATGGCGATGCACAACGAAAATGGATGGTTTTGTATGATGGTGAAGAATCAATTGAACTGGTGAAGGGATACTGTGAATCTGGGATCGTGTTGATGGGAGAATCGATTGAGGAGTTTGCGAGAGGATATAGCTCTGCTAGTGTCTAGGTGAACAACACAGATAGATCGGGATTTCAAGATGGTGAAGAATCAATGGAGGTTAGGGTTTTGATATGGGTTTTTTAGTGTAAAATGAATCTAGGGTTTAAATATAGAAGAAGAGAAGTCAGATCGAAGAATTGGTGAAGATTGAAAAGGGGTTTTAGGAGTTGATACAATTTTAAGACCGGTTATTCATGAATTGAAGATGTAAGATGTTGTTGCTGCTTTAGAAAAATCAAAGGTTTGTGTAATTTGTTGAAATAATAAGAAAATGTTTGTTGTTGCCATCGATTTGAGCTTGAATTGGATTTGGTTTGTTAATTGAAGTTCATAAAAGACAAGAAGATGCGGTGTTCTTTGGTGGATTTGAGAAGATAATGAGTGAAATTTGAAGGTGGTGATGTTTTGGCCAAATGGTTAATGCAACTGAGTCTAAAGATGCAATGAGAAGGATATGGCTTGTGGTGTTGGTTGAGCACAATTGGTGGTTTGAAATTTGAAATTAATGTTGAATGTGAAAGTTACAGAAAGTGGTTTTGCTGCAAGAAATGATGTAATGATGATGTTAGGTAAAGAATCTACAAAAATGATGCTGGTGAATTGGATTGGTGTTGTGTTGCAGTTGAGTACAAGAACAAGGGTCTGCAATTCAGTGAAGTAGTGTTAAGATGACGCAGAGAAAATTGTGTTGGTTACAGTGTGGTGCTGATAAATGAATGTGTGTTTACAGGGAATGGTGCTAAAATAGGGATTATTTAAGCGTTGAGATCAAACTGAGCTAGGATTTGCAGGTGGTGTTTGAGTTTTGGAAGGAGGTTGTGTGAGATGCAGGGATTATGATATCGAGGAATGAGCTGAACTGGGAAGGTGCTTTGGGTTCTGGATTTTATGAACTAGAAAATCTGCTGCTGCTATGGTTTATGGGCAGGAGTGTTGTTAGCTGCTTCAGATGGCGGCGTTGTTTCGTTGGTTGAAGCAGGCTTGCAAGTCTGGTGCAGTGGTTGTTACTCGTTATAATGGATTTGTGCAACTGTGACTAGATGGATATATAAGTTTATAGGAAGATGGTGGATGCTCATTGATGGATATGGCAATGAAGAGATGAGCGAGTTTTGTGTTGCTGTTCTGAGCTAGTGTATGTATAACTGCAGGCATGGATGGATGTGTTATAGTTGAGATTAATTGGATTGAGGATACAGAGATGATATGGTTTGACAGTGCTAAGAGGATGCATGAATGAAGGATCTGAATGATTGAACAAGATCCTAGGCCTTCGATTTTCTGTGGCTAGATTTATTACACATGTACTTATAAACAAGATCTTAGCCAATCAATTGATAATGTAATATCTGTCGTTGATCTTAGATGGGGTGTTGGAAAGACTAAATCGTCTTTTAAACTGGAAAAATATAGATACGTGGCAGATAACTGCAGCTAACTTTCCATCCACCAAAACTTGCCTAGTTTTGTAAGAAGTAAAATAATAGGCCTAGTTTTGTAAACCATAAAAAAAACGGGCCTAGATTTGTAAAAAGCCCTAAAAAAAATCATGATCCCAGTAAAAATATTCTATATAGAAACTATCCCTTAACCCGTGCCGTAGCGGCACGGGCCATGATGCTGGTTCATTTTTAATATATCGTATAATTTGTGTCCCGAATACTTATCAACTCCTTGTGATTTAATATGTGTTTGTCATAAAAATAGTTGGGATTTTCCTCTCTTTTTTTCTTTGTTTTTTCCTTTCACATATTACCTCCGGAGATTTTCTCAAACGAAAGAAATATAATCTTAACTTCCAAACACTTTTTTATTTAGGTTCATTGCTTATAATGAGATAATGCTCTACATGAAAAAAAAAAGTATTACATCGGGTCTAAGTTACTATATCCAAAATACTCCGGACACTGCTACTGGTGCCTTGTTTCCTCAAATTCCTCGTTGCATTCTAGACAGTACATGCAACACCAATCATTTGCGAAGTGAGCTATTTGCGCAAGTGTGGTCAATGTAAATGTATCCCTTGCCTGTAATAATAATAAGAACACGTCAATTTTTTTCAAGGAATCCAGTTGTAAATGGTATGAATCTAATAGATTTGAATTATACCTCAATCTTAGATATCACCTTCTTCTCACATAACATAACAATTGAGGAAAGGAAAATCTTGACCACTCTTTACGTAGGCAGCGTTAGCCAAACTATGTTTTGCAATTGTCTTACATGAAAATTATTATTAATCCATATTTTAGTCAGCTCCTATCGAAGCCGATCTAATTAGTCCTATAGAAAGTTAATCTTAAATTTTTGACCCTATCTCTTGACCAAGTTATTGAAGTATTCTCAGCCATCTTCTGCATTGTGTGATCTACCCACCTGTGTATACTCTACCTTGTAACCCAGTGAATGAAACCTACACATATTGATCCGTAATTTGATATTGTTGATTTGTCATCAAGAGGTCGCATGATTTGAGAATGTAAAATATAAAAAATATTTTATAAACTTCGGAGGCGAAATTTAGATTTATGATTTAGAGTTTTTCATGATGATTTTGATGAACAAACATAATTTCAAACAAATATTTTAGAATGCAAATACATTTTCCCGGTCAATAAGGTTTTATATCGGGAATTGAGTGAAAGTTGTTGTCTTTGTAGGTAGTTGTCACGAAACAACTCTACATTGATGGTCTTTCAGGAAAAAGAATGTAATAGTACTTGAGAGAGCGATAATGTTCTCTTACGCGGGTACACCAATTGTCTTTGCATAATATGGGTTATCGAATAGTCATGATCATATTGTCTTATATGTTCCGGTATCATCCTCGAAATATTTGGTTTTTGTCCTTATCAATCGTGCTAAAAACAACCGATTACATCTTTCACAATACAAGTTACATGTTTTTTGAAGATTATTTTTTTTACTTGGTCAATAAAACTCACTAAAAAGCAAAAACTATTATTATACACTACTATTACCAACACCCACCACCATAAAAACCATCCACCGCCACTATTTCTTTCACCAATAGTAATGTTACCGCCTCCACCATTCACAAACACCCGCCACCACTTATACTAACCCTACTTCCACTACCACCATTAGAACTAATATAGTTTTTAGTAAAATTATTTATTAATAAAATTATGTATTTATGTTAAATTATTAAAGGGACATTTATAATAGAAATTTAATTAATCGTTATGAACAATCAACGAGACACTAATTAATAAAACGTTTAAAAATGGTTAAGTTGAACAAACCCCAACGATAAATTTATCTTTTCCAATGACAAATCCTGACCACTCTTTACATAAACAAATCGATAATAAATAATTTCATATGTTCTGATCTTGATTCATGTCGTTCGTTTAGTTATTACATAACATGGCAATTGATTGCACCAATTTTTTTAAATGGACATGTGTTTCATCGAGTTTATTTTAACATTAGAATGATCAACCACGTTTTATACTTTATAAATTAATAGAAATAAATATTATAATTAATTAAGAAAACATTTATAATTAAAAAATGATTAGTCATTTATTATGAGTAATTAGTGAAACACTAATTAATGAAACACTTTATAATGAATACATTATTTATTATGTGCAATTAGTGAAACACTAATTAATAAAGCAATCATGGTATTTAATTTGAACAAAGCACCACTGTTGATTTATCTTTTTTATCAATTCCAACCAAGGTGGAACACTGGTTAGAGGCTACTCTTATGACACAATAGGTCATGAGTTCGAACCTCCCCGTTATAATTTTTGAAGTTCCATATCTTGACTTGAGTGCTCATTTTTCATTCATAATATTGTAATGAACGCCACACGTGCGAGATGTAGGGGGTGGTCTGAGGAACCACAGCCCTTGATTTATGTTTTTCCAGACAAATCCTGACCACCACTAACAAAGGAAAACTTATCCAAACCCTGTTTTATACTAATGATAACCTTTTTACAAGAATGAATATTAGTGATCCCAACTTGGGAGAAATATAGTGTTATCCATTGTCACACTTATGCACAATGGAATGCAAGTTAGGGAAAGAATACCTCGTATAGCGTGACGACCGATTGGTCGGAGCAGGTTAGTCCTAACATAAAGTCTATTTGTGTATCTCAAGACTCCATGATAAGATTATAAAGGCACTGAGTAGGGTAAAATGTGGAAAATTGAGATCTCCCCTTTGTAGTTGTCAATCAAGTCTTGAGCCCAAGTTGGTTCACCGATGAAGATGGCCTTACAATATTTATTCTTGAAGTTGGTCCTCCATGATAGATCTAGCATCCTTGAAAGGGCATCAACAACTTTGTTTTGTTGGAAGTTAAACCAAGATATGGTGATTTGGTTCGTGGATCAACATATGATGTTGATCCAGTCCAGGTGGATCAACTAATGCAGTTGATGCAGTCAAGTTGGATCAACATATGTTGTTGACACATTGTGATATATTTGGAAGATGGAGTTAACTAGAAGAGCAAGTTGTGTCGGTTGCTTGTTTTAGAATTTTACTATGTTTAGAGTTTCTTCGTGTTTCTAAAAGTGTGCTTTATTTAGAGTTTGATTTTAGGAAAGTACTTTGAGTGATTGTAAAGTTTGTGAGACTATAAGTAGGTTGTTAATCCATGAGATACTGTACACCAAACTGATTATCAATGTAATCATTTTATTGCTTCCTCGTTGTGCTCTCATCTCTCTTGCTCGATCCTACAGTTTTCCAACTCTTTTTTTGTATTCGATGTAATCAAATCCCAGAAGTTTTATTAACCTTCTTAGTTGAAAGATTATGGTTATCTTCTATTCCATCAAGTATTTAATACTTTGTTGATCAGTATGATGGAAATATTGGGTCAGAATGAGACGGTTTCTCCGCTTAGTAATAATAGTGATAATGTCGAATAACTTTTTCTTATAGGTAGATATTTCTGCATATTAGGGTCCTAATAGTTTGCTAAAAAATGAAATGGGATTGCATGAGAGTATTCCCCCATTTCCTGATAAACGAGTAGCAGGTCGAGTACAAAGTCCTTGCTTAAGTCAGGTAGATCTATGACATGAGTACTTATCACTACTGCTTAAGAGATAATAAGGTTGTACTTGCTGATCATGGTGTCCAGTTGAAGGTTGCAGTTAATGTATCATACTCATGGATAAATTTTCTCTAATATCCAGCAAGACCCATGCCAAGAAGCCTCTCAATTCCTTAACATTTTTTGGTATAGGGTAATTTTTCTTCCCCTCAATCTTAGATGGGTCTGCTGCAACTCCATGTGATTTCATAATATGCGCCAAGTACTCCTGCACATATGTGCAAAGAAACATTTATATTTATTAATTGTTTACTTAAATATCAAGATTGGTCTTTGCCTCGCTTTTATAAGATAATCAAATTACAATTTTGATTTTAAACTTTCTTATAAGAAATATTCGTGAGATTGTTCGTGTTGAACATTTATCGGTTACTTAATATTTATTACTGCATTGGATTGAAGTTGAATGTCATGGTTTTATTCACCAAAGTGGGTTTTTCAAGTATCCCTTGATTCCAAATACAAGTTTCCTTTGTACCGTATCAATAAATTGCAATATATAACATATATGTTTGCACCCAGAAATATTTCCGGATACTAAACACGATGATTTTGGTATGTTGATGAAAACAGGGTTAAAAACAGAAAAATAAACGAGAATGACAGACACAAATTTAACGTGGTTCGGCATGATTTTCCTACATCCACGAACGAATCCCCTTGGGGAGTGGTATTTTATTGATATTAGAATTACAATAGCCTTTTTCTATATTTTTGCCTCCCCCCACTCTCAGGGTTACAATTCCTCTTTTATATACAGTTGCGAATTATCTCCTCTCTTAATTGCGGAATAACATAAATTGAGTTAAATTTCCATGCATGCCTCCTGGCTAGAGCTGGAAAACAAGCCAAAACCCGCGGGTTAGACCATCCCGACCCGTAAAAAACCCGTAACCGGCTCTGCTGGTATGCGAACAAGCCGGGTTAGGGTTGGGAAAATCCTGGCTTGTATAGAAACGGGCGAACCCGGACCGGCCCGCAAAAACCGCGGGACAACCCGTTACCCGCACTATCCCACGATATGCCGCGTGTCTTAAATTTTTTATACGTGTTTGATTTTTTTCCTAGGTATAAAAATAAAAAACCCTAGATGTTCTTCTATTCTTCTATTTTTTTTTCTCTTTCTTCTCTTCTTGTCTTTCTTTTCTCAGCGGCCGCACCAAACCAGTTCAGTTGAACTGAAATTTTTTCATCTTCTTCTTGTGATTATTTTCCGATAATTACAATTAACAGCAACAACAATGGTTAGAGACTATCAGCAAGTAAGTAAATTCGTGGATTGTGATCTGTTTTTTTTTTTTCATCATTTTAATCGTGTATGATGTATGATTTATCATTCATGTATGGTTTTGACGGCCGTTTGATATTCAAATATTTATTATCTAGTGATTTCAGAAGTGGGTTTTACTTAGTTTGTAGATCTCTCTTTTTTCTTCTCTCTTTTCTTCTCTCTTTTTTAAATCATTGTCGTCATGGAGTTTTTTGTTTCTTTTGAGGACTTATTTTAACAACAACATCAACAGATGGGTTCGATTTGATTGATAATCAAAATAGCTTGTAATTTTTGGTTTGTTAGGTTTACTAAAATCATAGGCTTTGTTTATTGATTTGGCATGATGTTTTGGTGTTTGGGTTTTGTAACATGTGCTGAAAATGAGAATTCTTGATTGAAATTTTGATTTTTTGTTTTTTATGATTACTAATTTGATTACTAATTTTGCTTAATTAACTGTTTTGGGTTTTAAATTTTCAAATTCATTTATGTTTGTATGAATTTGTAAAAGAATTAGATTAAAATTGCTCTTGATTTTTGTGTTTTTTATGATTACTGTGGTGTTTGAATTTGAAGAACTGAAAAGAGTAGACGGATGCAGTATGAGTTGATATGATATGAAGCTTGGGGCTTGGGGATGCTACTAATGGGTTGTGCAGGCATGAGGTATTACAATTTATGGAATCGAAGATGTTGGTGTTGGTGATATGGGCATGATTCTGACTTCTGAGTTTGAGCAAAATATGGTAGGTGTATGTTAGGAAGTCGTGAATCTCGTGATGGATTGAGCTGAAAATGAAGAGAATAGATAATGAAAATGAAGGAGTTGAAAGGCCTGAAAATGATTTAATGAATTTGAGATGGGTATTGTATTGAGCTCTAATTTTTGTAATTTGTATTTGATAATTGTAATTTTTCATAAATTAAGTTGATTAATTTTGAATTTTAGTTTTAATTAAACAAGCCGGGTAACCCGTGAACCCGTAAGTTTAACCCGTTACGGGCGCGGGTTGAAGAAACGACCACCCGTGAAAAATTTCAACCCGCGGGTATTGACCCGTGTAAACCCGAACCCGTGTAAACCGCAACGGGCCAGCCCCGGCTCGCCCGTTTTCCAGCTCTACTCCTGGCCATAAACTGTATTAATTATGTATGGCCATAAACTGTATTAATTATGCATGTTCATAAATTGTATTAAGTTCCCCTGCATGAATGCTGTTTTAATTCTGCACTTGCTGGCTTTTGCATGCCTCCTAGCATTAATTCTGCATGAAACTGCTCATTCATGCCTCCTTGTTAAATTCTGCATGAAACTGCTCATTCATGCCTTCCTATTTAATTCTGCATGCTGGCAGACTGGATTGATGATTGGCAGGCATAATGGACTGGCAGTATGGATGGAGGCCGGATGACAGCGCATCTGGCAACATGGCTGGAAACTGGTTAGCAACACATCTGGCAGCATGGCTAGAAACTGGTTGGCAGTGCGGAAGAATACTTGGATGGAAATTGTTCAGTAGCACCGCTGGCAAAAAGACTGAAAATTGGCTGGAGGTGCGACGTGCAACCTGACTTTCACAGTTGACCAACGATTGACTTTGACTGTTGACCGAATATTGACTTTGACCATTGACCGGTCATTGTAATACTAGGCAGGTTGGTTGGTTGCTTCGGTTGACTGGTTAGTGGGCTTGGATGATGCCCAAAAGATGATTCAAGTACCAATTTGGCCCATTATGTAACATTTTTACTTATGGTACAAACAATATATTCTTATCGTAACATCCTGAATTTTTGTATGGAGCTTAATCGAGGAAGCGTCATTGAATGAGATGAAGCTTTATCTCATGTTTGTGTTGCGTAATTGTGCGATTCATACTTTATGAAAGTATTTGATCTTGAGACTACGATGATACTTGTCCCTTATTCAAGAAAGCCTGAGCTTTTTTGAGAAAACCCGAGGAAGCTTGAGCATACCTAAGGAAGCTTGATCTTATCAAATGCCCCTTCACCCTATATTCTTTGGTTGTAGAAATTAGGGAAAAGCATATATATGGCAATGAGAGAAACTCTTTTACGACAATTGTTGGTCAACAAGGTTCATGTTTTCAGAATATGACGACCTTAATTATTGCAACACTAGTCGATCGACAAAGTATAAGAATAAATACTGTGACGACCTTGTAAATGTTATTTTACAGGGATGAAAATTTGTCATGATCATCAACTTAGGAAGATAACGACTAATACTAGCCGTCAAGGTAGTTGATTCAAAATCGTCAACATACATAAATTAGACCATAACGACCAAAAAAGACGTCATGCTACAAAAATATACCTCCTTGACTTTTCCTAGGAATTTGAAATCATACTTGTATGAGATTGGGTACAAAACCACACCCAATCTCATATCTAGTATGCCCCGAATTTTAGTTTCGTCTTGATCTTTGGTTTCGCCTTGATTTTTCTTTTGATTTCATCACATAGGGGTTTAGAGTTTTGAAGGCGGATTGTGAAGACTGATGGATGGGTTTTAGATTTACAATTTGAATATTCAAATTGAATTCATATTCAAATAGTAAGGGTGATTTGGTGTTTTAACATCTTTTAGACACCCGTTAACATATTATTTTGGACGCCCCGAATCCCCATAACTATTTCACTTTTCGAGAAAAAATAGGAAATTATAGTTCGGAAAAAGAAAAACAGTCAGGTCATAAAGCTGTTTTCTAAGCTTTTTCTTAATTTATATGATGTGTCATCATTTAAAGAGGGGCCACATACTTGAAGTATGTGGCCCGACCACATCTTAGCCGCCGCACCGTATCTTGAATGAGTTTAAATTTTATATAGTACCCTAATTAGTTGCTATACCCGATTTGGGTGGAAAAAATATTTACAAAAAAAAAAAAAAAGGTGCTGTTGATGAGAAAAAAATAAATCCGGGGCTTAAGTCGGGCAACTCATTGTTCCTTCGTAAAAACTTCTTCCTCCTTCAATCCAGGAAGAGAAATGATTTTTCTTGTCAGAAGGGTAAACTCCAGTGGTTCCTTATTGATATATAATACCCATTTGTTGTCAGAACCACTACTACCTATCTTTTCTCGTCTAATCACAAGTTGTAGAAGTTATGTTTCAGGTCGTAAAACCCAGTTTGAAATTCCGTGCAAGTCTGAGCAAATCAAGAAACTTGATGATGCATTTAGTTGCTTTGACAAATTGATTGCAGTGAAGCCCTTTCCATCTATTCATACATTCAATCAGCTGTTATCTTCAATTTCCAAAATAAGATGTTATTCCTCTGTTTTCGTGCTATATCAGAGGATGAAACTGATAGGAATCAGACCCAGTATCGTTACTTATACGATTCTGATCAATTGTTGTTGTCAATTAGGTGAGACTGGTTATGGGTTTTGTTTGTTTTGTGATATTTTGAAGAGAGGGTATGATCCTGATAGCATCACATTCACTTGTCTCATCAAAGGTCTCTGCTTAGAGGGAAAGATTCTTGCTGCACATGAATTGTTTGGTAAAATGACTGATCGTGGGATTGTACCAAATGATGTTGCATGCGGAACTGTTATTAGTGGGCTTTGTAGAATTGGTGAAGTTGGTCTTGCTCTGGGGTTGCAAAAGAACATGGCCAAATGGAATTGCAAGCTTTCTGTTGTTACGTACGGTTTGATCATAGATACTTTATGCAAAAGAGGTATGGTAGATGAGGCGTTGAGTCTATTTTCCCAGATGATAAATGATTCGAAAATTGTCCCGAATGTTGTTGTTTATAGTTCTTTGATTAATGGTCTTTGCAAAGCAGGTCTGTTAAATGAGGCTATAGGATTGTTTGAGAACATGTCTAGTCGAGGTATTTCTGCGAATGCCATCACTTATAGTTCTCTAATTCATGGTTTTAGCCAACGTGGGCTGTGGAAGGAAGCCAAGAGATATTTTGACGAAGGGATTTTGCCTACAGTAGTAACTTATAGCATACAAATCGATTATCTGGCCAAAGAAGGGAAGATGGGTGAAGCTGGTAAGTTATTTGGGGAGATGATTAAGTTAGGCCAGGAACCTAATGTAGTTACTTATACCTCGATGATAAGAGGACTGTGTTTGACAGGTAGGCTAGAGGAAGCACAGAGATTGTTTGATTTGATGGTGGATAAGGGTCTTAAACATGATGTACACAACTTCACAGTATTGATTAACGGGTACTGCAAGAACTATAGGCTGGATGATGCTATGCAGCTCTTCGAGAAAATGAAGCAAAAAGGATTAAAACCAACACAAGTTACTTACGGTACGCTTGTGGATGGACTATGCCGCAATGGAAGACACAGAACTGCAATGAGCCTATTACTCGAGATGCAGTCAGCTGGTTTATCTCCAAATGAAGTTGTCTATGGTGCCATGTTGGATGGCCTTTTGAAGAATGGGTGTATTGATGAGGCCGTAGAGTTATTTCAGTCTATGGAAGGTAAGGGTTTTAAAATTAATATTCAGACTTATAGTTTAGTAGTTGATGGGTTGTGCAAGGCAGGAAAATTCGGAGATGCGAGGAAATTATTCTTGGAAATCTCAGATAAAGGATTAGCTCCAAACGTTGTTACATATACCATAATGATTAATGGCATGTGCAAAGAAGGTATGTTATTTGAGGCCGAAAAATTGATGTTTGCAATGGAAATGAATGGTTGCACACCGGATACTATCACGTATTACACCATTATTAAGGGTTTTCTTGGAGGAGGAGATGTTAAGAAAGCTGCAGAGTTTCTTCAAAAGATGCGCGGGCGGAACTTTCCCCAAGCAAGGCCACTATTGTCAACTCGAAAACTTAGAAATTGTTAAATCCAGCTAGATGTGCGGTCTGCACACTATTTGCATTTTTCACTGGGAACTGGCTGCGACATCATGTCCTCAACCCTCGAGCTTTCCAACAAAAAAATAAGGTCAGTCAACCCTTTTCCTCGCTCTATATCTATAAATGAACACTGTTTCGTTTTTTCTATTTGTTGATGAATATTTTTTTTGCTTTTAAGCTGAGGTAGATATACTTGTCGAAATTGTTTCTTGGAATGAGCTGGAGGAGGTTTCGCGAGGCCTTAAAATGACTGTCAACTCATCTCAGAGCTTCAAAAACATGCAGCATTGCATGGAAATCCCCTGTCTTTAAAAACATGCAGCATTGCATCGGTATGGTCCTCGTTCCCTGTAATTGAAATATAGCACCTAACCTCTAATGCAGCTTAAATTTTGTAGCATTGTTTCAAACCTGTGCTCATAATCTCCTTGAACCTTATCCAAAATAGGACCTTATCCTACTTTGGGATACCATGAACCAAAAACTATACACTGTAAAGACTTTAGACTTTAATGTGCCAAAGAGTCGTCATTTTTGACCTAACAAGCTGTCCTTTGACTCTCACCATTAAAAGCATTTTCACTTCTTTCCATTCCACTACTGGTTGCCATAGACAACCTCAGCCATCTTCCAGATCCCATGGCTTCTTATTTTTCTTCCTCCAGTATTCGATCTCTTCTTCTTCTTCTTCTTTGCATTTTCTTTGTTTCTCTCTCTAATTCCCAGCCTTCATCTTCTTCGCGACCTCAAGGACTCATCCTTCCTGTTTTCCAAGATCAATCTACTCTTCAATTTGTTACCCAGTTAAGCCTAGGAACTCCAAAAGTCACCATAAATGTTGTGGTTGATCTCGATGGTAAGTTCTTATCTGTCCATTCTAGTCAAGGTTGTTCATCAATATCGAAAAAACCGATCCATTGCAAGTCACCTCAATGCTCACTAGCCAGACAATCAGTAGATTATGTACGTTGCCTTAACAATACATGTAACTTTTACACAACCAGTCCAATAACACATTCAGCTACGAAGAGTGGGCTCTTTTCAGGTGTTGTTACCGTACAATCAAGCGAGGTTCGGGAGCCAATATCTGGGGCATGGATTGCAGGTCCGAATCTTACGGCTCGTGGATTTGCAGTCAGTTGTGGAAAAACTACTAGTGTCCTGCATGGACTAGCTAAGGGTGCTAAAGGATTAGCTGGTCTTGGACGTTCAGGACTTTCCTTGGTTTCTCAATTTTCAGCTGCTTTTCGAATCCCTGACATATTTGTTCTATATTTATCACGAGCTGAAAATGGTTTCATATATTTTGGAAATGAAACATACCTTTTGCAAACCCCTCTATTTTATACCCCTCTATTGGTCAACCCAGTGTCTAGTCAAGGTTCTTCTGCTGCTCCTGACAGTGATTACTTCATTGATGTGAAATCTATCGAGATAGACGGTGAAAATGTCCCAATAAATAAAGAATTATTGTCCATTAACAAGAAAAATGGAGTTGGAGGAACAAAACTTAGCACTGTGGTTCCTTACACTGTTATGGAGACTTCAATATACAAAGCTTTCACCAGTATTTATATAAAGAGAGCTAAAGCCGTGAATTTTCTCAGGGTTGCTTCTGTTGCGCCTTTCAGTGCTTGTTTTAATGCATCTACGATGCCTATGGGAGTGGGACCAGTAACTTCTTCTGTGCCAAAGGTAGAGCTTGTCTTGCCCAACAAATTAAAATGGCAGATGACTCGGCCAGACAACACTTTGGTGTATCTTCCGGGTAATTTGGTGGTGTGTTTGGCGTTTGTAGACGGTGGAGCGAAACCGAGGACTTCGATTGTTATTGGTGGGAAGCAGTTGCTATACACCGTTCTACAAGTTGATATTCCAAGATCAAGATTAGGATTCAGTGCAGGGCTTCAAGTCTGATCAAGTTCAAGTCCCAAACCTTCAAAATCATGGAGGCATGTCCCTGTGCTCTCCGAAGCACTGCTACAGCTTTGAAGGAAAAGGAACACATGATACCATAAGTTTATGTTTAACTATTTAATACAGGTTTCAATGAAAATAAAATAATGATACCGTTTTGCAAGAAAATAAGAGTCTTGTCTTGTCTCCATGCAACTATATTGTTTTTTAACGTCATTTTAGGAGAAACACAATTTAAGAGCTGCAGAGTTTCTACTGAGAACCGGAGATGTTATGAAAGCTGCAGGGTTTCTTCAAAAATGGCGCGAGCCGAACCTTGCAAAACGATAACCACTATTATCATAATTCCTGTGCCTTGCAAAACCAGGACCACTGTTATCAATTCGATATCTTGCATCCAAACTTGCTGCGTCCCAAGAAAACGGTCCAAGTATTGTCGGCCTTGGTTTGAAAAGAAATGCTAAGGTCCTCAGGTAATGAACAGGGTTTAGATTGTTATGCAGGAAAGGAGGATGAAGGAGCTGCTCGTATACCCTGGTTCTGGTGTTATATGCCCAAATATACTTCTTGTAACTAAGTATGACCACGTTTTTGTCAACTGGACTGAAACCTACAACCTCGATACCAACCTCGATACCATTAATCACATCCTCCCCTTCTGATCCATCAATCAACCGAGATTCCATTTCTGCCAACTGATCATGAAGTTTAACATCCTTGTGCAACATATACCAGCGATCTCCATCAAGCACCCAAACGCTCAAACTCTCCTCTGATTTCTTGAACCTAGCCAAACAAATCAACCCTTCCGACTCCCCAAGAAATTGACTCAAAATGTGGGTATCATCGCCATTCACTTCTAGGTCAGGCATATCGATCATCCTACTGCTACATTCATTCCCACAGGCTCCACGGTCGGTGTTTCTGTTAACACTGACGGCTAAAATTTTGTTGCTTCGCTTTTGGAACCAGTACATAACACCATTATTGGTAACATAATTGTCAGAATAATCGAATTCCCAAGTAGCACCCGGTGGACATGAAACATTACAAACAACCCATTCAGCCGAATCAGAAGAAAACATTTCAACTTTAAATTCTTTTGTTGGAGCTTCAAACTTTGGTATGCGAACAACCTTATAACTCGTAGATTCTGAAAAACATTCACTATAGCAAATGAAAGCAGTGACAATACGATGATTAACATAATCTCGTGGTGGCAGAGGAAGCAAAACACATTCTTGAGTGAGTGGATTACATACGTAATAACTCATCGGACGAAATAAGTCTGGTGTGCAGAGAACCAAACCATTTCTGGAACCTAGAAGGAATAAATTTTTATCTACTAGTTGATTGAAGGATCTAAAAGAAAACCCTTGATGAGATATATATCGTGAATGTAAATCAGGAAATGCACATTTGTATGTTCTTTCATGTTCACCTACAGGTAATGGAACGTCATAAACAAATCCCCAGGGGAGTGATGCAATGTTGAGTTTATACCATTTGTTAAGAAAATTAGGGTTTGAGAGAATTGAAAACCAGAGCTTTGAAACACATTTGAATCTAAAGATTGAATCAAGAGTAAGTCGAAGAAAGATTTCATACCAAATATCATCTGTTAAGTACTTTTGATCGACTCTCTTAGTTGAAGAGTTCTCCATAGTAGTTTCTTGTACTTACTTTGTTGGTTAGGGTTCTCTCTTCTTTTTTTCTTCTTTTCTAGTATGATACACGGAAATGGGCCCGGATCTGCCCATGACAAATCTGAGGCTACTGAAACTGCCTCCCTTTGTGCAATCCTAGCCCAATAGGGAACTCACTATTTTCACCATGGTATGCTCTGATACTATCAAAACCCAATCTTAGGGCAATTTCTATGGTAAGCACCAAATAATTTTTTTGATGAGCCACGTGGAGGAACAAATATGATTTTCCACTGTCGAGAATTACAGCAAAATGAGCAAATCTGATTTTCTAAGGTCCCACTGCTATTTAATATAAAATATTTTGTAGGGTATAGTTAAAGTTTAAAATATTGAACTTGGGTGAGACAAAATAGGATAAAGTGAGATAATGAATAGTAAAATAATATTTTTAATGAATTAGGGGGAGACCCAAAAAAAATAATATTCTCATTGTCAAGCCCACAATTAATTTTTGGTACGGTGACACCCATAATTATATGAAATTATTAATGAATCAATACATAACTTGTTATGCATATTATCTTTTCAGGCATAACTCGTTATGCAGCCTAATTTTTCAGGGGTATATTTGGAAGCGCAACTTGGACATAACATATCTAAAAATCCGCGCCTTAGAATTTTACAAATTTTATATCGTTGGAAATCTTTTTAAAAGATCTACGCAACGAGTACAAATAAGAATATCAAATTTTTGTTTTTCACGAAAAAATCGGAGGTGATCCTCATTTTAGGGAAAATTTTCGAAAACTTGATACATAACCATTATGCAGTCGCCAAAAACGATGCATAACACATTCTGCATACGCATAACGAATTATGCAACCATTTTCTCCACTGCATAACACATTATGCATTTGGATAACAAAATTATGCATCTATAACAAGTTATATTACCATTTTTTGGTTGATTTTAGCGCGTACATATAAAAAATTGATGCATAATGCAGTATGCATCCATATTTACGGATGCATATCAGGTTATGCATTTATTTTCTCGATGCATAAAAGATTATGCAACAATTTTCTCGATGCATAACGCATTATCTGAGTCATATTTTAGGATGCATAATGAGGTTATGCATCCATTTTCTTGATTTGCATAACATGTTATGCTGAGATATTATTATAGGTGCATAACGTGTTATGCATCCTTTTTTTTTGTTGGTTTCAATACTAACAAAAAGTAGCTGCATAACGTGTTATGCAACCATTCTCTGTACTGCATAACAAGTTATGCAAACAAAAAAAGGTTGCATAACTTGTCATCCACCTACAATAATAGCTGCATTACGTGTTATGCAAACATTTTCGGGACTGCATAACACATTATGCAACAAAAAAATTTAGATGCATAACACCTGCAGCACAACCAACTCAAACCAAGCTAAGCATCTCATTTTTTGAAATTTGAATATTCACAACTCCACCACTGGTTTTTCTTCAACTAAGAAACTGTTATACCAAACTTTGATTCTACTCTTCAGTTCTTCTGATAGTGGATGGCACATAAATTTACATTTCGCATGAATCTACTATTAGTTAAAATTAAACTAATCACATAACTTGACATGGATACGGTGTATTAATTGGAGAATCATCCAACACCTACGTGATGTGAAAATCGTTCCAGAAGACAAAACAGGTGTGGTAGGCGGTGGTTGGATCGAATACTAATCTAGAAGTCTCTAACAAGGCAGCGACAGACTAAATCAGCACAATAGAATCTACAACATACATAGGTTAAAAAATGCCCTAAAAAATCAAAAGCATAAGAGAAATTGACTCCATTCCCATAAGTCATAATCCAACAAGAAGACAGAATCTGAAATAAACCCAATTCCAATCACATACTGGGATACCCAATTGAAAAAGAAATCAAGTCAAAAGAGGACCATGGAGCATACCCAAACTCATTCTGATGATGCTCATCTATGTCCTGCTACTGAAGTGGGTGAAGTTGCAGCAGATAAAATCCGGGAGTATGTGAAATCGAATAAATCACCAACAGGTACAATTAAGTTTGGAGGAACTGTGATTGGATCTTAAATCCATGACCGTCAATCCAAATTTCAATTTTAATAAATATGGAGTTCACAACTGAAATAGATTCTTCCTTCTCCTGTTAAATCTCATCACCGTCAATCCAACTCAAATCCATGACCTAACTTTCTCTTTATAACAACATCCACAACTAAATTATCAAGCTTCAAATCATCTTCTAACCCTTATAAAACATCAACAGAAAATTATCGGGATTATTTCAGAGTTTGGAGGAGAAGAAAAGGAATTCTAGAAGAAGAATAATAATTTGTCGGGAGTAAAGAAGAAGAAAAATATCCGAACATAATTTTATAAATTCTGGGTTTGTGGGTAATTTTCTTAGAGAAATATGGGTGCGCGCTTGAGTTTTTATGGGGGTGGGTTTCACAGTGGAAGAAATTGAAAAAATGGGTCTCCCTGTAGTTTTCACTTTCTAGTATGATACACGGAAATGGGCCCGGATCTGCCCATGACAAATCTGAGGCTACTGAAACTGCCTCCCTTTGTGCAATCCTAGCCCAATAGGGAACTCACTATTTTCACCATGGTATGCTCTGATACTATCAAAACCCAATCTTAGGGCAATTTCTATGGTAAGCACCAAATAATTTTTTTGATGAGCCACGTGGAGGAACAAATATGATTTTCCACTGTCGAGAATTACAGCAAAATGAGCAAATCTGATTTTCTAAGGTCCCACTGCTATTTAATATAAAATATTTTGTAGGGTATAGTTAAAGTTTAAAATATTGAACTTGGGTGAGACAAAATAGGATAAAGTGAGATAATGAATAGTAAAATAATATTTGGGAAACAAAAATTATACTGGGCGCGCGAGGGTGAGGAACACCGGCGGGCAGTTGGAGAAAATCCTCCCGCGGATTTTGTTAATCAATGCAGATTTAGTTGGAACGCATGGTTCTACATCAAATGTGCGTCTCTTCACCTTCCATACTCAACAAACCAGTTGGTTCTTTCACTCGTTTTTCATATTTGTTGAGTCCATAGTGGGAACAAATGTCAAGTTTGTTCATTCCATAGGAATTACCCTTACATATCCTTGATGAGGGTGACGTATTTTGTAGGTACTTTCTTCGTTTCTAGATCTTTTTCTCGGTACTTTCTCATACGCTTTCTCAAAGTCAATGAATACCATGTGAGACTTTTGTTTTTCTCCGTAATTCATATGTATTGATAGTTTTGTCACTAAATTTGACAAAGGGGAGATTGTTAGAGCACTGCTCGGTCGAACTCGCAAGCGTTCCTATCTCAAGCTTGTGTGTCAAGTTTAGTTGTCAAAACTATAAGTCTTGATTTCTAGTTTACTTAGCTATGTCTCGGATTAGGATAAAATGTGTATTTGAGCTTTAGACTTCATGGCGTTCATCGATTGAAAATGAAGAATGACTAAGGGGAGCTTGTGAAAGTTCATCAACAAAATGCATGTGAAGAATTGAACTCATCTATCACTCAGAAGTATAATTATAATCCATCTCCTATTGATACAAAAGTCGTATAGCTATATAAACTTTATATTATACACATTTGATATTTAGAGCCGAGTTTAAGTAACTTATATCTTTCTTGAAATATGTGTTGGTAAGATTTCGCTTTAACCAAGTTCATCTTTATTCTTGACGCAAGTCTAAAGATGATCATGTGAAAATCGCCTGGTAACATCTTATATGATTCATGTGAGACAGTCATTTGATGTAGACTCGGAATGATTACTTGAATTTTTTTTTTGAAGATAATAGTTTGTGTAAGACAACTATTCCCGTCTTCCAAGAATATTTCAATGATTAAAATGGAGTTTAGGACAATTAACCTTTGATTGAATATAGAATAGTATGCGTACCTATATGCGAACTATTGCAAATATACTCCAAGTCCGGGAATTGAGTATGTAAGTACTCTAACCAAATAAAAACATAAATCTTGTTTAGGTTTATAGACGTACCTTTTTAAAAGAATCCAATCGACTTACCGAACATAATCTGTGTGCCCCAATTCTCGTGCTTCCCTCACCGTATACATAACATGGAATTTCTTGGTGAGGATGCACTTACAACACAATCAAGTTGTGTTTAGGTGAACAATGTCTTTCTCACCACAAGTGATTTTTGGATTATCACGAAAGCGATCGCTTTTTGAACCTTTCAAATCCAAATCCATCTTTCCAAAGAACTTTTTAAGTTCCAACATCATGGATACTTCCTTCTCCATAGTCATGTAACTTTCTGGGAGATCATTCTTTTTCACACTCAAAACATGATTGACTTTTTTGGTATCCACTTCTGAGTGTGTTTAGGAACAACCGTAACTTTCTTCCCATTATTCTCTTCTATATTTCTCGAAAGAAAATTGGATTGATTATTATTTTTCAAGTTAGTCGTTTCCCAATTGGGAGCATCGGATCTTGTCTTTGTCTTTACAAAGTTATCCTTTTGATAACAATTACGATTGTGAAAAGGCTTCGTATGACGTTTATAGGAAAATCTAGGATGATCACAACACTAATTCCTTTGCCTAAAGGTTGGACAGTTACAACCTGTAACGTTAAGGGGATTAGTCTTAACATATGATCTTGGGTTCACAACTTCTTGTGATGCCCAAACAAGAACATCATGAAGTTTTTCATTCCTTATACGGAAACGACATCTCTTTTCCAGATGACCTTTATTTTCGAAATAGTGGAAAACACAAGGAATGTTCTTACCTCGATCTGTGTGTGATGACTTTGGAGGTTGATATACTTTGTCCATTATAACCTTAACTTCCAGTGAAGGTATTTCACTTTTTCCATCAGTGGAAACCTTTTGTTGAGAATAATCACTAGCCTTGACAAACTTTACCTCTTTGCTAATACTTGGAGTATCTGTTCCCTTATGTTAGAACATTGCTCGGTCAAACTCTCATGCGTTTCTATCTCAAGAATGTTTGTCAATGTTAGTGATCAAAACTATAAAGTCTTGATTTCTAGTCCACTATAGTTAAGGTCTCGGACTAGGATAGAAAGTGTAGTTGAGATCAAGACTTCATGGAAATCATCATACAAGACGAAGGACTACTCAAGGAACCATTGGATCTTCATCGACTAAAATGTATGTGGAGACTTGAACTTATCTATCACTCAAAAGTCTATCTACTCTATCTTTTATCTTTGAGACAAAAGTCGTTTTACTATATAGACTAAGAATATGCACATATGACATTTCGAGCTGAGTATATCTCGATTATCTATTTCTCAAAATGGGTATTGGTAAAGCTTTCGCTTTATCCAAGTTCATATTTTCATGGTGACGAAAGTCATGTTAAGTTTCAATCTTCTTGGAAAATGTTCTGACAAAAAATAATTTGTGAATAACAACTATATAACGCCCTTTGAGCATGTTTCAATGATTGAAATGAGAGTTTAGACTATATAACCATTGGGGGATATAAACATTATTGTGGAAACACATATATGTATAAGTCCTTAGCACTTGATCAACCAAAGTTTGCGAACTTTGTTGATCAAGTGGAACTGGGACGTGAGCAGCAACTCAGTCCGCGAACTGGCGTAGTTCTCGAGCCCGAGAATTTATTCTGGAGTTGTAGCTCATGTGCAGTGCGCGAACCCAGTCCGCGAACTGACGGATGCTCTTGAATCCGATAATTTCTTCTGGAGTTTATAACTTTAACGGTTAGCCTGAGTCCGCGAACTCAAGAGGTTATGTCTGAAAACGTTGTTCGTGAACTTATTCTATATTACTAAGGGATGCTTTTGCAAACCGTGGGTTTCTAGTTCATGATTAATGATTCGGGTGAATCACATTGTTTTTGATTCAATTGTGTCTCTTGTAGTACTTGAGATCTCATAACAATTGAACAACTCTCTAACTAGTTCATTTGAGTCATTTGGACTAGTTATGTTGAAGAAGAACATGGTTGATATGGAAGTTATCATTTGGGTAACCTTTTGGTTCACTAGTTGTGAACCAACCATTGTACACGTTTGGGTACGGTTACACAAACCCAAAATCCTCAAGTACATGTGTGTATGGCAAGCTAAGTTTTCGATCTAACGGTTGAGGAATATTAGCTTGTATCTAATCAGGTTTTCATCTAACGGTGGATATTGAATGCTTTGTTACTAAGCTAACATTTATTTCAAACCATGATTTGAAGACTATATAAGGAGAACTCTAGCTATTGGAAAAACTAATCCCCACAAACATTTCTTGTGTGATACTAGTTTTACCTAAGCTAGATTCAATCTCCATTAACCCTTGAGTTTTCCCTCTGAACTCGGGTTAACGACTTAAAGACTTCATTGGGATTGTGAAGCCAGTCCGATACTATTTTTATCGTAGTTGTGTGATCTGAACTTCCTCTTTCTATCATACAAGTACAATTATAATAATTGGCTTTAGATTCTATCTCCGATAGGAAAGATAAAGTAGTCACAAACATCTTCGTATCATTGTTTGTGATTCCTCAATAATCTTCTTCGTTGCGTCGATTAAGTTTATTATGAGGTGATTGATGAAACTGAGATGTTCTTCGGGAATATAAGTCTGGTTTTATTGATTGGTTCCTGTTCACCTTGATTTATCGAAATACGGAACAAAACTTGTAGGTTTATTCGTGGGAGACGAATTTATCTATTACCTGTAGACTTTTCTGTGTGAGACAGATTTGTTTATTAAAGTCTTCGAATTTGGGTCGTAGCAACTCTTGGTTGTGGGTGAGATCAGCTAAGGGAATCAAGTGTGCAGTATCCTGCTGCGAACAGAGGCGTAGGAGCATAACTGTACCTTGGATCAGTGTGAGATTGGTTGAGGTTCAACTGCAGTCCAGACCGAAATTAATTGGTAGTGGGATAGTGTCTGTAGTGGCTTAATACAGTGTATTTTTAATCTAGACTAGGTCCCGGGGTTTTTCTGCATTTGCGGTTTCCTCGTTAACAAAATTCTGGTGTCTGTGTTATTTTTATTCTGCATTATATTTTGTTATATAATTAAAATAATACAGGTTGTGCGTTGTTCAATCGATTAGAATATATGACCTTATTGGTTGTTGATTTAAATCTATTGACACTTGGATATTGGTCTTTGGTACCATCCAAGTTATCTCTCTTTGATTAGGCTCATGAATCATATTTGCTTGAGTAAATCAAATCGAGAGATTGAGATAATAACTCCTTGAGTACTTTTGTATTGATTGAGTCTTGTTGATTCTCTTGAAAACAACTCGGAATTGTCCATACAGATTGCTAATCGAAATATTGGGTGGTGTTGTTAGACCCCCCGCATTTTCACCTTATAGCCCAATCCTCGTGTATCACGATGATTTTTACTTGCTCCTAGCATAGTGGTAAATATTCTTGAACTAGTGTTGAAATTTTTCAAGTCATCTTCCAACATCTTGATTTTATTAAGAGCAACATCTAAATCAGCCTCGAGGCGTTTTTCTAGAACAAGACAAGCACTTTCTCTGTCATCAAAACTAATTTGTTGAGAGTTAAACCTTTCTTCAGATTCTGCAAGTTTCTCTTCCAACAAAAAATACTTTTGATAAAGATTATCACATTCAAGTGACTTCATACGTAGGTTTTCCTCAGAATCCCCGAGGATCGATTCGTTGGAACGATTCGAAAAATAAACACCTACGTAACATCTTCTCAATTTCTTGTTTTCTCGACAGAGAGGAGTCTGAAGAGGTGAGACATGAGAAGTTGTAATCTTCTTCATATTCCACAAATCCAAAAACATAATATACTCTGAGACTTCCTCATCAAGATCTCTATCAATATCTGAATCACCTTCATCAAAAAGTTCATCCAACTATTCTTCTAGGAGAGTTTCCCAATCAGCAGTTTTTTCATCAAGAGAATGTTTAGATATTGACTTAGATGTGACAATTCTCTCAGGTGAATCCAATCTTTTAGAATCATCTGGTAATTTATGAACTGGTACGTTATTAGAGATAGACTCGTCCATAATCAGATCGCTACAAACACAAACTTATAAGGTCTTTAATGTGTTTGACTGCTCTGATACTAGTTGATAAACACGGGGGTCTAACAACCACACCCAATATTTCGCTTAGCAATATTTATGGACAAACTCCAATATACTTTTATGAGAATCAACTAGACAGTTAGACTCAATCAATAGAAAAGTATATCGAAGAATTTTTATATCTCTATCTCTCGATTTAAATCTTACTCAAGCAAATTGCGAGTCTCAATTTAAATACAAGAGAGATAACTTGGATGGTACCAAAGACCAATATCCAAGTGTCAATCAATTTAGATCAACATCCAAAAGGTCGGATATTATAATTGATTGAACAATGCACAACTTGTATTATTTCAATTATATAACAAAATATAACGCGGAATAGAAATAACATAGACACCAGAATTTTGTTAACGAGGAAACCGCAAATGCGGAAAAACCCCGAGACCTAGTCCAGATTAAACATACACTGTATTATGCCGCTATAGACACTAGCATACTCCAATCTAACTTCGGTCTGGACTGTAGTTGAACCCCAATAAATCTCACACAGATCCAAGGTACAGTTATGCTCCTACGTCTCTGATCCTAGCAGGATGCTACGTACTTGATTCCCTTAGTTGATCTCACCCACAACTAAAAGTTGCTACGACCCAAACTCGAAGAATTTGATAAATAGATATGTATCACACAGAAAAGTCTATGGTAATAGATAAATCCGTCTCCCACGAATATACCTACAAGTTTTTGTTTTGTCTTTTGATAAATCAAGGTAAACAGGAACCAATTGATAAAACCAGACTTATATTCCCGATGAACAGCTCAGCTTTATCAATCACCTCACAATAATCTTAATCGACGCAGTGAAAAAAGATATTGCGGAATCACAAACGATGAGACGAAGTGTTTGTGACTACTTTTATATGTTGCCTATCGGAGATAAAAATATCAAGCCAATTATTAAAATTGTACTTGTACGATATAAGATGCAAGATCATATCACACAACTACAAGAAAAGTGGTATCGATCTGGATTCACAATTCCAATGAAGTCTGTAAGTCGTTAACCTGATTTTAGAAGAAGAAAACCAAAGTTTAAAGGAGAATCTACTCTAGATTATCACAACTAGTATCACACAGAATGTGTGGGGATTAGGTTTCCCAGTTTCTAGAGTTCTCCCTTATATAGTCTTTCAAATCAGGGTTTGCAATCAATGTTAGCTTGCTAACAAAGCATTCAATATTCACCGTTAGATGAAAACCTGATTAGATTCAAGCTAATATTTATCAAATGTTAGATCGAAAACAAATATTGTTACACACACATGTAATGCATGTTTCTAGGATTTTTTAACCGTACCCAAACTTGTATATTAGTTGGTTCAACAATAGTTAACCAAAAGGTTAGCTATATGATAACTTTCATATCAACCATATTCTTCTTCACCATAACTAGTTCAAATGACTCAAATGAACTAGTTAGAGAGTTGTTCAATTGCTTATATCATTATGTACTAAACAAGACACAATTGAATAAAAAATGATGTGATTCACTCGAATCGGTTCATGAACTATATATCCATGGTTTGCAATAGCATTCCTTAGTTTATAAAGATAAAGTCCACAAACATCGTTTTAGACATAACCTACTTAAGTTTGCGTACTGGGTTCGCAGACTTAAGTTCCCGGATGGAGTTCACAAACTCCAGCAAAAATTCTCGAGTTGAGAACTTCCGCCAGTTCGCGGATTGGATTCGCGGACTGAAGCTCACGCTCTTCTCCGGTTTTCTTGATCAACAAAGTTCGCAAACTTTGGTTCAAGGAATAAGGACTTATATATATATATATGTGTGTGTGTTTCCACAACAATGCTTATATCCTCCAATGGTTATATTGTCTAAACTCTCATTCCAATCATTGAAACATTGTCAGAGGGAGTTATATAGTTGTTATTCACAAACTATTTTTCGTCATAGAAATTTTCAAGGTGATTGAAACTTAACATGACTTTCGTCACTAGGTAAAGATGAACTTGGCTAAAGAGAAAGCTTTACCAACACATATTTCGAGAAATAGATAAGCGAGATATACTCATCTTGAAATACCACACGTGTATAATCTTAGTCTATATAATAAAACGACTTTTGTCTCAAGATAGGAGATAGAGTAGATAGACTTTTTTGAGTGATAGATAAGTTCAAGTCTCCACATACCTTTTAGTCGATGAAGATCCACCGATTCCTTGAGTAGTCCTTCGTCTTGTATGATGATTTCCATGGATTTCTTGAGCACAACTTCACTTTTTATCCTAGTCCGAGACCTTAGCTATAATAGACTGGAAATCAAGATTTTATAGTTTTAATTACTAACATTGACAAACATGCTTGAGATAGCAACGCATGAGAGTTAGACCGAGCAGTGCTCTAACAATAATCCATCAAACAAACCATAACGTGATTTAAGAACTTAAAATACGATCCTAACCTTAAAAATGACATAATCCAATACAAACTATAAATACTATAAAACGGAAGTTTGTCATTCATTTAGTCTTTGATTTGACTTTACGACCATGACTACCTCCAAGTCCTGCACGACCACGAGTTTGAGTACCTGTAGCTTCAACAACTTCCATTGGAGTGCTCGTAGAAGCTCGAGTTCTTTTACCTGTCTTTGATACTGCCATCTTATTCGTATGCTTCTTCGTGGATTTCTCCCCAAATTCTGCTGCATAATCTTCATTATCAATATTTTCAACTAGGTCTCTAGCCTTTTGTATCTTATCAACTGGCACGGGATCTCCCTTTTTAATGCATGCAGTTAACATTTTGGAAACATGCTTGAACCTATTCACTTATTTTTAAACATAATGACATAACATCAAACGGTTATTACATAATATTTATAGCCATAACATCAAAAAATTTATATGAATACGCACAATCTATCATAACCAGTTGGTTTGTCTTTGATGATACAATTATAACTGGACCCCTCCGAAGTAGTCTTGGATTTAACTTCACGGATAACCAAAGGATTTGTTCCTATACCAAATCATGTAGCCTGGAGAATTTTCATCACCACGGGTGGAAGGTCTACTAGTGTTGATAATGAACTCAGTCCTCTTATCCCAGTTATCAGGAACAGTGGGTGGGCCTTTGTGAACTATTGTCATATTGTCACCACTAGAAGAGCACAACTCCAACTCCAATTTGTAGTAATCCATGATTTCCTCCATTGGTTGATGTTGTATATACCCGTGTTGTCTCATCACCCTAGAGGGGTTGTACATCACATATCCCGTGGGTTTCCACAACGGTCCAAAATAAAGGGACAAGTCTGACCGAACCTTTATATAGCCACTAGCTCGATCTTCCTTGTATGGATCAAAGCATACGTCCGAGGACTTATTGGTCCCAAATCTCCCTCATGCGAATCAAATACTTCTCTTTTGTCCTAGAATGGTTGTCTTCGAAGATATACTTTGTTCCTCTAGGAGTACCTTTGCGCCACTCCGGGTTCTCTCCGGCCAATTTCAGGTTAGGGAAGTGGTCATAGATCCATGCCTATATGGATAAGAAACCAAGTATTAGTAATAGATTATTAACAATCGGAACAAAATTTACATTAATTGCACCTGAATACACATAATTAGAAGATGGTAAATTCTGAATACACAACATTTAGAAGTACAAAATGTGTATGTCAAACCGAATATGCATCATTTGGAGTTCAGTAAACTATTTTTTTTTCCCTATATATTCGGTAGAATTTACCAAATAATAATCTCCGATTACATATAATCAGAAGCAAAACTAAGTTACATGTTTACTACCGAATATGCATCATTTGGAGTTCAGTAAACTATATTTTTTTGGCCTATATATTCGGTAGTATTTACCAAACAATAATCCCTGATTACATATAATTGGAAGAAAAACTAAGTTACATGTTTCCGAATACACAACATTCGGACGTAAGAAATGTGTATGTCCTACCGAATATGCATCAGTTGGAGTTCAGAAAACTATAGTAGTTTGGCCTATATATTCAGTAGTAATTTCCCAAGACTAAACTCCGATTCTAAACAATTGGAAGTAGAACTATGTAATTTTTTTCCGAATACCCTACATTCAGAAATTAAAAATATGTATATCCTACCGAATATGCATCCTTTGGAATTTAGAATATGTATCATATGTATTGTCTATCGAATTACTATAGATTGACTTATAGAGTTAAAAAAAACCTGTAATAGAGCCATGTTCCCGGCATCTTGGATGGTTCCTCTCCTCGACGCCTTTCTCAACTCTTCTATCAAGAATGCTAGGCATGCCGTGCCCCAAGAGTAGTCACCGACTTCATGAAGAGGATCCAAAAGTTGTAGAAGGTTGGTGTCGATTCGGATGCCAGAAGTATTGGGGAAAATGACACATCCCAATACACAAAGGAGATATGTGGTGGCCGCGTGACCAACTTGCTCATCAATTAACGTTCCCTTTTTTTCTTTATCCAAGGTGCCTCGGAACATATTCATCAAAACGGTAATGTTAATCTGTATTGTTCTGTAACATTCATGCCCTCCTAAACTCTTATGTTGTTGTCTCTTCATCCCAACCTAAGCACTTTTTAGTTAGAGCATAAAGTTGTGCCCAACTTAACTACTTTTTGTAGTTCAACTTCACAGATGTGCCTTGGTCAGGAAGGTTAAGAATCTGCACAACATCATCCAGGGTAATCGTCATCTCCCAAAAATGTATATGGAAGGTATCGGTCTCAGGATACATTCTCTCCACGAACGCCGATATATCCACACGATCATGTTCCAACAATGAATTCTCAGCAGCATTAGCTAACCCCGAGTTGGCTACAATTATCTTGAACCTTTCACATTCACCGGATGGCCAGTCAAGCATTTTTGTTAGTGCGGCGGTGGGTTTGAGTAGACGAACCGCATCTTGATGATACTATTAAACACACGAAAATTGTTTAAAGTACATACAAAAACCCTTAATACAACTATTACGATAGAACACATAGGCAATACATTAATAAAAAATATGCGATTATTATTACCTCTGTTTCGTATATTTCTTTGGCCCATGAGTCTTTGTATCGAAATAACAATTTTCCTCCATCCGCCGGTAGCCCAAGGATTGTGCCTGCTGGAATATTCTTCACCTTCAAGTGATGAGGGACAAGATGTGATGCTTTCTTAGCAATATCCTTCTTTCCACCTTCTTCTCCTTTGTTGGATTTTTTGGCTTTTTGGGTACCACTTGGTTATCCTTCTTCTTGAACTCTTGCCATTGGATCAATTGGTTCAATTTCATGGTGGGATGTAACTTGTGGAGAAGTTGGTTCTACACCTTGTTGAGTGGCTTGTTGAGCACTTGGTTGCACACCTTGTTCACTTCCTTGTGGAATAGTTGGTTCTACACCTTGTTGAGCACTTGGTTGCACACCTTGTTCACTGCCTTGTGGACCAATTAGTTCTACACCTGGATGAGTGGCTTGTTGAGCACTTGGTTGCACACCTTGTTGATTTCCTTGGGGTCCTACACTTTTTTGAGCACTTGAATTAGCATTGGCACTCCTTTATCTCCTAGCACTAGCTATCACTTTCTTACTCCCTGCTCGACGAGGCCCTAAGTCGCCTATTTTTGGGGCTTGCTTAGCTCGACTTTGTCTAAACAACAACAAAAGGATCAATGTTTACAAACTACACAATCAGAAGACAAATTACACAAATAGAACCCGAATGTACACATTCGAAAGTCATAAGACAAATCTTGTTCCCGAATATAAAACAACAGGAAGAAAACTAAATATATTTGAAACCGAATATTCATCAATTGGAGTACAGAAACTCTAAGTTTTTCATCCTATACAATCGGAGGTATAAAACATTATATTATCTTCCGAATATATGCTGGCCCCAAAATGGGATTTTGCTTAAATCATAATTTTGAGAAATTTTCATCATATACGATTACTGTGTCTCTACTTAAACATATTCGGAAGCAATCAAATTTATTAAACGACCGATTATTTCCATTTGGTACACAGGAACATATGACCAAACATATTCGGCAGAAAACCAACAATTATAACTCCCGAATACTGTCGATGTTCTTGAGAAATGAAGAACACGACTACATTCAAAAGTAAAATACCATGATTAACTCCCGAATCTGGGTAAATTGCCGAAAACCCTAGAAATAAAAATTATCGATTCGTCAAATTAAAGTGAAAAAAACCCAAAAATTAAACTAATTGGGGTCATTTGAAGTTGCCGGAGTGTTTGACTACCAGAATTTCCACCATCAACTACATCTGCGGCTTCATGTTCTTCGTGTTCTTCCCATTCTTCGTCATTTTCAGCAACAATCTCTTTAGTTCTTGCTAAAATTCCAATATTTGGATCGATACCGCGAGGAACGTTTTTGGTTTTAGGTCCATGGGGTTCATTACCCTTATCCATTGTTTTATAAAAGAATCGATGATGTTTTGATTTTACGATTCACGACGACGATGGGTTGAATTGAAGAACGAGGGATTTTTTTTTTCCTCCACAATCAGGAGAGAACGTGAAGAGTGGAAGAAGAAGAGTTGAAATGGGTTGAAATGTTTTGAATTTGGTTTTTATTTTATTTTTACTAGAAGGCATTTAGGTAACTTCAATGTCCAATAGGGTACCCCTTAACCAATGCCTTTGGATGGGTATAAAATGTTGGCCCCAAAAAATGCCAGGATTTTTATGACCGGCGAGAACAATACATATCTAATGTTATAATTTATATTTGAATTCCAATATTTTTCACATTCAACTGTCCAATCACCTTTATTTAACTTATTTATTATACTTAGAAATTCGTTTGAACACCTAATGTATGCAAATCTATGATGAAAGACAATGTTGCCTTTGTTAGATAGAAATCCTTAGTACTAGTCAGTCTCGCCAGTATCATCGAGACCGCAATATTGCATATATACCTTGAGGATCGATAAGATGTTGATACCCAATACCACGAATCATGCACAAAACATACCCTGACAAATCTTCCACTTCCAGCACACACCAGGAGTCCCACAAGGTTCACCGCTATATAGCTAGACTCTAGTGCATACCACATTGTGGTGTGAAGAAGTAGGGGATATAAGTTGTGTATCCGGTCGAGGTCAACCCTCTTGTGTTGCATGGAATCGTGATGAAGAACACTTATAAGAATTATATTAAGTTTAAATATCAATATAAAGAAATAAGATAAAATCCTAACGTGTAGAGTAAATAACTTTCTCTCTTCTATAGTTCTATCTCTACTCTCAAAAAGATCTCTCTTAATACAATGGTGGTTGGTCCTATATATATGAGTTTACATGGTAGAGGACATCTAATAAAGCCCTTATTTTCGGATCTGACGTGAGATGTTCTCGCACGTTTATACTGGACTTTCTCGCACGCGCTCTTGAACATCACACAACTTTCACACTTCTTTTACACTTTACTCGTGACTTCATGACATCATTGGTTCCGTCATCTGGGATATGCTACGTACGAAATCAACTCGCTCGTTTGTAAGGATACCGCTTCACGTGATAAATACGTGTGCGATATTTAACCCCCAAAGAGAATATGAATTGCAAATTAATTGATGGATTCATTTAGTTAGAAGCCTAGTTAGCAATTCGCCAAATCATTCACGAATGATTCACGAATTTTTACGTACCAATCGTTACCGAACTAAACGGGCGTCCAATTGAAACCCCGGACTGAGTTCGTGAACTTTGTGAATATGCCGAACTATACGCGTTTTTGACGATCCGAGCTAGAATCGGCCATACGGATTCGGCCCATTAGTCTACTAGCAACAACTTATGGGCTTATTTTCATTTGGTCTTTTAAGGCCCAAACACTCATTTCTTGCTTGTTCCCGTATTTTCCAAAAACTTGTCTATGGAGAGATTCGAACTGCTAACATTTAACTCCCTAACCTTGTTTCACACCACTGAGCCAAGGCGTTTTAATACACTAATCACACCTCCAAAGTTCCTTCTTAATATTTTAAAGTTTGTTTCATATTTAATAACCGCCGAATTTTGTATCCGAACTCATAACTCTAAAACGAATTATACACATACGTATGCCGTTCCGAATTACTGCCGACTCACGAACCGTGGACCGGATTTTTGACCGAATTTGACTTTCACAAATCCGAATAATACATGTACATTTGCCGTTCCGTACGTATGCCGAACTACGAATTGCTAACTAGGGTTAGAAGTGAAATTCTGCTACAGTTTAGGCTAACTTTTTCCATAACACTGCTTAGAATTCAAAGCATTAAATTACCCGTCATGATCAGATGAGTCAGGGACTCGGCGCGGTGCGAGGTGTACGACCATACAAGGCCCATCTTTGCGAGGGTGTTTTTTTTTTTCCTCCACCAAGACTCGAACACATGATAATGAAAATGATCATACATGGTTTAACCTAACTCTATTACAGTGATACTTCGATAAGTTAATAACCTTATGACAAGAAAAAATTATTATTTTACCGAAGTTATTAATTTATCGAGTTAAAATTTAACCTGTGCAAATCTGGTTGGGATCGAAGAATTTTATTATTTTAGCGAAGTAATTAAGTTATCGAAGATTAATTTATGGAAGTTCTACTGACTATTTGATCCGACGCGGTTATATTTCTAAGTATAAAATAAAATAAAAATTAGTATAATGCATGGCTAACCTTTTAAGCTTTCCTCGGTGTATTTGTGTTTTCATCGGTGGACATTAAAAAAATAGTACTTTCTATTATTTCCTCGTACCCGTTACCACCTCCGTTTAGTGTAGATTCTTTTTAACGCATCACATATTATAACTTTGTAGATAAGTTGTAAAAAAAAATGTTTACAAATAAACACTACTTATTGTTTATTTTTGTTACAAAATTATCCTGGCGAGATTGGGGTATACCCAGATTAATTGGGTATACCCAATAAGACAAAATAAGGTCATTATGAAGTAAAACCAAGCTACCCCTTAACTTTGTATTTTCTAAATGGCTAAAATACCCTTGGTTAATTAACATTAAAATTGTGATTAGGTTAATTAATTGAGTTTAGATTAAAAATTTGAAATTATGAATTCACTAAATTAAACCTTTCATCCCACTTATGATTTTGATTTCGATCAAAAAATTAGATTTTGAAAATACACAAGGCCGGCAAGGTTATAGTTTGAACAAAATAAAATTTAAGATTTACCTGCAGTGGTCCACTTTGAATAAGCTGCCGACTTTGGTCCGCCGGCATCAAAGTGGCCGGCATGATCTTCATCGTCGACCTTTCCGACTTTTGTTTTTTGACATACAGGAGATGACATAAAAAAAATTGGTCGGCAAGGTATTCAAAAAATACCCTTCCGTCTGTTTTTGGCCGGCAAGGTATTCAAAATGCCGGCAAGGTATTCCAAAAATACACAAGGCCGGCAAGGTTATAGTTTGAACAAAATGTCGGCTAAGATTTACCGGCAGGGTCCACTTTGAATAAGCTGCCGACTTTGGTCCGCCGGCATCAAAGTGGCCGGCATGATCTTCATCGTCGACCTTGCCGACTTTTGTTTTTTGACATACATGAGATGACATAAAAAATTGGCGGACAAGGTATTCAAAAAATACCCTTCCTCGATTTGTATTTCGGCCGGCAAGGTATTCCAAAAATACCCTTCCGACTGGGATCATTGGAACAAGACGGCAAGGTAGTTAGTTGAATATCATGCCGACCTTATAAATGTCACATCCAGGTATGAAAGGTCGGCATAATATTTAACCTGGAACCGTGCCGGCCCAAAACCCGTATGATTCAAAAAAAAAAAATGTTTTTTTTTATCTCTTCATGTATGATTAGAGTGAATAGAGTTTTTGGGAAAATAATTTGAATTTTTTTTAGGAAGGATTCAACCGGCAAGGTTTGGGAGGGGGGGCAATTTGGTCTTTCAATATCATTTAGACACCCCTTAGCACACTAGGTTGGATGGCTTTAAATTTGGTATACCCTAATTAGTTTGGGTATACCCCAATCAAGCCAGGAAAATTATCGGAGAAAAAATGACCTTATAAATGGTCCTATAAAAAATTCGCACATGACCTTTATGGACTTAGGATTGGATCTGCACATAATGGTGGATTAGCAAAGGATAAATCGGAAAATGAGTCATATGACCATGACCCATAAAGCTTTGGAGTAGTGGACTTGTAAAATATAGGTCTGGCTGAAAAAGACATAAGAAAATTTAGTCATAGATACCCTTTACTTTAAGTTTTATTCTTTATTATATCCTTTTCTCGCTCCTGTTTATTTGCTCTCTCTAATTTAAAATTAATCACGAGAAATGTCTTAACTTCCGAAATATAAGTCGGATTTTATTAAAATTTATATTTTTGGAAGGGCTCAAAAATCTCTACAAAACAAGATCCATTGTTGGTATGAAATTCGAAAAATAAATAAATTAAACCAGGCCGATGATACATGATGCACCCAAGTGCAACTTGGCCAAAATTTATTCCCTACAAAAATATACATTATGCACCCAGGTGCAACTTGACCAAAATTTATTTCATATAAATACATGCATTATGCACCCGAGTGCAACCTAACCAAAATTTATTTTCTATAGCAATATGCATTATGCACCCAAGTGCCACCTGGCCAAAACATTTTTCATATAAGAATAAAATAAATATACATTATGCACTAAGGTGCACCTGGGAAAAACCCATTTCCTATAAAGAATATGCATCATGCACTTGGGTGCATTTTGTGTATTTGGTGGATAAATCTAGGTTTATCCTATTAATCACCTGTAATATATTATACACAACCAAAATCAACTGTAGAAATGTCTTAACTTCCGCCACCTCAACTGCAGCTTCTCAACCCTTATAACTTCATCCTTATCTCAACTCCAAATCCCACTCCTAAGTATCCACTTTCTTCATTTCTTGACATCAACAACACCAACTCAATCCCATTCATTCATCACCGTCATTATACATAATGCACTCAGATACATCTAGACCAAAACTTATTTTTCTGTCATAATATACATTATGCACTCAGGCGCATCTAATATATTTCGCTGATTATTGATTGCAGCCGATAATTAAGACTAACAGTTCACGGTACAAACCATACCATTCATTTCTATTAATAATTAAACTAAATATCAAATCAATTTTAATTTTCCGTGTCTCTCTTATCCACCCAATTCACTTCTAAGTTCTAACCCGTTGAAAACCCCATTGAACCATGGATCACGATTGCATAAGTTCATAATTCCTAAAAGGAGAAAGAGTCTTCAAATCCATACAGTAATGTACAATCACAAATTTTGGGATTTGGCTCACATAAATAACGAACACTAACTTATGTGACGAATTAGTCAATTGAAATCGAAACTCAAGTTTGGTGGAGATGAGAAACATCAATTGATTTGTTGCTTCCTTTGAAAATTAGGTTCAGGAAGAATATAAAATCAATGCAAATCTAACTTGGGAGAGTAGATGAGAATCAACGGAGATGCTAGTTGGATTAATTAAAGAATACAACGTCATTGTTGGGAGCAGAATTGAGCCGGAAAAGATCGATAAGAAAAAGGAGAATAAGAACTCATCGTCTTGATGGGGATGGAATATAATTCTTGCAGTAGCTCTCACATTAAGGGAATTTTAGTCCTCTCCTAAAAGTAGATCGGGTGAAATATATATTTAAAAAGTATCTTTGAGATATTTGGCTATTAAAACAATGGCCATATTTTGCTTGTCTTATAAACCCAGAAATTTAGATCCATAGCCTATTTAACGGAAAAACTGAAGGATAAATTAGGATGGCTGTTTACATCTGATAGAGTTTTCTTTGTTAAAAAAGAGTGCTTGAAAAGTTAACCAAGCTGCAATGCATCTTCAAGTCCAAGTCCTAAACCTTTGGAATCACGGGGCATTTCAACGGCGCCCTTCCTGTCCTTGTTAGAGCTTTGAAGAAACACTAACCCAATAATCCGAGGATATTGCCAGTAGAGATGGATGGTCCTTTTGAAAAAGTAGATAAATGTTGTTTGTATTCAGGGAAGACTCTAGATTATAGCTTAAATCTACGTTTTGAAACATTTGCCTTAAGATATCATCATTTTATGTTTAACTAGCTATTTCATTCATGTTTCAGTGAAGATAGTATCGTGTCAGGCACGGCATTTTGCAGTTCAAAGCAACATAGGGACTTTCTCAGCACATTCCCCAAAAGAAGAATTTTACTCTTCTATCCATTTCAATTACAGCCATATGATCTATATAGCAGAGGGTGTTAGATCATACTCAACACTCATTTAAAATTGAAACAAAATTGCAGGATTACAGACAAGAGGCATGCATAAATTGCAAGAAACCAAGAGGTTTGCAAGCAAATAAGAATCTTGTCTTGTCTCCATGCAACTATATTGTTTTTTAACGTCATTTTAGGAGAAACACAATTTAAGAGCTGCTGAGAACCGGAGATGTTAAGAAAGCTGCAGAGTTTCTTCTGAGAACCGGGAGATGTTAAGAAAGGTTCAGAGTTTCTTCAAAAAATGTACTAGAGGAACCTTGGCAAATGAAGACCACTGTTATCTTCTCGAAACCTTGCATTCATATTTGATGTGTCACTCCAAGAAATCGGTGGAATTACTGTCGGCCTTGGTTTAAAAACAAATTCTAAGATCCTCAGAGAACGACCAGAGTTAAGATTCTCGGGCAGGAAAGGAGGATGAAGGAGCTGTTCGTATACCCTTGTCTTGGTGTTAAATGCCCAAGCATACTTGTCACTACATAGCATAACCACATTTTTGTCAACTGGACTGAAACCATTAACGGCGATATCCTGAATCAAATCTTCCACACCTGTTCCATCAATCAACTGAGATTCTATTTCTGCGAACTCTTCATGAAGTTTAATATCCTTGTGCAACATATTCCAGTGATCTCCATGAAGCACCCAAACACTCAAACTCGCCTCTTTGTTATTGAACCTAGCTAAACAGATCAATCCTTCTGACTCCCCAAGTGATTGATTCAAAAATTCAAAAGAATCACCATTTATTTCTAGTTCTTGGTCAGGCATACCGATCAACCTACATTCATTCCCACTCACAGCTAAAGTTTTGTTGTTTCGCTTTTGAAGCCAGTACAAAACACAATTATGGGTAAGTGTAACATTAAGGTCAGAAGAATCGCATTCCCAAGTAACTTCCTGAGGACATGAAACATCATAGGTATTCCATTTACCCACATCAGAAGAAAACATTTCAACTGCAAAATTTTTTGTTGGACCTTCAAACTTTGGTATACAAACGACCTTATAACTAGTAGGTTCCGAAAAACATTCGTTATCACACATGAAACCAGTCACAATTTGACCATCATCATTCAGTGGAGGAGGAAGCAAAACAAATTTCCGGGTGAGTGGATTGCATACATAATAATTACTCTGACGATATAAGTCTCTTGTGCAGAGAACTAAACCATTACTGGAACCTAAAAGGTATATATATCTATCTACTACTACTTGTTGTAAGAATCTAAAAGAAAACCCATGATTTGATATATATCGTGAATGTAAATCAGGAAATGCACATTGTACTGTGATTTGATCATATAATTCTTCCGGTTTAGGAACGATATTATGAAGAAATCCCCATGGGATTAATGAAATGTTGAGTTTATACCACTTGTTAATAAAACTAGGGTTTGAGAGAATTGAAAGCCAGAACTTTGAAACACACCTGAATTTAAAGATGGAATCAAGAGTAAGTCGAAGAAAGATTTCATACCAAATATCATCTGTTAAATACTTTCGATTGGCTCTCTTTGTTGAAGAATTCTCCATTGATAATGGTTTCTCGTAATTTCTACTGTGAGGCTGGAGAGGGATAGTGAGAATTGGGGATCTCCATTCCCATTTTTATGCAACGCTATCACGAAGTTCACACGTGACCTAAAAGTATACTGGGCTTCTAACACTTGTAGGAATGGGCGGGTATTACAGCATCTCCAATCATGTATGGATATTTATCAGGCCTAACTTTTGCATACCAACCAAATCTCTCGCCCACCACCCAAAGCCAGACAGACATGTTTTTGGGCATACCAAAAAATTACCGGGCATACTTAAGGTTCGGCTCACAACTTTTTTTTTGACTAGGTTTGTTAGGTTCGGCTCACAAGTTGTGAGCCGAACCTAGACAAAATGTATGCCCGATAATTTTTTGGTATGCCCAAAAACAGCCCTCAAGCCAGATGTGCCACATAGCAAAGCAGCATAATGTGAACTCTCTCTTAGGTATTTGGTAGCAGGAACTCTTGTAATTTTGTGGGTGTTGGATGCAAGAATGTTAATGTTGCTTCTTGTTGTTGGTAGTGCTGCTGCCCTATTCCGTGTTGTTATTGAAGTAGATGGTGTTGGTATATTTTGTGGTTTTTTTTTTTTTTTCTTAAACTAGGCGTAGGCTCGTCCGGCTCCCAGCAGGGTAGCCATCAGCTTACTCCCCCGGAGCAAATTCAGCCCCCTTCCCCATAGTAAGTTAGTAATAATTACACGAGATCTCCAATATTTGAGCGGAGCTGACCTCCTATTTGAGAATAGGACTCCTGGCCAACAGGGCTAACCCCATATGGTTTATTTTGTGGGTTTGGCGGAGAAAATTTTGTGGGTGGGTGTATGATGTTGTTGATGACTCGACGGGGGTATTGGGTGATTACTGTGGGGTCCTACTGGGGGAGATAAAATGGACCTTATCGTTACTTGGGCTTCTAGATAGATGGGAAAGATCAAAACCCAAATTGGCTTTGCATGGTTGCATATTGCATTCAAAAATAAGTGTTGGAAAGATTTTTGTTTGGTATCCCAAATATCCATAGATTTGACAAATCTCGGTAGAGATTCATGGCTGAATATTTTGAGAAACAGCCTGATTATTGGTAGGCATTTCTAGTTAGATATATAATGGATACTAGGTCGAGAAATTAGTCTAGACTAATTTCTAGCTAGACTAATTTTTGGTTGTTAGACCTGTCCTAAGACTAAGTCTTATGGGCTAGATTGAGCCGCTAAATTGGCAGTTAAGTATTGCAATTCAAAAAGTATGGTCTAAAAGTTAACACTAGTTCTCTCTCTTATCATGTGCTCGCAGTTCAACTAGCAGCGAGATTGAAACGCTTAATGATTCAGCGCTGAAAAAGTGATCTCTACGCTAAACGATTCAACGCTAGGAAAATATTCCAAGGCATCAGCGCTGAACTATTCAGCGCTTGCCTGGGCGCTGTTCTGTTCAACGCTAAAGGCTGGCGTTGCATAATTCAGCGCTTGACCTTTTTTTTTTCCTACACCTCCTCCACACCACCAACGACTATTTTTTTTTTCAAAATTTGATTTTTTTAATGTTTGGCAATTTGTTCCAATGGTTGTTTGTTTCAAAATTTGAGAATTTACCAAAGTAAGGGAAATCTTCCATTACATTGCAATACAAGGTTACAATATTTTTTGAAGAAATTATAAAAAAAACATTAAAATTAAAATAACTTAAATAACTTAAAACATAAAAAAGTACATTGAAATTGAAATCCTACTTCTAAATAACTTAAATTATAACTAATATATCACTTTAATTTAGGGTTTAAGTGAAAATCCATGATGGGCCAAAATATCGTTCTTCCGTATTTTGTAGAGGGGTTTCTCCCAATCCTCTAATCCATTCAAGTTTTGGCGTAGGATCTTCATGTCAGCTTCTCTTTGTTGTGTTTGTGCAAGATTGAAGAGTTTTCCATGTTCTTCTTCAGGTACTCTTCCTTCGTTTCATACTTGGAAACCCTTTGTGCTTGTGTGTTTTCAAGAACTTCAATGAGTTTATCCATTTTTTCATCTGCTTTCTGCAATGCTTTAACCTCACGAGCCCTTTTCTTTGCTTGATTTCTCTTTGCACTTCTAACGTCATCTACGAGATATGTCCGAGGTTTCAGAATTATGAGTACATGAGGAGCTACCAAACCTTTCCATATTTTCATGAAAAGGAAAATGAGTACAAATGTAATGTACTTACCAATGTCAAATTCATCTCCCGAAAGTTATACGGTCAAGAAACCCTTGGAATTTGTAATTGACATTCTACGCTGACTTCATTGGAAAATGGTAAACTGAAATATGTCTCTAGCAGTTATAATGGGGGCTCATTCTGTGTGTCATAAGTATATGTCTCCGACATCATGTCAGGAGGCGAATGAATAGGAAACAAACGGCGAGGAACAGCTGAGCTACCCAATGCTATCTCATCGACGTTATGTGCATGGTATGACTCAGTGATATAAGGTACAACACTCTTCTTCTTCCACCAAGTGTTATATTGATCCTCAGTGACTGCATAATAGTCGGTGACCTCTACAATCTCTCTGTCATCAATTGATTCAACATTCATAGGATTTGCTGGGACTACAATCTCACTTGTAATCTGCCTCTGGAATCTCTCTGCCAAGTAACAACTAACTCTTGTGTGTTTTTCCAGGTCAAAAAATAGAACTCTCCTTTTGGATACCTTTAATGCGTTTTCATATTGTTCTCCCACAGAAAACTCACTTTATGCCCATGGTTACCAAATACATGATGCACTTTTTCTAGTGTCAATCTATACTCTTGTGTTTTTTACTGGGTGTTTCCTACTATTCTTTTGGCTTCCTTGATGTCCTCTTTTCCTTGATATAATCCTAGTCTTCTTAAAGAGACAAATCTTTGGAAAAATATCATAATGTCCTCCAGGTGTCTGAAAAAGCAAGGGTTGCATGTTGCGGAAGTAATAATAGTACCAATACTCAAGTACCATTACCATGCCAGCTAAATTCGTACCCTTGGTTGACCAATCGTCGAGATATTTATAGGTATTACCTAACAAAGCTATACCCCAATCATATTCTCCAACTCTATCTAAGTCAGCCAACAACAGAACCTAATATTTATCTACTCTTCCAGTAGAATTTGCTAGAAGAAAATGACCAAAACACCTCATAAAGAATGCTCGTCTCAATGTCTTTGCACATCCAATATTATCCTGGTCTTTTCTACTTTCAATGTACTCTTCAAGATAGCTAAGGATAACAAATTTTTCTTAGAGTCCCATGCACCATGATTTTTTATATCCAAAAAATATAAATCATCCAGAGCAGGATATGTTAGATCACTACCCAACTACGGCATAACTACTGGTCGTTTACTAGGGTCACCAGTGGGAATTCCCGTTAACATGTACCAATCTAAAGGAATCAGGCCAGTTTCAAACTCCCGAAAATGAAAGCTCTTCGTTTTTGACCACCATCTCTCAGCTATGGCTTCAACTAAGCCTTTATCCCCATTGGCGAAATCAAACTCAAACATAGAAGAAAAGTCACAATTTTCACAAAATCGTTTTGCTACCGGATTATCTTTCACTACAATTTTGTAATACACTTCAATATATTTCAAACTACCTCTAAAGCCTAGTTTGAGAGGATCTTTCATAACATCTTGAAATACATGTTCATCACAAATCTTTGACGAAATTATATCCAACCGATCTAGCAATTAATCCATACTCATACTACAATCAATAACAAACATGAAAAAAAAATATCAATCATACAAACTAAATTTCATACAAATTTTCATCACAAATAATCATACAAACTAATCAAAAATAATTCATTATCATTCATTTTCATCATACAAATAATCAAATTATCATGCAAATTTACCTACAAACTAATCATACGAAGTATCATCACAAAAATCAAAATTTCATTTTTTGTTCATCACTAATAATCAAATTAAATCCCCAAAAAAAAAAAATTCATCACAAATAATCAAATTAAATAATATACATATCATCTACATCATCTAAATACGAAAGATCACTCATCAATTTGAATAAAATCACAACAAAAATCATAAAACTTTAAACCTAAAACTTAAATTTCTTACCTCGAATGATTTAGTGGATGGAATCGCACCAAATCACCTTCAATCGATCACAAATTAGAAGTAGAACAAACCCAAAGAAGGAATTTGCAAAAAAAAATCTAGAACTCATGAAGTTGGACATGCATTTTTGGGAGAAATGGGGAAAAAATGAGTGAGAAGTGAAAATGGGGAAGAAGGTCGAGCTTCTGTTGAGATATCGATTTTTTGTGCGCTGAATGGTGTGGCGCTGGACGTTGCTCGGTGTGACGCTTTCAACACAGTTGAATTAGTCAAGCTTTTTTCTGTGCGGCGTTCACCTGGGCGCTGATCTATTCAGCATTTCGCTGCTAGATTAGCAATACCATAGGACTTAGGAGGTTGCCCTAGCTGACGTGGACTGCTAATCTAGCTGCTAGATTAGAAGACCATAGGACTTAGCCAAAAAGTGTTGTCTATTTGTTAACACTAGTTCTCTCTGTAGCATTTGCTCGCGCTTGAACTAACAGCAAGATAGTTGCGCTGAATGGTTCAGTCCACAAAAATTACCTTTTCGTTGAATGGTTTAGCGCTACTGGATTTGTTTTTTGATCTGACGGCTGAGATTGGATGCGCTGAACCAAACATCGCTGGGCGCTGACGTGGACTGCTAATCTAACCGCTAGATTAGCACTGTCATTGGACTTAGGAGGTTGTCCTAGCTGACGTGGACTGCTAATCTAGGTGTTAGATTTATACACTATGAAGTGGAATTATGTTACTTTTTTGGCTAACTTTTCCCATAACATAGCTAAGAAAATTTCTACGCATTAAATTAATCACCAACTCTAATGGAGTCTTCGCTAACATCTCTTGTTAGGCCATAATGGGGCATCTCGTAGTCTAAAGCTCCGTACTGAATATATATGTTGTAAATGGAGTGTCAAGGTCTTGACAGTATTTGCATGCTCCACCGAGAACTGGGTTCAACATCAACTCAATCATCTCTTTCCTAATGAATTATCATAATTGTAATTGCTATAGGAATAGTTATAATCAGCCTTTGCATATTTTATGCTGGAGGTGGATGGCAAAATATAGAGAGGTGGGAAAAGTGCACATTAATAAGATTACATAACAAATAAGACACTCGAAAACAAAGATCACGTAACAGATAACTCATTCGAAAACAAGATTACATAACAAATAACTTACTCGAACACAGATTAGATAACAAACAACACTCATGCTGAAACAATTCACGTTGGTAATGGCCATTTTGCCATTACAGAACTACTTCCTCTTGTTCTTGCTGCCAAATAATAAAGAGATGTAAAATAGAATTCTATAAAGAACACCCATAGCCAAAGTGATCCACAAGCAACTCCATTTTCTTAAGTCGGTTGCATCTTGCCTTCTTACTATATCCAATCCAGTTGTTAAGCAAGACTTATTTGGATTTACACCATCAACTAGACACAAATTTGGGTTATCGAATTCGTTCAATAGGATGGCTTGGAATGGATACTTCACAACAGAAATATAATGGAACCAGATCCAATATGATGGAATCCTATCTCTATGGATAAAGAAACCACTGAATAATAAAAATATACCAATGGCAGGCATAACTACAATGTAACCCAACATAACTTGAGAAACTAATCCTGAAACCAAGCTAACTAATGAGTTACCTGCCCAAAATGACGCAAATATCGCAAAGAAATAGAATAAAAAACCAGAATATCCGCCATATAGACCCACTGAAGAGAACGTTAATGATGCTAGTAAAATAGATAATATGAATAATGTCGGTATAACTATGATTGAGTGATATAAAATATAAGATGAACGACGATACGCATTATAAGCTGTTTCTCTCATGAATATGTACCTGTCTTGTAGGAAAACTGCCAGCACATCCGTGCTTCCAAAGAAGATGGTTGTCACTATGAAAACAAAGAACCCTATTCGTTCTTCAACACCTCCTGCTGTTTTATCTAGGCGCCAAAACACACTAGCTAAAACAGAACCTACAAACACAACACCAGCAACTTGAAGCATAAACTGTTTGGGCATTCGCTTTGAGTTGGTTAATGATCGTTTAAGTAGTACAATGATTTCAACCCAAAATGGATTAGCAAATTTGGAAATGGCGCCGGATGTTTGAGTTATGTTGTTAGTATCTCCGTCAGTGAGTTTTCCACTTGATATGCGAGCATTTATTGCCTCTGTTAAGCTTAGACCTAACCCCTTTGAAAAGTATGAACTGAATTGTCCATTCTCATGAACTTTCTGCCACGATTTGCAGAATTCAACGATACAGTTTGTCCCATCAGGTACATCTTCAAGTTCACGGTATAAATCAAGCATGAATTCGGTTCTATCTTCATTCTCTGGGACGGGATGACCAAAATCTGACAAGTAAAGTGAGATGTTAGTTGGTGAACCGCAGTAGACAATCGCTCCTTGTGAGAGGAAGATCATCTGGTCGAGTAGGCTAACAACTCTGGAACTAGGTTGGTGGACCGACATAATTACTATCCTCCCAGTTCTAGCAATTCGTTGCAGGGCTTTCACTACCATGAAAGCACAAGATGAATCGAGTCCTGATGTTGGCTCGTCAAGAAACAACAAAATTGGATCATGAATTATATCCACTCCAATTGAAACACGCCGACGTTCACCACCAGAGATGCCTCTGTGACCTTCGTCTCCTATTAAGGTCTTTGCTGCATTGCGCAACCCAAGCTCATCGATCACAGCTTGAACTCTTTCCATCTTCTTCGATTTCGAAAGAGAACGAGGCAATCTGAACTCAGCCGAGAACAAGAGTGTCTCCTCCACTGTTAACATCGGGAACAACAAATCGTCTTGCATGACATATGCGGATATCATCTTTAGAACGCCCGAGTCTAGAGCTTCCCCGTTCATAATAACCGATCCTTTCAAGCTTTCCTTAGTGATCCTATTCGCAAGTGCATCGATCAATGTTGACTTCCCCGAACCACTAGGGCCGAGAATAGCTAGAATCTCACCTGCTCTAGCTTCACCTGAGATATCATTCAACAACACTTTTTTCTTCGACAATGTATCTATCGCTGAGGTACCCTTTCTTCCAAATATACTTGGAAGTGACATATCCTTACGTCTGTTAAGGCTATATGTTAAATTATTAAACGAGAGAACAAACAGACTATTAATTGGCTTCGTCATCTTCTTCTTCGGTCCTTCAAGATTATCATCATGCCACACCGAAGTTTCTCCCAACTCCATCTCGACTTGGGAATTTAGAGCGGTAACCTTAACTTTTCTCATTTTAGTGTTTTGGATGGCGATATTACTTTTGTATCTTGGGATGGTCCAGTTCATTTATAATGAAGATATCCTTTGAGGTATTTTGATGGCAATTCTCTCCCACTATTCATATATATTTATTTAATCACAAGTTCACACCACCTTGCAGACAGCTTACAAGTTGCAACATAAGTGGATGCCACGTTCAGCTAGTTCATGACTTCAACATATACGTATTCATGCATGACTCATGGCTTCAAGCCTGCAACTAAATGAACCGAAACTGACTTCGTTATGGCAGGTTAATTAACTCGTATATGTATTCTTTCTTGCCGACGTCGGTACGTAAGTAAAACCAATTACCAAGCATTATTGCTCATAGTTGTATAGTTTTTAATTTAAGATCATGTGCATTGCTGTAACTTACCCTAATAATAAGCATTAAAAATATAGCAGCACCAACTAATAACGTGGTTAGTGGTTACCCTTTCAGGAAATTTCGGTTAGTGGTTACCCTTTCAGGAAATTTGGGGCAATGCAATCTTGATTCGATCGAATACGTGCTCCACGATCATTCTTAAGCCGTGTTATGCCAATCCAATTGACACCATGCATCACTGTAACTTATAATACGTGTTACTCTTCATGTCTGTCATGTTCTGATAATTTAGACGAAATATATAGACAGCTGTAGAATTTGACAAACCTTATAGCTTCTTCCCGAATCTTATATATCTAACCGTTAGCCATGGGTAGCTATCTATATAATTTCATTTTGCAAGTCGTCTTTTCAAATCATCACCTCAACCTACATCGGAAATGGAGAAGGTGGTAGGCATTGAAGAACAACTGTACAAAGATATGGGAAAGCTTCAAACTAATGATGCAAAAGTTTGGACAGAAGAGGAATTGCCTGCTGGTCTAATTCGTGAACGTATACCGAAACACGTAGCCATAATGCTGGACGGCAACAGAAGGTGGGCAAAACAGAAAGGTTTGGAACCTATGTTAGGTCATCATGGGTCATCTCATAGTCTGAAACTAGTTGCTGAATTATGTTGCAATTGGGGAATTAAGGTCTTAACAGTATTTGCATTCTCAACTGGGAATTGGGTTCGACCTCAAGTTGAGATTGACTTCTTAATGAAAGCTTTTGAAATAGGTTGTGAGAGAGACCTGGAGGTTTTCATGAGGAATAAGGTGCGAGTATCTTTCATAGGGGATCCACAAAAACTACCAATTTCGCTACAAAAACTGTTTGCAAAGACAACAGAAGCCACAAAGAATTACACGAGACTTCATGTGATTGTGGGAGTTAACTATGGCGGCAGAGAAGATATCATACAAGCATGTCAAAGTATGTGTCGCAAAGCAAAAGATAATCTCATCCAACCAGAAGATGTTGACGAAAATTTACTTAATCAAGAACTTGAAACAAAATGTACCGAATTTCCTTACCCTGATTTACTTATCAGAACTAGTGGCGAACGTAGGATCAGTAACTTCTTGATGTGGCAATTAGCTTATACTGAACTTTACTTTGAGGAATGTCTTTGGCCTGATTTTGGTGAGAAAGAATTTGTAAAGGCATTGAAATCATTTCAAGAAAGACGGAGACGGTATGGAGGAGATGATGAAGATAATTTAGGTGAGGAGGTTTATACTCAATCTCAGCCAATTATAGAGGAATATGGTAAGCATTTCATTCATTCAAGCAAGTAATCAAATCTTCTTGTTGGCAAGTTCAAGTATGTGTAAGTGTGTTATTTTTCTTTGAAGCTTTTGGTTGTACGTCCCCCTTCTATTTATTTATTTTTAATTTTCTTTCCGGTTTTTTAATAAAGAGGAATCTTAAATGTGGTTGTCCTTAGTTGAAAAAAATGTTATTATGTTGACAAGAATTAGTGTGATATGATCTTAAATGTGGTTAGATCATATCATACTTATTTAAAATTGAAATGGCACCACCTTTGCTGGTGTACTTTGAGAGCAATACACTCATAAAAGACACCGGAGGCATAAATTGCAGGAAACCAAGATATTTGCAAGAAACTTAGAGTCTTGTCTAGTTTCCGTAATGCTTTTTAGGAGTAATAAATTTAAGAGCTTCACTGCGATAGATACTCTGCAAGAGAGGAAAAAATCCCACATGGGTTCACTGCAATTTGATGTCATTATCTTGTTTTAGCTTTTTGGGATCTCACTCTGATACACCACAATTATGAACAAATGCTCTAAATTTCTACTGTTTCCCTTTACCAACATTACACTGCTATCCTTTTCTCAGTCAAACAAGCACAAAACTCCAAATTTTTACAACCAATGGACCACAAGCAGTCTATATGCAGTTTGTACTAACAACAAATAAACTCTTTCTTTATATGGCATGTTCTAATCTCTTGTATCTTGAAGTGATGGATTTTGCAAGTAAAACAGCCACATGAAGTATGGTCAGAATGTAGTAAGAAGAGTTTTGTATTTGTTGGTTCTTGAGTATCATCTTTTGTGCTTGTTCACAAGCTTTTTGAACTTGTTAGGAATGTTGCTTTTCTTCTAAATTTGATTTCTTTCTTTGTTTTTTCACCTGTTTCACCATGAGAAAATCCTAGCACCAAACAATAAGCACGGAGTTAAGAATTGAGATGCTAACTTTAAAAGCAAAAGACACTAGCCTGATTGCACATATACACGTGTTCAGGACCTCAGTTTATTTTACAGATATTCGACAAGTCTTTTTCATTTTAGAGTTTGTTTTATTGGGATCTTAGAGAATACCATCACATGATCACAGATGTCGTAATTCGTACGTATTGGACGAAACCGAATCCTCTCTAACAAAAAGATTAGCTGAGAACTATGAGAAAGATGAAACAGATGAAGATGCCCAAAAGTATCCACCGGATTCAATAGAGAGCATGAAGTTGAAAAAGATCATAGGAATATATTACAGTGACCCAAACACTAACGATCTTTTTTCTTTCTTAGTTGAGTTACCTAACCTATCCCTATCCCTATAATCTATAATATTTTTAATATATACTCTCCCATGTTATGCATGATAGAAAGAACCATCTTTTGGGGACTACCCAAAAAATGTGGGGACTACCCATAAATTTTTGGGGAGGATATTAGAAATAATATTTGGTTACCCCTTATAAAAAAAAAATTATACCCACTTTACCCTTGATGATAAACTTAGTTAGAGATTAGTGATTAGTTAAAAACTGATTAGTGATTAGTGTTTTATAAGTTGGATTGTTTTGTTTTTAACATTTTTTTTGAGAGATACGAAGAAGAAGGAAATAGGAAGAAGAATATGAGTGAACCCAAATTTATTTATTTTTAGTTTAGTAATTATGATATGAGTGATTCATGTGATGATACCCTAGATCTTTTTCTTTAAGAGCCACAACAAGAGTATGATGTTTTGGTTACTCATGGACACTTCAAATTTAGTTAATGGTGCTTGAATTGGCCAAAACATTCCTAAAAATGAACAATTTACAAATTGATTTCCGTTTGGTTTACAAAGTTCGGCTCCAACATTTGAAGAACAGGTAGCCGAACTCATATGCAAGTGTAGTTCGGTTAATGTTTCTAAAAACACAGGTAGACGAACTCAGCTTTAATGGAGTTTTTTGTTTCAGAGAAAAGGTCAGTTAGGAAAAAAATTTACGACGTAACCGAACTAAAAGTTCGGCTAGGAGAAAGAAACGAAAAAAGTTGTGATGTAACCGAACTCAATATATAGGTTTTCAGAGAAAAGTTCGGTTAGGAGAAAAAAATTGCGACGTAACCGAACTAAAGTTCGGTTAGGAAAAAAAAAATTGCGACGTAACCGAACTAAAGTTCGGTTAGGAAAAAAAAATTGCGACGTAACCGAACTTTTCTCTGAAAGAAAAACCTCCATTAAAAGTTGAGTTCGGCTAGTTCGACAAAGTTTTTCACATAATTCCTAGCCGAACTTCTCTCTGCAACTTACATTTTCAACTCATTTTAATGATTACTTCTCATTTTTGCAACCAAAAACGAATGACAAGTAATGGGTTTGTTATAATTTTGATTTTGTTTTGTTAATTATTTAAATTAAGCTATATATAGAGGTGGATGTGATGGTGGTTCGAGGTGGTCGGTGGTGGTGAAACCATTAATTAGTGGGTTGGATTAGTGGGTTAGCTTAGTGGGTTGAATTAGGATTAGTTATAATCTTAATTAGAATAAGGGCAAATTAGTCTTTCCTAATCTTTTAGGACACCCCTTATAATGTAGGGTGGACATTTGTATCACTGGGTAGTCCCCCACATTTTTTGGGTAGTCCCCAAAATATGGTTCGCTAGAAAGTAGAAACTAGTGAGGCTAAGTCTTATGGGCTAGATTGGAGGTGCTAGATTAGCACATAAGTGTTGCAATTCCAAAAAAAAAGTGTAGCAAAAAATTTAACAATAGTTCTCTTTCCTAGCAGTTGCTAGCATGCTAGATTGGTACGCAGAATGATTCAGCGCTAGGAAAAGTAACTATTCGCGGAATGGTTCAGCGCTGAGAGATTTATTTTTGATCTGACGGCTGGAATTGGTTGCGCGGAACCATTCAGCGCAATGCGATGACGTGGACTGCTAATCTAGCTGCTAGACTAGCACCCCATAAGGCTTAGTCGCAGCTTTCTTGTAATTTGGTTCCAAGCCCAGACCGTATTGCCCATCTATTTTTCAATGTGGTCCATTTCTTTTCTTTCTTTTTTTTTTTTTTTTTTTTTGAGCAATAACAAGTACTACCTGATCATTATTTTTATTTGAATCCTCTGAATTACCCTTTAACAGGAGTGCTAAGAGTATTATAAGGCCAAACATTATGGATGGTGTTATGTTTGGCCATAGCCTAAGTGTAGCCAAGCGAAATGAGAGTGAAATTGGGAAAGGGGCATCACTTAGCCTTTTTTTGTTTTTTTTCCTGAAACAATATCTATTTAAAGGAAACTAGCTCCTCAGATTCTGAGTGGCATTGTTTGTTATTGACATATTACAATTCAACATAGAATAGAAATTACTACCATCTCCAGAGGATGGAGCACATGACTTGGCCATGGTTACTAGTTTTGTTTTCCAACCTTGCCTTAGGGAATTACAATTAAACTGTCTAAAATAACTAAGTAATTCTACATTATCTTCAAGCATATCAACATGGGTGGTTTGTTGGGAACCTTCCATTTCATCTTCAATTTCTTTATCATCTTCTTTACGTCCATTTCGATGTTGCAGATCCTGCGCTTGTTTTGTTGGTGCTTCAACGACCGCCATCACTGTGCTGTCTTGTAAGGAGATCACTTCCTTGTGGAAGGCCCATCTTCCTTTAATTGTTCCTTGCTCATCTATTAAGACTTAGACAGTAATGACAATAGCAGTGTGATAGTAATCTTGCCAGCAGCTGTAGGAGAGCATAGTTAGTTTTTGTTGTGGGGTCATGGTTTGTAACTGATGAAGTTGTTCCATATTTGGGTTTCTGTTGTAATTCATTTCTATATGGTTGTTGTTTTTGGTGGTGATATGATTCTTTATCAGATTAACAGTTACCGCAGGTGATTGTTGCTTCTTTTGAAAACATCCAAGGCACCTAGCTTTCCAAATATGCCATGCTGTAAGAGCATACAATTGATTCATATGGACTCCATTGACTGGACTAGAATCAGTGTTATTGATCCAGGACTCAACCCAATTTTGAATAGTATTATGGTTGGTAACTCTACATTGGACCCCAAACCAGCCAACTCTCTACTATATAGGCACTGAAGGAGGGTAATGTGCATCTGTTTCTACAATGGAGGAATCACACATGGTGCATGTAGTATCTATTGTAGTTACCCATCTCCCCAGTTTGCTACTAACCGGTAACTGAGTTTGTGTTTTTCTTTTTTCCAAAATTTGGATTTAGATAAATTATTTGGTATATGTAAAAAAATACTTTAATAGGAAAAAAAAAGAACTGTTCGACGTATCTGTTGAAAATGTCACGAAACTTAGTTTCCATGTAGGGGATCAAATGTGATCTGCTCTTTTCAAATTATGCTCTTTTCAAATTATGCAAAGATGGTTAGACTGTATCATCCTCATTTTAAATTGAAATGTCCACCACCTTTGCTACTATCCTTTTCTCAGTCAAACAAGCATTAAACACGCACTAAACACCAATTTGTTTACAGACCAATGGACCACAGAAGTCTATGTACTTTGTACCACCACCATCAACGAATAAAACCACTAAAAAATAAGCACAGGGTTGAGAATTGAGATGCTAACTGTGAAAGCAAAACACACTAGCCTGATGGTACATATCCACCTCTTCAGAGCCTCAATCTAGTTACAGATATTCGACAAGTCTTTTTCATTTTATAGTTTGTTTTATTAGGATCTTATAGAACAACATCACATTATTATAAAAGGTATCATTGACTTAAATTGGAACTATTAAAGCATGGGCATGTTAAAATATTTCATAGTTCTTGTCATTTGGATAAGTATTTCAGTTAGAATGGACAAAAATCAAAAAACGATAAAGTAAACAAGAAGGGATGGCAGGGGCAGAAAAAGATGAGTATGTTGACAAATTTCTGGGACTCGATGATGACAACAAAACAAGATAGACATTTTAATTAGCTAACCAGTAACCAAGAATCAAGATAAATCGAGCGTGTTTGTATCTAATCTGGTTAAAGAAGAGGTAAGTCTTGCCAATGTACCAAGTCTGTGCAATGAACAAAAACTAAGGCATAGACTACTTCGTGAGATCTTTAAGCTCTTCCAGTGCCACGCCCCTAAGGACTCTTACTTCCTGTATTTTAATGTGAGTTATACCTTGTTAGATTGATTCTAAAGATATCCTAAGTTTTAGAACTCAATTGCTGGCTCTATATTGTTTGTAAACTTATCTGCATTATTCAAGTAACTGAAAGATTTAAGGAGCCAGCATGGAGCATTGCCTCCATGACCCCTGCCCCACGAAGCCAATTTACCTCTGGTAAGCAAAAGATTTTTTTGACTCCTCTAAAGTGCTAAACTGTCTTCTCCCCAATGTATTTATCTAGTGATGGAGTCAGCCTTTGCAGGGCGTTGCCCCCGTGGTCATTCAGAACAACTAAGTTTATGCATTAAAAGGTGAAATAATAAATGGGTATTAAGAAAAGTGATTAGCCCCAAAAACTGCAGGAACCATCAGCACTAAAAAGTGAAAAAATTTGGAATACAAGAGAAAAGAAAAGTGATTACCTTTAAGTACTTCAGTTGCAAAATGAAAAGGTGAAACAGAAACCGTCCTGGTAGGCTCAAATGTGAAATGATTTCATCTTTACTGATATCACTGCAAAGAGAAATGTTAAATTGAATGTAGAATGTATTTAACCTGCTACAGAATTTCGTTATCTCTTCTTCTTCCCATGAAGAAGCTTTAACTTATATTGACAGTTAACTTAGAACTCCCTATGCATCTGCTGAAAACAATCAGTCTCCCCTATACTTCTCTAAATAGCAAGCATAGAAGAATTTACATAGTTATATAGAGTGTCCATGACACATTTCAATCCCAAGAGACTAAGTAAATAGGAACAATGTTTAAAACTTTAACCATGACAATGGGATCCTTCATTATCTATCTCGTATTTGAACATCCAATGTTGATGTGTCACTTCAAGAAATTGGTGGAACTACTGTCGGCCTTGGTTTAAAAACAAATGCTAAGGCCCTCACATGATGATCAAAGTGACGATCGCTACGCGGGAAAGAATGATGACAGAGCTGTTCAAATACCCTCATTTCGGTGTTATATGCCCAAACATACTTCTTGCAACTAAGTATAACCACATTTTTGTCAACTGGACTGAAACCAACAACCTCGATATCATTAATAAAATGTTCCCAACCTGATCCATCAATCAACTGAGATTCTATTTCTGCTAACTGATCATGAAGTTTAATATCCTCGTGCAACATATGCCAGTGATTACCATCAAGCACCCAAACGCTCAATCTCCCCTCTAATTTCTTGAATCTGGCCAGACAAATCAATCCTTCAGACTCCCCAAGAGATTGACTCAACCAGTTGATCTCATCGCCATTTATTTCAAACTCAGGCATATTGATCAACCTACATTCATGGTCGGTGTTGTTTCGGTTAACACTGACAGCTAGAATTTTGTAGTTTCGCTTTTGAAACCAGTAGAAAACACCATTATACGTAACAAAATTGTCAGAAATACCGAGTTTCCAAGTAGCAGTCAGAGGACGTGAAACATGGTAAACATTCCATTCACCCACATCAGAAGAAAACATTTCAACTTTAAATTCTTTTGTTGTAGCTCCAAACTTTGGTATACGAACAACCTTGTAACTCATAGGTTCCGAAAAACATTCACTATTACACATAAAACCAGTCACAACCCGAGTATGTGTTGGATCATTATACACAGAGGCAGCCACAAACTGATAAATATTATTTGGAGGTGGCGGAGGAAGCAAAACACATTTCTGAGTGAGTGGATTACATACATAATAACTCTTCTGACGAACTAAGCAGCAGAGAACCAAACCATTACTTGAACTTAAAATGCACATATTGTCATCGACTACTTCATGTAAGAATCTAAAAGAAAACCCAGGATGAGATACAAATCGTGAATGTAAATCAGGAAATGAAACTTGTAAATCAGGAAATTCACATCGTAATTTTGGGTGAAATGAATCTTCAGGTAAAGGAACTTCATGAACAAATCCCCATGGGAGTGATGCAATGTTGAGTTTATACCATTTGTTAACAAAACTAGGGTTTGAGAGAATTGAAAACCAGAGCTTTGAAACACATTTGAATCTAAAGATTGAATCAAGAGTAAGTCGAAGAAAGATTTCATACCAAATATCATCTGTTAGATGCTTTCGATTGGCTCTCTTCATTGAAGAAGGATTCTCCATAGTTTCTGATAATCACTGTGAGAGTGAGGAGAGGAATAGTGAATAGTGAATTGGGAATTGGGGATCTTAGATTCTTATTACATTTTTCCTTACTGGGCTTGCAATTATCAATAGTTTTGAACACATCCAAAACAAAAACTCATTTTGGGCATACAAGAAACTTATTGGGCATACCAAGTAAGACAAAAAAAAGGAGTGTAAATAGCAATATTAAAAGCCCCTTAACCAAATATTTTTGGTAATGGCAAATCTGTCCTTTTAGGATTAGTGTTAATAGTAATGGTTAGTTAAAATAAATATGATTAGTGATTAGTTTTAAGATTACTTTCAACAAACCCTTGAATTGTAATCATTTAGACAGCTTTCGGGGTTCGACCTATCTCGTTGGAAATTTTCCAACATATCTTATGTTTAATCTCGCTTTTGTAGGTTAAAATCATTAAAATTTTGTGTTTTTTCACTAAGGTTCGGCGAGTTTGGATGAACAGTTCGGCTAGCTGGAAGTGTTGATTAAGAGCCGAACCTACCTTGTAGACCAGAGTTTGGCTCGTTTTGAATTGTCCTAATAAGCCGAACCCTACACTGAACTGTCTGGAAGAAAAAATGTTTAGGGTTCGGCTTATATTTAGAAATTCCTAAGCGCCGAACCTGTTGGAAACACATTGTTCGGCTATTTGAATAAGTAGAATATAAGCCGAACCTGATCATGTACATTCCTGGGTTAATAATTTTGTATTGGTTCGGCACATATTATGATTATTGAATACACCGAACCCCTATGCATCTCTTTCTGTGACTAGGTTTGGCTTGAAATTTCATGAAATTTCAAGACGAACTGTTCATATACACTTACAAGAAGCTTTTGTGAAGAACAGTTCGGCTAAAAACACAACTCAATTGTGAGCCGAACCTTATAAATGCACTAGGTTCGGCACATATTATGATTATCGTACAAGCCGACCCTAACCATTAATTTTTCTTTGGAGCATCTAAAAATGTTCGGCTGTCCCGAAATACAAAATATGTGCCAAACTAAGGTAACTTTCATTGTGTTGATGAAACAGAGAGTAGTTCGGCTTGTACGATAATCATAATATGTGCTGAACCTAGTGCATTTATAAGGTTCAGCTCACAATTGAGTTGTGTTTTTAGCCGAAGTAAACCAATTCAATCAATCATAAATAATAAAATAAGAGATGGGTTTGTGATAAATACCTTCTAATTCCATTTTAGGAGTTGTTTTTTCAATCAGTTGAATTTTTGGTTCAATTTCAGATTCTGCACATTCAACTTCTATTTGTTCTTCGATTGATGGATTAGAAAAGGAAGAAGATGAGATGTATATAATAGGAAACTGATTTTGATTTTAGTTTTTTTTAAGGGTAAGGACATATTAGTAATTTAAATTGTTTGAGGATATATAAGTAATTACACTACCCCTTATAAAGCCACCCTGGGTGGAAAAATAAATTTGTATGCCCAAAATGTTTCTTGTATGCCCAAAAACATCTTTCTCCAAAACGGACTCTCGCATTTTAGTTGGCAGGCCCAGTTTCGCCCCGCCCCTCCTCCTGAGGCTAGAAGGGCACCTGTTGGTAGTGTGTCAGTCGGTTTCGGGTTTGTCCAAAACCCTCCGTCTATTAAGCATTTTTGTTCTTTTATTCATTTGATATTTTGTTAGGTTTTCTTATTTTATCCATGGTACGGGCCTAGTTCTGCCCCTCAAAGATCCGAAACAAATGAGATTGCCTCTTTGAGAAAAATCAATTCCATCTTCTTAGGTCTTGATCTTTTTATGGTGCATTGAAAATCAAGGGATGACAAGGTGAGCATTTGGCCTGTAATCCGCGGATCTCACCGGAACTGACCGTTTTTTTACGGATATTTCTGGACTACTACATAATAGATTGGATACGAATATAATCTTGAAAATCTGTTGGGCATTCATGCCCGTTATACTAAGGCATTTATATAGTTTCTTGGAAAATATATAGATAGTTTTGGAATTTTTTAGATGTTTGCTTCGAGTGTTGTCCATGACACTTGAATTTATGTACGTATATAAAATGTGTAGGTTCTATAAGAAGTTATCTATAGGCTCTATTTTTTCATTATAATTTTTAAGTAACACAAACCCAATGGATTATCCATATTAAATCCGTCTATCCGTGCATCCATTAGATGCAAATCCGTTGGGTGTTGGAATGGATGTGGATGCTAAATTGGAAATCCGTAGTGAATTGAATTGGATGCGGATGAGGCGAATACTGGTTCATACCGGCCCATGCTCATCCCTAGGGATGAGTGATATATATGGGTGAATGAGAATTAGATATTGCCCATATCCATACTATCAAAATGACGAATTTTGGATTTTCACATGCGCCCAGTACAATATCCATTGGATTTGACATCCGCGGGCGAGCATGATTAAATGCAGGTGGGACTCCATTTATGTTCGTGAAAACTACTACCACACCCATTCTACAGATTTTCTCCACCGTGAAACCCACGGGCGGAAAAGTACTCGCGCGCACCCAATTTTCGTGAGAAAAATTCTCCCAAACCCACAATTTATAAAATTTGGTTTCTTCGTAAAAAAAAATTCTTCTTCTTCTTCACATGAATTTTACTTCAATTCTTTTACTTTTCTTCCTCCCAACTGTGACTTCCGATCAATAATATTGATAGACAGTATAATCACATGAAGATTGGAAACAATAGATGAATGAAATCGAAAGTTAGGGTTTGAGGTGATGTTCTGAGATGAATCGAGATCTTGTTGTTTGTTATTTATGAAAGATGTATGAATGGTTTTTTATTTTAATTAGGTATTATGATTGGGAAGATGGATCTAATATGTGTTCTGAGTTGGAGATAGGGTTTGTAATTGTTTCAATCAAGTAGAACAGGAAGAAAAGGTGATTTGAGATTTAGAAAATACAGGGAATAATAATAAAGCTTATTTGAGCTGTGATGATGAACAACAAAGAAGAAGAAGAAGATGATGATGTTATGACTGCATAACATGTCATGCAATCGAGAAAATGTATGCATAAACTTTTATGCAGTCGAAAAAATTTATGCATAACACATTATCCGACATCTTTGTTATTTTGTGTGAAATTGAAAATTGATGCATAAAGCATCATGCAGTCGAAAAAATGGATGCATAACCTGATAGGCATCCAAAATACGGCTGCATAATGCATTATGTATCGAGAAAATTGTTGCATAATCTTTTATGCATCGAGAAAATGGATGCATAACCTGATATGCATCCTTAAATATGGTTGTATAACGCATTATGCATCAATTTTTTCTGTACGCACTAAAATCAACCAAACAATGGCTGCATAACTTGTTATAGATGCATAACTTTGTTATCCAAATGCATAATTTGTTATGCAGTGGAGAAAATGGTTGCATAATTCGTTATGCATCTACAGAATGTGTTATGCATCTTTTTTGATGGCTACATAATGGTTATGTATCAAGTTTTCAAAAAAAAAAATCCTAAAATGATCATCATCTCCAATTTTTTCGTGAAAAAAAAATAATTTAACATTCTTGTTTGTACTCATTGCGTAGCTCTCTTAAAAATATTTCCAATGATATAAAATTTGTAAAATTCAAAGGCGCGGATTTTTAGATATGTTATATCCAAGTTGCGTTGCCAATTATACCCCTGATGCATAACCCGTCATGCGGATGCATAGTCCGTCATACAGACATTTTTAATAATTTCATACAATTATAGGTGTCACGGATCTAAAAATTAATTGTGGGCCTGACAATGAATTTTTTTTTTTTTTGGGCCTGTACCTAATTTTCCCTTTATGTTCTCTTGCCAAAGCTATTCCTTCTCCAAAGTATGGATAGGAAATGAATGATCATAAAGAAGCTTGGTGAGGTATTTAATATCCAATAATAATTGTTAATTTGAGAACCCCTTGCATTGGAGATGGTCTAAAGACTTAAATTGTGAGAATCCCTTGCATTAGAGATGTTCTAAAGACTTAAATTGCAGAAACCGATATTTTATTATTATTTCTTTTTTGTAAGAATATCAGAGTCTTACCAAGTTTTTATACCTTCCTAAATTGGGGCCTATAGGACTTAATTGGGGCTTATGGATTTTTTCATCCACCCCATAGAAAATGATAAGGGGTGTCTCAGTTTGATGAAAATACCATTTTACCCTCTATCAAATATTAATACTACTAATTTGTCCTCATCAAATCCTAATCCTAAAATTAAAAACTAAAATCAAAATGAAATTCATTTCCATCTCCACTTAAACTGATTATTTTTCTTTTTTTCTCAACGCAATCCTATAAACTAGGTTTTAGTAACATAAAATTGCTCAAAAATTGAAAATTTTGAAATCAAATTTTCCTGGTTTATCATAATCGGTTAACGTTAATGTATATGTGATCTGATTGCAAATAGAAACGGTTTATGTTCATGCCAACAAAGACCAATTGTCCTTGATATGTATTCTGGTTCGAGAAATTTGAACCAGAATCGGATTACATTAGCACTTAAACCGATTGTTGTTCTCAATTTTTATGTATCTTTTTTTTTTTTAGAATCGGATTACATGAGCATTCTTATAAACCGATTCCTGTTGTGCAATGTCAGGAATTGGTTTTTACATATGTATCGTGTAAACCGATTCTGGTTAACCCATTTTTTTCCAGTGAATACACGATCATAAAATGAGTATGAAATCATACTCGATTTCATTTTATTAACTCGGGTGTAGAATGAATTTTGATTTTATTTGATGTATAACAACACATAATTCACAAATAAAAAGAGAAAATTTACCCACGATCGGTTTACGTTCATGCCAATATAAACCGATTATGGATAATAGGTTGATTTTCATGTCCATATAAACCGATTCTGGGTAGAAGCTAGTTTCAAAAAATCTCTGTATGTTTTTGAGATTACACTCGGTTGATACTGATGTGAACATAAACCGATTCTTGTTTGGTGTTCTTAAAAACTGAAAAATTTTGATTTTTTTTTAAGAACACCAACCAAGAATCGGTTTATTTTCTTAAAAAAAAATCAAAATTTTTCAGTTTTTGATGATGCACTAACCTTAGTTGATTTTAGGATTAATTTGACTAAACATCTATTAATTATCCGGATCAACACTAATTAATCAGGGGTAAATTATCCATTAAAAAAATAATTGGATAAGGGGCTTTTCATTTTACTTCTTAATGACTCAATTTTGTCATGTACCTATAGGCCCCAATTAAGTCCTATACGCCCAATTTAGGAAGGTTTTTATAAAGCATTTTTTATGGGTAAAAAGTTAACAGGTGCTGCAAGAGTGGAAAAGAACCAACTTTTGGGGACTACCCATAAGTTTTTGGGGAGGATATTAGAAGTAATATTTGGTCACCCCTTATAAAAAAATTTGAATACCAACTTTACCCTTGATGATAAACTTAGTTAGTGTGATGATTAATTAGTGTTAGTGTAATGATTAATAACTGATTAGTTAGTGATTAGTGATTAGTGAGTTTAGTAATATGAAGAAGAAGGAAATATGAAGAAGAAGATGGGTGAACCAAACAAATCTTTTTTTGGGTTTAGTAATTATGATTTGGGTGATTCATGTGATGATACCTCATCCTCAGAATCAGAACCCCCTTCACCTCATAGTGTATTTGTCAATACTTCTAATGATCCGGAAATAAGTTATTAGTTAGATGATGAAAGCTTTTTGCCCCAAACTCAAGTTAACCAAACAAATGATGGATTTTATCAGCCACAACCTGAAGATGAAGCTATGGGTACTCAAGTATGCCTCATATTTAGTTAATGTAGATTGAATTGTGCAAAAATTTGGCCAAACTCAAAAAAAAAATCAAAATTTCGGTTAGGTCAACCTAGTTCAGTTACCAAATTTAGGTTGCGAGGTAACCGAACTGTTCTTAGTGTATAGTTCGGTTACTAAATTTAGCAGACGCATGTAACCAAACTACATGTTAATGGTGGTTTTTTAGAGTTCGGTTATGTTTTTCCAGAACATGTAACCGAACTATTTTTATAGAGTTTACAGTGCATTGTTCGGTTGAGTAGATATCAGCACTTTTGTTACCGAACTACATATTTCAAAAGTTCGGTTAGCCATAAAAATTATCGACAAAACCGAACTCATTCTTAACTTTTGAAAAATTTAGTTCGGTTAAGAGAGTTTTTTTTTGCGAGAACACTGAACTAAATATTTCAAAAGTTCGGTTATAAAGAGAAATTATCGACAAAACCGAACTCATTCTTTCAAAGGAAAAATTGAGTTCGGTTACGAGAGATTTTTTGCGAGAAGACCGAACTATATAGTTCGGTCACCAGATATTAGTCAATTTTTTGCGAGCACACCGAACTGTTATTATTTTGGAAGTTCGGTTATCAATTCTAGGGTTACACAAAAAATTCTCCTAACCGAAATATCTCATGTAACTACCATTTTCAATGGGTTTTGATGATTTCTAATCGATTTCTTCAACAAATAACCAATTGAAAAGAATGGTTATGAAGGAAATTTCTTATGAAGATTGATTAATCGACGATGAAAATTTTTCGAATACGAAGAAGAGGAGAAGATGATGATGAAGAAGAAAAGAATAATCAGTTTTGAAACTGATTTTAAGTTTTTATTTAATTTAGGTTTTAATTAGTGGGTAGTGGGTTAGATTAGTGGGTTATTAGGGTTAGTTATAACCTAAATTAGAATAAGGACATATTAGTCTTTCCTAATCTTTTAGGACACCCCTTATAATGTAGGGTGGATATTTGTAGCACTGGGTAGTCACCCACATTTTTTGGGTAGTCCCCAAAAGATGGTTCGTGGAAAAAACCCCACATGGGCTCACTGCAATTTGATGACATTATATTCTTTTTGGCCTCTTACTTCCTGTATTATAATGTGAGTCATACCTAATTAGGCTGATGCTAAAGAAAGAAACAAGTAGTAATTTTGAACATTTATTGGGAAAACAGTGGTATGCGAGGCAAAGTGCAAGCACGTTTCAGAAGTAGTATTTTCATGTGTCAACGTACCAAGTCTTTTCAATCTTTAAACTTTTAGCAAAAGCAAAATCATGAACTAATTCATGAGATTTCGAGCTCTTCTAGTGTCAGTCCCCGAATGGACTCGACTCTTACTGCCTGTGTTGCAATTCAGATACTAAAACTAAAGATATCCTAATTTTCAGAATCCAAAGGAACAAATAGTAATTGCACTCTCGTGAAGAAAATAGTGGTACCATGTAAGCCCTTGGTAGTAAACCTTTGTATGATCAACGTAGATGTTATATCTCAAGTACCAAAGGCATTTCCTATATTTTAGGCCAACATTAGATTGACAGAATTGAACTCAAAATCAGTTATAAAAGATGTAGAATTAAATAAAATGCCAAGGATGCTATTGAAAACCAACCCATAAACCGTAAGGACTGCTGAAACAGAGGAATTCTCTATTGGAGGTGTTAGGATTAATGCCTTAGGATTATCCTCACAAGACACTAATAGTTCTTTGGATCAATATAGAACTAAAGAAAACAGAAATAAGATGCACTAAACGAAACAAAGAAAGACACAAGATTTAACGTGGTTCGGAAATATGCCTACGTCCACAAACGGCTACGATCAACTCTTATTAGAACAAATTACAGAGAATTAAACCTCAACTATGAGCAGAAGGTTGTTGTTCACAAACACCAAACTAATTCTCTATGAACAAACGTTCTAAACCCTAAAATTCTCTAACTTTGAGAATTCTTCTCTAAACTGTTGTGTGTGTATTTCCTTAGGACTTGTACACCTATTTATATAGGTTACAAACTTGTCTTCCAAGTATATGAGTTATACTAGGAAACCTAAACATAACTAAGAAAGGAAACCTTGAGTTTAACTAAAAACAGGAAACCTCTAGCTATACCAAAATAAGGAAACACCTAGATGATTCTAGAAAATTCTGGAACCTTCCTAAAACATCGACAAAATAACAATTATCCACCTTGCCGATGTTTCCACCAAACTGAGCTTGATCTTCACAGGTTAACCGTAACCTCAAATGCCCCTAGGGCCTCAACAACGAGCGATATTGATCAAGCTGAGACACCTCTCAAACTTGACCTTCGGAACGACTTTCGTCAACATTTCTGCTGGATTATCTTCAGTATCAACCTTCAATAGTTGTACTAATCCATTATCAACCACTTCTCGAACCTTATGATAACGAATATCTATATGCTTGGTGCGTGCATGATAAACTTGGTTCTTAGCTAAATGAATAGCACTTTGACTATCACAGTTCACAACAACACTCCGTTGTATAATCCCCAAGTCTTTAACTAAACCACGAAGCCATAACGCTTCCTTACCAGCCTCCGTCACAGCAATATACTCTGCCTCCGTAGTAGACAAAGCCACGATTGGTTGTAACATAGACCTCCAACTGATAGGTCCTCCACTCAATGTAAAACAATACCCCGAAGTAGAACGACACTTATCTCTATCACCCGCATAATCTGAATCAACAAATCCACAAGCCTTCAAATTTTGCTCTTTATCAAACACTAAACCAATATCCAAGGTCCCATTAAGATATCTTAATATTCCCTTCACCGCATACCAATGTGCTCTCCCAGGGTTAGCAATATAACGACTAACTAAACCAACTGCCTATGCAATATCCGGACGAGTACAAACCATAGCATACATCAAAGAACCTACCGCATTAGCATAGGGAACCTTTGATATAAACTCCTTCTCTTCAGTTGTAGTAGGACACAACTATTTTGATAACTTAACTGTAGGCGGTATTGGAACACTAATAGCTTTGGAGTTATGCATTCCAAAGCGACGAAGAACCTTCTCAAGATAGGATTTCTGAGTAAGACATAACTTCCCCTTAGATTTATCTCGAGTAATATCCATACCCAAAATCTTCTTAGCCGGACCCAAATCCTTCATCTCAAACTCTGAACTCAATTGTTTCTTTAAAACATCAATTTCTGACTTGATCTTTGCAGCTATGAGCATGTCATCCACATAGAGTAAAAGATAAACAAAACTTCCATATGGAAACTTCTTAAAGTACACACACTGATCGTATTTACTACGAGCATACTTTTGTTGCAACATAAACGTATCAAACCTCTTGTACCATTGTCTTGGCGATTGTTTCAAACCATACAATTATTTCTCAAGTCGACACACATAATCTTCCTTACCAGCAACTTCATAACCAATGGGATGTGACATATAAATGTCTTCCTCCAAATTTCCATGCAAGAATGTTGTCTTGACATCTAATTGCTCGAGCTCTAAGTCAAACTGCGCCACAAATGCTAAAAGGACTCGGATAGAAGTGTGTTTAACAACCGGAGAGAAAACTTCATTATAATCCACACCTTCCCTTTGTGCATATCCCTTAGCCACTAACCTTGGTTTGTATCGTACACCACTAACGATACCCTTGGAATCTGGAATTCCATCCTTTACCGTATAGACCCACTTGCACCCGATCTTCTTTCGACCCTTAGGCAACTTAACAAGTTCCCAAGTGTGATTCTTGTGAAGAGACTTCATCTCCTCATCCATGGATGTTTTCCACTCAATGGCATGAGTATTACTCATTGCCTCCTCAAAGGTAAACGACTCATCCTCAAAAAAAGATAACGCGTAAGACGCATACTCATCAAAACCATAACGGGTTGGTGGACGTCTCTCACGTTGAGACGTCAAGGACGGAATATTCTCAATTTGTTGCTGTGTAGATTCCTCACTAGGAACCTCAAACTCAACTTCATCTTCTATAAGAATTTCTTTTTCTTCTTCTATAGTAGATGAACTAGGAACTCTTTGCTCCACCTGCATCGAATCATCTTCAACACCGCTACTACTCTCATTTTCAATCTGAGAGTCCCAACCTGTGAACTTCTTTGAATCAAGCATCGCTTTCTCATTAAAGGTCACATCACGACTAATTATGAACTTATTCAATTCTGGACACCATAGACGGTATCCTTTCACACCTAATGGATAACCTAAGAAAATTGCTTTTTTGGCCCTAACACCCAACTTATCCTCTTTTACATGAAAATAAGATGGACAAATAAACGCCCTTAAATTAGAATAGTTCATGGAATTACCAGTCCATACCTCCATAGGTGACTTACACTTAATAGCGGTTGATGGTGATCGATTCACTAAATAGCACGCCGTATTCACTGCTTCATCCCACCAAATCTTGTCTAAACTTGCGTTTGACAACATGCACCGTGCTCTCTCAAGTAACGTTCGGTTCATTCTTTCCGCTACTCCATTTTTTTGTGGTGTACCCTTAACTGTGAAGTGCCTAACGATACCTTGTTCCTCACAAAACTCCTTCAGTGGGTCTTCGATGTATTCACCGCCATTATCGGAACGTATCTTCTTAACCACACGACCAAGTTGTTTCTCTACCATGGTCTTCCACTTCTTAAACACCTCGGTGACTTCATTCTTATGCTTCATGGTGTAAAGCCAAACTCTCCTCGAAAAGTCATCGATAAAGGTCACAAACCACCTAGCACCTGCCTTAGAAACTGTACGAGAGGGACCCCAAACATCCGAATGGATGTAATATAACAAACCCTGTGTGTGGTGAACAGCGGTACCAAAACTGCTCCTACATTGCTTTCCGAAGATACAATGCTCACAGAAATCAAGCTTGCAAGTTTTCTCACCACCAAGCAAGCCTTTACTACTCAACACCGACATACCTTTCTCACTCATATGCCTAAGACGCATATGCCATAAACGTGCTGACTCCACCTGTTTCTCATCAATTGATTGAGAAACCATAGCTCCACCACAAACTATATCTCCTTGTAGAAAATATAAATTTCCATGTCTTTCACCGGTCATCTTCAAACTACCATTGTAGAATACCTTCAAGAATCCATATTCAGCAGCATACTTGTATCCAAGAGATTCAAGTACTCCTAACGAAATCAAACTCTTCCTCAAATCTGGAACATGTCTGACCTCCGAAAGTGTTGTGATAACACCATGCGAACGAACCTGTACCGTACCAACTCCAACTGTTTTGCAGGCATTAGAATTGCCCATCATAACAGTACCAGCATTCACCTCTCTGTAAGTGGGAAAAAAATCCTTAGTAGGACACATATGATACGAAGCACCGGAATCAAGCATCCAACCATCATTAAGATAACTCTTTGATGTAACGGTTAACACTTCCTCATCAAAACCACACATTGGGTCTTCTAAAGCTTCACTGCCTTCAACAACCGAAGCAACGACATTCTTTGAATCTGATTTCTCACGTTTTTCATCTCTTTCCTTAAGCTTGAGACAATCAGCCCTAATATGACCTGGTTTACGACAATAATAACACTCAATATCGCTCTTTTTGGAACGACTCTTTGACTTCGATTTCTTATTACCATTCTTTCCTCTATCAACAAACAAGCCCTCGACTTGTGTTTCATCGCTGAACTCTTGCTTCCTTAACGCCTTAGCTTGTAAAGCAGAAACCACATCATCGAAAACCAACTTCTCTTCATCATCATCGTCTTTATCGGTTTTCCCACTCAGAAAATAGTCAACGAAAGCATCATACGATGGAGGCAAAGAACATAACAATATCATGGATTTATCCGTATCAGAGATAGAGACACTGATATTAGACAAATCAGAACAGATCTTATTAAACTCATTAATATGATCCATCATAGACTTACCTGGAGACATCCTAAAGGCATGGAGTCTACGCTTCAAGTAAAGCTCAGAAGTCAAATCCTTTTGTAAGTAGAGCTTCTCTAACTTCTCCCACAACACCTTTGCAGAGGTTTCACTCGAAAAGTTATGAGTGATCTCCCTTGACAAACATAAATGAATAGTTGAACACGCCATCAAATCAAGGTCATCCCACTTCTCATCGTTCCAATCCTTTGGCAACGTTGCTGGCTTCTCCTTGATTGCTTTGATTTGTTTCATACTAACAAGAATATATTTTACATCAGTTTTCCATGATGTGAAATTATTCTTCCCATTGAACTTGATAATATCAAATCCATGCACCTTCGAAAATCCACTTGATGTAGAACTAGACATCTTCACTTCTAACTATGATCCTCTCCACGCTCACCGCACCACTTTTTAGGATTAATGCCTTAGGATTATCCTCACAAGACACTAATAGTTCTTTGGATCAATGTAGAACTAAAGAAAACAGAAATAAGATGCACTAAACGAAACAAAGAAAGACACAAGATTTAACGTGGTTCGGCAATATGCCTACGACCACAAACGGCTACGATCAACTCTTATTAGAACAAATTACAGATAATTAAACCTCAACTATGAGTAGCAGGTTGTTGTTCACAAACACCAAACTAATTCTCTATGAACAAACGTTCTAAACCCTAAAATTCTCTAACTTTGAGAATTCTTCTCTAAACTGTTGTGTGTGTATTTCCTTAGGACTTGTACACCTATTTATATAGGTTACAAACTTGTCTTCCAAGTATATGAGTTATACTAGGAAACCTAAACATAACTAAGAAAGGAAACCTTGAGTTTAACTAAAAACAGGAAATCTCTAGCTATACCAAAATAAGGAAACACCTAGATGATTCTAGAAAATTCTGGAACCTTCCTAAAACATCGACAACATAACAGGAGGTACCTCAAGCTTTTTAGATGCTTCTTCCTTAACACTTTGGAGGTTTACCCAAGCTCGTATTTTTACTTCTTCCTTTTGTTACCTGCAAGAACAAGCACATGCATTCCTATCGAACTTGGACAAAGTTACGGTTACCACAAGATGAAATAGACATAGAATTGCAAAGAGAAATGCTAAATTGATATGCAGAATGTATTTAACCTGCTACAGAATTTCGTTAATATAGAACTCCATGAGAATCTGCTGAAAACAATCAGTCTCCCCTATACTTGGAAACTCTAAATCAAAAGCGCTGAAGAGAACCCCATTCTTTCTGTTACCGGTCTTTTGAGCTGGCAATCAAATATAATATCAATGGACGAGAACTTACATTTCTATATAGAGTGTCCAATCCCAACAGACTAACAATCTTACTCATCTAAAAGCGCAGAAAAATTCAAGATTTATTAAGTAAATAGGAACAATGGTAAAAACGTTAAAGATGACAATGGGCTCCTGCATTATCTATCTCATATTTGAGCATCCAGAATTGGGGTGTCACTTAAAGAAAAGGGTGGAAGTATTGTCGGCCTTGGTTTAAACACAAATGGTAAGGCCCTCACATGATGAACATAAGGAAGATTTCTATTCTGGAAAGGAGGCTGATGGAGCTGTTCGTATACCCTGGTTTTGGTGTTATATGCCCAAACATACTTAATGCTTTTAAGTATAACCACATTTTTATCAACTGGACTGAAACCTATAATGCCGATATTATTAATCACATCCTCCCCACCTGATCCATCAATCAACTGAGATTTTATTTCTGCTAACTGATCACGAAGTTTAATATCCTTGTGCAACATATACCAGTGATCTCCATCAAGCACCCAAATGCTCAAACTCTCCTCTAATTTCCTGAACCTAGAGAGACAAAGCAATCCTTCAGACACCCCAAGAGATTGACTCAACCAGACGATATCATCCCCAATTTCTAGCTCAGGCATATAGATCAACCTACATTCATTCCCACGGGTTCCATGATCGGTGTTTCTATTAAAACTGACAGCTAAAATCCTGTGTGGCTTCTGAAACCAGTAGAAAACATCATTTTTGATAATATAATTGTCAGAAAAATTGTATTGCCAAGGAACACCAGGAGGACATGAAACATCATAAACATTCCATTCACCGATATGAGAAGAAAATATTTCAACCTTAAATTCTCTTGTCCAAGCTTTAAACTTGGGTATACGAACAACCTTATAACTCGCAGGCTCTGAAAAACATTCCTCATTACATATAAAACCAGTCACAATCCGATAATAATCATTTCGAGGTGGCGGAGGAAGCAAAACACATTTTTGAGTAAGTGGATTACATACATAATAACTCATCTGATAACCTAAGCTTGGTGTACAGAGAACCAAACCATTACTTGATAGTAAAAGGTACATATTTTTATCGACTATTTGACATAAGAATCTAAAAGAAAACCCTTGATGAGATATATATATATTGTGAATGCAAATCAGGATAATCACATAGTAATAAATTTTCCGGTTCAGGAACCCAATGAACAAATCCCCATGGGAGTAATGAAATGTTGAGTTTATACCATTTGTTAAGAAAACTAGGGTTTGAGAGAATAGAAAACCAGACCTTTGAAACGCATTTGAATCTAAATATTGCATCAAGAGTAAGTCGGAGAAAGATTTCATACCAAATATCATCTGCTAAATGCTTTTGCTTGATTCTCTTGGTTGAAGAAGAATTATCCATAGTTTCTTGTGATTACTGTGAACTGTGAAGAGAGAGAGGGACAGTGAATTGGGGATATAGGACTTACCATTAGGTAACTAACTAAATAGTAAATGTATGGGCTGGTTTACTCTCAGGCCCGTCCATTAAGACGGATAATCGAGGGATTTTGGGGTTAACATTTGGACCCGGAATCCTCGGATTCGACCGGGACAAACTGTATTTTCTATGGGCAGATGTCTTGACTCTGGACCACCACTAATGGGTTAGATTTTTGAATTCCAACGGATAATTAATTGGGACCTGGTACAATCTTGAAAATCTGTTAAACATCTTGATCCGTCGGATTATAAATTGGGGTTTTTGAGGAGACATGTGAAGTAGCTTTCGGGTATGTTTAGGTCTTAACATATTTTGATTTAAGGAACGGTAAATACAAATTAAATATCTTAATTATGTCCCTGCGTAATGTTTTGTCTTAGCAAACTTTCTCAGGGCGGTTCGAGAGGGATTCATATGGCTTCATAATAATTCTTACTCAAAATTAAAAGATATAATCAAATCTGATAAATCAACAAGATACCAAAATCAATAAAATCTCCATTAACGAATAAAAAGATCAAAAATACTTGTTTAATCAAATGAAAAATACACGAAATCAAACAAACATATTCTACATTGATCGTAACCGTAACCTATAAAAAAAAATCAAACAAGATTAAAATCTGGGTAATCTTCTGAAACTTAGAATCGAATTTTGAATTTTCTAACTGGAATGTAGCTCAACCCAAACACAATTAAATCCTCAAATTAATCTCGAGCTATCAATCTTTATCGAACTCAATCTTATCAATCTCTATCGAAAGTGAATCGTAAAGTGAAAGTGAGGTAATCTCTTCAATTTCCCGGGTAAATTCTTGATCTCGATAATTGGATTCTTTCTCCTTCTCAATCGCTCGAACGGAAATTTCTCTCTCAAAACCAAATTTGAATCTAAAACGAAGCCGTGGAACTTAGTTTTTTCGAAAACTTTGGGTGGCCAATAATTTCCTCCGAATTTGGGGCGCTGTAGACATTTTCATGTGGGTTTCATAGTAGGAAATGTTGTAAGAATGGGTCTCCCTGTAGTTTCCACTTGGGGATATAGGACTTACCATTAGGTAACTAACTAAATAGTAAATGTATTGATCCATTAAGACGGATAATCGAGGGATTTTGGGGTTAAATGGACAAATCGACCGGGAAACCGTATTTTCTATGGGCAGAATCGACCACCACTAATGGTTAGTCCAACCTGGGCGCAATCTTGAAAATGTAAACATCTTGATCGGATTATAAATTGGGGTTTTTGAGGAGACATGTGAAGTAGCTTTCGAGTATGTTTAGGTCTTAACATATTTTGATTTAAGGAACGGTAAATACAAATTAAATATCTTAATTATGTCCCTGCGTAATGTTTTGTCTTAGCAAACTTTCTCAGGGCGGTTCTACTCGAGAGGTATTTTGTGCTCGAGAAAAATAGTAACACGGTGTGTGGTGTTTAAGCATATATTGGCTAATTCTTCATTCTGAAATGACCTCGGTGTTCTAATTATACAAATATAGATTGGTGAAATCATTTTTAATTGATTGTCTATTAAAAATTTTAAGTATAAACTAAGCGGATTTCTGTTTCAGTTTTGGCAGAACATAGTTGAAAGAATTCCTAAACATAAATTACTCACTATATATGCATGATTGTAGATGGATATACTGAGATGAGCATTTACATCTAATGGAGTTACTTCTGACAATATGATGCAAGAAAAGATAATTGATGTGTGGTCAAGTTCAATCCTTAAACTTTGAAAAATCACTTGCCATGTCAACCATGCTCTTCCCAGCCTAAGAGAACGTTAACCTGGGTTTTACCTTGGTAGCCCTCTCGATACAGAAGACAAATGTTTTCTAAATATTGGGCTTAACCAAAGCCAATAAATCCTACTTTGGAGATGATAGCGCTATTGAATTTTTCAAGATTTATAAAACCTAGACCTCCTTTCTCCGGTGGTTTACAAACTCCTTTCGAGGCTTTGACGTAGATGCCTTTTGGTTTTCCTTCCTCCTTACCCCAGAAAAATTCTCTTTGGATTTTATTCATATCCTCAATGGTTGATTTGGGGAGTTTGAATGTACTCATTTGGTAATTTTCCATGGTGGAAGTGACATGTTTTATTAGCACTTTTTTCCCTGCTGGGTTTATTGTTTTATTGTTCCATCCTTCCATTTTGTGTTTCATACTATCAACCACATGGTGAAAAGCTTCAACTTTAGATTTATTGGTGAACAATGGGGACCCAGGTATTTGTCTTTAAGATAAATATGACTAACTTGCATTATTTCAACGATGTCCAACTTGGTTTAAGGGGGAGAATTATTACTAAAAAACACCCCAGACTTTGCTAAATTTATCATTTGGCCCAACCAAATGCTAAACTTATCAATTATGCTGAGAATATTTTCAGCCTCAGTTTTAGTAGCCTTGCAAAAGATGATACAATCATCAACAAAAAGCAAGTGGCTTATAGATGGGGCCCTCTTGACAATTTTGATTCCGTGGATTTTACCTTCACTTTCTGCTTGCAATAGCATTTTAGAGAAGTATTCCATACATAAAATGAAGAGATATGGTGATAAGGGATCCCCTTGACTTAGGCCTCTTGTAGGTTTGAAGAACTCACAGGGGACACCATTAAGCAAGATAGCTAAGCTAGTAGTGGATATGCATTGATTAATCCTTGAGCACCATTCCTAAAAAAAAACCCATTTTTTTTAGAATATCCAAGAGGAAAGGCCATTCCACTCTGTCAAATGCCTTGGACATGTCAATCTTTAGTCCATCCATTCTTGCCTATCTCTTTTATTCCTCATGTTATGAATGATCTCATGAGCTACCATAGTATTGTCATTAATCTGCCTTCCTGGAATGAAAGCAGATTGATATGGTGATATTATTTTGCTCAGAAAAGGTTTCATTCATTGAGCTAGAATTTTGGATATTAGCTCGTAGGTTGTGTTACATAGGGAGATTGGTCTAAAGTCTCCTGGAGAAGATGGAAACTGAACTTTTGGGATAAGAGATATGAAAGTTGAATTCATTTCCTTAAGCATATACCTTGTTTCAAAAAACTTTTGGACCAATTTTATGAGATCCTCACCAATTGTTTCCCAATTGTCTTGGAAAACTTAGGTGGGAAACCATTTGGTCCAGGAGCTTTGTTTCCTACCATATCAAATAAAGTTTTCTTGACTTTAGCAGCGGAAGGGAGTTCAAGAAGAATGTTATTGTCTCTTGTGGAAATGGTTTGAAGAATAAGATTCAAGATTTCCAAGTTTATTTGTGGAGAAGTAGTTGTTGTTATACTTTTAAAGTGGTTAGTGAGACAGCTAGAAATAACATTTCTTTCATTTAGTCAAATGCCATTGGTATCTTTCATGGTATCAATTATGTTTCTTTTATATCTTATCCTAGCAGCATTGTGAAAAAATGAAGTATTTCTGTCTCGAAGGTTCATCACATTATTCCTGCTCTTTGTTTTCCGGTAATTCTCCTCTATACCTTGCCACTTATGTAGAGAGTTTTCTAGTCTCTTAATAGTGGTATGGCATCTGTTTGGGCTATTTGCTAGAGTATCAATTCAATATCATTCTTAATCTTTGCTATATTATGTTGTATTTTTCCAAAAGTATTTTTGTTCCATCTATAGAACGGAGATTGGACATTTTTGAGGTTTGAGGCAAAGGAGAAACTAGCAAATACTTGTTGATTTTTTTCCCAAGATTCTTTAATACTCCCTTGCAATGAGGATGGTCCATCCATCCCCAAAATATTTAAAAGGATAAGCCCCATCCTTCCAATCAGGGTTAGTCTGTAAGATAATGGGACCATGATCAGTGCCCCTAGCAATGAGGTGATGAATTGTAGATTTTGGAAAGAGTTCAATCCATTTCTCATTGCTTAAGGCTTTGTCAAGTCTTTCTTCAACTTTTAAGTTATCCTCTCTTTTATTGCTCCAAGTAAAAGGGTAACCATTGAACCCCAAAATCGAGGTTCATATCAGCAATCATAAACAAATGCCCCACATGGGTTCACTGCAATTTTTCATGTCATTATCTTAATTGAGTAATGATACACACACCGAAGTTGTGTACCATGATCTTGGAGACCAACATCACATGAACATAGAAACTATCATTGACTTAAACTGGAATTATTAAAGCATGGGCATGCTTAAAATTTTCATTGTTTTTGCCGTTTGGATAACTATTTTAGCCACAAGGAGACAAATCAAGAACAATAAAGTAAACATGAAGAAGATAGAAAAGGAAGAAAAAGAGAGTATCTGATAAATTTGGGGCTCCATGACCATGAAGAAACAGCCAGACTTTTATGCTAACCAAGAATTAAGATAATAATAGATAGAAGTATAGAACCATTGAGTGTTTGTCTCTAATCTAGTTAAAGAAGAGGAAAGTCTTGTCAATGTCATATGCCAATGTACCAAGTCTGTTCAATCTTTAAACTCTTTAGCAATGAACAACAATAAAGTCATAGACTAGCTGATGATGAGTTCTTTAAGCTTGTCTAGTGCCGAGCCCATAATGATGTGAGTTTAGGCTGATTCTACAGATATTCTACGTTTCATAATTCAAAGAAACAAGTACTAATTGCACATTCATGAAGAAAACAGTGGTATGGTAGGCTACGTGCAAGCGCATTACAAATGTGAGCTATAACTTCTAGTCTTCCACGAATTACACCTTTAGTAAACCTATTGTATGATCAATGCAAATGTTATATGTCAAGTTCCAAGGCATTTCCTATAATTCTGGCCAACATTAACTCAAAACCAATAACAAAAACTGTAGAAGTAAAATGCCAAGGATGCTATTTAAAACCATAAACAGACTGCTAAGACAGAGGAATTGTACCTCAAGCTTTTTAGATTGGGTTTCTGCCTTCTCACATCGAAATTAATAAAATCGAAAAACTTAAGGAGTCAGCTAGGGGCATTGCCTCGATGACCCCTGCCCCACCAAGCCAATTTACCTTTCACAAGCAAAGGATTTTGTTGACTCCTCTAAAATGCTAAACTGCCTCCTCCCCAATGTATCTATCCAGTAATGGAGTCAGCCTTTGAGGGGCACTGCCCCTGTTCATTCAGAACAACTAAGTTTATGCACTAAAAAGTGAAATCATAAATGGGTGTTGAGGATAGTGATTAGCCTCCAAAATTGCAGGATTAAGGGTTTTAAGTTCCAAATTTCTCTAACCATCACCACTAAACACAACACCACCACCACCCACTACCAAAAAGTGAAAAAAATTTGGAATACAGAAGAAAGAAAAAAAATGATCTAACCTTTAAGAAGTACTTCAGTTGCAGCAGCAGCCAGCAGCAGCACCACAACCATGAAAAGCTGAAACTGTTATAGTAGGCCGATTGGAAGATTTCATCTTTATTGATTTCTCTGATAAAATCTCATCTGTTCAAAAACTGCTTCATTTTGTGAGGAGGTTTAACAAAAGAATGATGAGCCGGTGAATCATGAGTAGTACTAATAATCCATTTCTCAGCATTATTATCCCATTTCTTTTCTTGAATAAACAGTACCAGGTTTATCAGGTGTTGGTGGTGCTTCAATTAATCTTCAATATCACAGGCATTGAAGAACGCCATTTTTTCTTGTTACCGATGTCAACATGAACTTACACTGCTATATGGAGCGTCCACGACACATTTCAATCCTAAGAGACTTCAAATCTTACTTATCTGAAGGCACAGTAAAATTCAAGACTTATTAGTAAATAGGTAGAATGGTAAAAAAATTAGACACGACAATGTCTAGCTTCCATACAACTATTGTTTTTTAACCTCAATTTAGGAGTAAGAAAATTTAAGAGCTGCAGAGTCTCTTCTGAGAACTGGAGATGTTGCCAAAAGCTTCAAAGTTTCTTCAAAATTGGAGCGAGCGGAACCTTGCAAAACCAAGACTTCTATTAGCAACTCGAAAACTTGCATCCAAAATTGATGCGTCACTCCAAGAAATCGGTGGAAGTACGGTTGGCCTTGGTTTAAAAACAAATTCTAAGGTCCTCAGATGATGAGCAGAGTAAATATTGCTACGCAGGAAAGAAGGATGACAGAGTTGTTCAGATACCCTGGTTTTAGTGTTATATGCCCAAACATACATCTCGCAACTGAGTATAACCACATTTTTGTCAACTGGACTGAAACCTACAACCTCTATATATTCAATCAAATCTTCCCCACCTGATCTATCAATCAGATTCAAATGAGATTGTATTTCTGTTAACTGATCATGAAGTTTAATATCCTTGCGCAACATATCCCAGTGATCTCCATCAAGCACCCAAACGCTGAAACTCCCCTCCATTATGTTGAACCTAGCTAAACAGAACAATCCTTCTGACTCCCCGAGAAATTGATAAAAATTGTCAGCACCATTCATTTCTAGGTCAGGCATATCGATCAACCTACATTCATCCCCACAGGTTCCATGGTTGGTCTTGTCTCCATTAAAACTGACAGATAAAATTTTGTTATTTTTCTTTTGAAACCAGTAGAAAACACCATTGTGAGCAACAGAATTGACAAAATAAACTGATTCCCAAGTCGCATCCAAAGGACATGAAACAAGATGAACATGCCATTCACCCACATCAGAAGAAAACATTTCAACTTTAAATTCTTTTGATGGAGCTTCAAACCTTGGAATACGAACAACCTTATAACTCGTAGATTCTGAAAAACACTCGTCGTTACATATAAAACCAGTCACAGTCTTACAATATTCATTTCTGAGTGAGTGGATTACATACATACAAGGTTTGAGTGAGTGGATTACATACATAATAGCCTGTCTGACAATCTAAGCTTATTCTGCAGAAAACTAAACCATTACTCGAACCTAAAAGGCTTATATGATCATCTACTGTTTGATTTAAGAATCTGAAAGAAAACCCATGATGAGATACATAGTTTGAATGTAAATAAGGAAATGAAACTTGTAATATTTCGGTATATGGATCTTTAGGGGTAGGAGCTTTATGAACAAATCCCCATGGGAGTGATGAAATGTTGAGTTTATACCATTTTTGAAGGAAACTAGGGTTTGAGAGAATTGAAAACCAGAGCTTTGAGACGCATTTGAATCTGAAGATTGAATCAAGAGTAAGTCGAAGAAAGATTTCATACCAGATATCATCTGCTAAATGCTTTTGATTGACTCTCTTAGTTGAAGAATTCTCCATTGATTATTGTTTCTTCGTGAAATTACTACTCGGATGAGAGGGATAGTGAATTGGGGATCTTATCTGTTTTCTATTTTTAGAACCAACTTTTGGGGAACATGGTATTATTAGGCCAACCTTCATATACTTATAAGGGGTCCTAAAGTTAGACAAATTACACATTTACTTTTTATTTTAATTTAAATTAAAACTAACCTAATAATTATTCAAATCTAATCATTTTTTTTGTAAATAAGATATTTCATTAAAGTAGAGAGCCATCTAATCTGGGATTTAAATGATTTCCCATATTAGATTTATGTACTATGAGTTGCTGAATACTACAAGTTGGGGGAGAATTTCCCCGTTCGATAGGAGAGTTCACAGTCTAGGAATAAACTTGGCCAAAATGGCCGCTACTTGATTTCCTAGTCTAAGAATAAAAATAAAACCAAAAAAACTGGTACATTGATGAGCTATTTTATTTGCTTCACCCGTACAGGCTTTGGCACGCCAAGAGATATCTGCATTGGGCCCATTGATGTAGTTGAAAATACTTTCACAGTCCCCTTCAATACTGAAATTTTGAGTTGTTTCTCTTTAGCCCAAACTGCTGCCTGCGGAACTCCTATAGCTTCTGCCTCTTGTGGGTCGAGACCTGTTACTTGCGCTGCTCTTCCTCCTTCCCAATCTCCTGTGTCTCCTCCTATTGCTTTGAAGGGGCATCAAAAACAAAATCATATACAACTAATTTAGATGAATCAGTAACCAAAATCAAAAACAAAAACAGAGATATGAGGGGCATCAAAAAAAAAATGGAAGAAAAAAAATTATTCTCTTCTTCTTCTCTCTTTCCTTGACGTTACTCGTTCGATTGAAAAACTCATCACTTTTAATTCGTTTTTTATTGAGAAAAATGAGTAGAAATCATCGAAATATGGTTTAAATGGAAGTTATAGTGGCATGTTCGGTTAGGAATAGTTTTAAAAAATCTAATTTGTTAACCGAACATCTTGAAACCAAGAACACGAAGAACACTTCGGTTATCACGAATTAATTTTTTCTTAACTGAACTCAGAGTTCCGTTGGTTCGCAAAAAAAAAAAATTAAACCGAACTCCTCTCTGAAAATTAACCAATATGTTGTGTTTGGTTGGTTAGGTTAATTGGAAAATTTTGTCATTTAACCGAACACTTGTATTAGAACAACACATGTTGAGTTCGCCTGGTTCGCAAAAAAAAAAATTGCTAACCTAACCCTTCTCTGAAAATCAATATGTTGAGTTCGGTTGGTTCGCAAAAAAAAAAAATTGCTAACCAAACTCTACTATGCAAACACATATGTTGAGTTCGGTTTATTTGAGAATTTTTTCTCCTAACCGAACTTCACTCTGATACTGAGTTCGGTTTAGTCGAAAATTAATGTTGGAAACCGAATATTACTTTGTATTCTCTAGAATAAAAGTTCGGTTACCTGTCCCGAAACCTGTTAGCAGAATTCATCAAAACCTCCATTAAAAGCCAGTTCGGCTACCTGCGTCTTAGGAAAAAGTAGCCGAAACTACACTTCCATATAAGTTCGGCTACCTGTTCTTCAGATCTTGTAGCTGAACTTGTTTGACTTAATCCAATCCAAGCTATAAAATTTCTTATTTTCATAAAATTTTATTTTCATAAAATTTTGGTTAATTAAAAATTAAACAAATAATTGAGTTTTTCCAACTCCTATAATCTCCTTCTTCTTCCCTTTCAATAACTTAATTTTAAGAAAAATAATATTGATTTTATCTTACACCAATAACCGAATTTAATTACACTAACTATTGTTAATACAAACTAATCATTACACAAAATTAATCAGGAAGGTAATTTTGGTATTAATATAAATGTTTAGATAAGGGGTGGCCTATATTTACTTCTAATGTCTTACCCAAATTAAAACAATGGTCCCCCAAAAAAAGGCTGGTCCCCAAAACATCGTTCTATTTTTATGATGCTGGGCTTTTTATTCTTATTTTTGTTTGGTTGGTTTTCATGTTTTTTCTTCGTACACGGCGTCCTACATTTATCCCTGATAGATTTGAAGCCAGACGATATATGTTCATAAAGATGTCATGCTCGATGATGGGGACGTTTTGCTAGACGGTGAGCTGGTACAAAGGAAGAATGTTTTTCGATATTTGGGATCGATGGTGAAATTGGCAAAGACATTCGACATCGGACCTAAGAAGGATTGGAGAAATAGAGATTGGCAACGGGCGTATAATGTAGTACGAAAAATTGGTTAGCGCCAGTCGAGGATATGCTCACCCAACGTAGTCTGCATTGGTTTGGGCATCTCCAGCGAAGGCCACCTGATGCACTGGTTCGTGCAGGACGCGTTAATCGTGCTGAAGGAATGATGAAGCGCAGAGGCCGACCGAAACTGACATGGGACAAGGTGGTGAAATGGGAACTGAGCCTGTAGAATCTTTCAGAGGAGCTAGCGTTTGATAGATGAAAATGGAGAGTGGCGATCCACGTAAAATAGGTAAGGTTTCTAAACTTGGACTGAGGTAAAAACTTGGAATGAGGATTCATCCTTTAACTAGCAAACATGTGAAATCATCCCCGCAGATTGTGAAGGGGGAACCCCCTGTATCTCTGCGGTGAGCAGGACTGTGAAGGGGGAAATCCCTCAGTAACCCTGCAAGCTGGGCATGGAGGTCGGTATATCCGTTTTAATGGTCGTGAATACATAATTCCATTGAAGTGGTAACTACTTCATCCTCTGTGCCAACAAATTTGTTTTGCTACCTCCTCCATCCTCCGCTTTAATGGTCCCGAAACGCATCGCAGAATGTGCCAAGGATTTGCCTCAACCTTTATGCGGGTTGAGATTAAGTCTCTCGCTTACCCTAGACTTGTTCCGGGACAAAAGGGTATCTGTCCGTAAACTAATTGATTTGATGTGGGTGCGAAGTTAAAAATTCGTTGGTCATCCACTACCATATCTTCTAATTTAATGATTAATTCATTTTTGGTATACTTATTTCGTTCGCTAATTTTGATTTCTTTCTTTTCATTGCATCCTCCCGTTCTATCCTCCTTGTGTTTACGACACGAGTTATGATACCAGTTGGTTCACACTGGTGCCTTCAAAGGTCTCCATTGGATATTTCCAAACCATCTCAATTGGTGTTGAATAAGCTCCTCCTGGGTCGGTGTTATTCCAAGTATATCGCACAAATCATCATTTTTAATCAAGCTTGGTAAAGGGGCGTCACATAATGGTAGAGGGGCGTCAAGTGTGATAGCAATGTTCCTCTTATTGGTTAGGGGGTGTCCTATAGGGGTGTAGATTGACTAGATTACCCTTTCACCTTAAGTTAACCAAAATCAAATCAATTTTTTTTAATTAACCAAAATCAAATCAATTTTTTTTTCATCTTCTTCTTCATCTTCTCTTCTCCTCCATCAACCCTAACCTCCATTAAAACCGAAAATGTCATCGTCTTCGATTAATCGGCGATTTGAAAAATGTTTGGAAAAACCCAGTTAGGGTTTAGTTTATCGTGTTGGATTTAAGTTAATTTTGTATCAAAAATTAGGGTTTTGAATGAAAATTGAAATTTCTGGGTTTATGCTAGTTACGGTTGGTAATAACTCAAATACGAACCGTAACTGTTGATTGGGTTGATGTTACGGTTGGTTTAAACGCAAATACCAACCGTAAGTTCTTAGTTTTGAGAATATGTTCAGTTACGGTTTTTATTTGCATCATATTTATCAACCGTAATTGAGTTACGGTTTGAAACTCAATTAAACTAACCAACCGTAAATTATCCTGAATGTTAACAACTTATCAAATAGTTATGTACGGTTCAAAAGTTAAGATGACTTACCAACCGTAGGTTAGTTACGGTTGGTTTATATTAATTAGTTACCAACCGTAAGTTCCCTACGGTTCGTAAGGGAACAAATTATACCAACCGTAACTGGTTTTTTCTGGGTTTTCCCCAACATATAGTTACGGTTGGTAATGAGCTCCATTCCAACCGTATGTTCTTCTGAAATTTTGGGTTTTCCCAAAATTGAACCAGTTACGGTTGGTAATTGATACATTACGTACCGTAATATATAGTTACGGTTGGTAACGAGCTCAATTCCAACCGTATGTTCTTCTGAAATTTTAAAAAAATTGATTTGTTACGTACTTTAGAAGTATACCTATTCATTTTCAATGCTGGGTTCTTCACTTTGTTGGTTAATTTCTTCAATTGGTTGAGATTGACCTTCACAAATATCACAAAAGTTTCTTTTTTCTTCTCTAATTTTTTTTCTTATAACCTATTTTAGAGTTATGAATCATATGATAAGTGAAAATTAATTATCAACATTAATCTTGATTATCAACACTAATCTTGATTATCAACACTAATTTTGATTATCATTACTAATCTTGATTATCAACAATAAGGGCTAATTAGTCATTTCCAGATTTTATTTGATAAGGGACACTTGAAAATTACTTGTAATGACCTTTTTGTCTTATTAGGGTGCCGCCCCTATACCATTATGTGACGCCCCTTTACCAAGCTTGTTTTTAATGAACCCTAATTTGGGGCATACATAGAAATTTTGGGGCATACATATGGATGAGCCTAACTAGTGTGGGGTGATAAGGGGTGTCTCATGAGTGGTTAAGTTACTTAAATACCCTTGATTAATTAATTAATTTTTAATATTAACTTTTTAATAATTTTTTTAATAATTTTTTTTTTTTGTTGAAAATTTTGATTTTTTCTTTTTGAAATTTTTTTTCTTTTCTTATTGCATAGAAGTTTTTTTTACGACAATAACAGAGCAAAGTTCGACTAACAATAAAATCAAAATTATCAGCTGAACTTCTATTTTTTTTCACCCTGAAAGTGTCGATGAACAGTTCGGCTGATAATTAAACACGAAGATGTTAGCCGAACTTCACTTTACGAAGAATAATATTAAGTTCGGATGCCCTATTTTTTTATCGAATCTGCCGAACCTAGGTATGTTTTCACAAAACACAAGTTCGGCTGACATATTATCAGCCGAACCTACGTATGTTTAGGTTCGGCATATCATTTTTCTGCCGAACTTAGATTCGTAAATAAAAAAAGATTAACAAAAAAAACATTTTTTTAAAAAGAAAGTTTAAAAAAAAAAAAAAAAACTTAAAAAAAATTTAAGAAAAAACTTATATTTTTTTTATTAATGAAAAAAAAATTAAAATTTTAAATAGTAAAGGTATTTTTGTCATTACGAAAAATGATAAATAAGGGGTACCTTAGAAATACTATTTCCACTTGTTTTTTTGTCTTATTCAAGAGTCCCCAAATTTTTTGGGCATGCCCCAAATTAGGGTTCTTTTTAATTTGCTTATGATGTACAAAAATAGTAATGGCCCAACACTCGGCACCATACACCATCGCAAGCCCAATCTTCATAATATACATCCTCATCAATCTCACTATCACTATTCAATCTCACTATCACTATTCACGCAGCAACATCGACCCTAAAAATAGTAAAGTGTCCTTCTTAGGTACTGATTTTCCGTACAAAGTGACATCCCTAACCTCTGCTCTAGCACCGCTGAACTTGCACCTCATATACTTGGTTTTAGTCTTACTAAGTCTAAATCCGTGGGATTCTAGATTCAGCATCCATAACTCTTATTGTCTATTAACCTTTATTCTACTCTCTTCATCGCACCACTCTGAAAAAGATGGCGGATTTTCGACAAAGGGTGAAATTGTAAAATTATATTCCAGATTCGACAATCGGATGAGTATTGAGGCTCATGTCTCTCATTAAAGCATGAAAGCTCATGCCGTAAATCTCTGACTGAGAAGGTCTCCCAGAGTATATGTAGATGTGTATTCTCTCAGCTGAAACCACGGCACATCTCATGAATACTGAGCAATTTCAATAATTACTCCGGATCCGTCAATCGGGTGAGTATTGAGACTCATGTCTCTAAGCATGAAAGATCATGCCATAAACCTCTGATGTAGAAAGTCTCTCAGGGAAGATGTAGATGTGTAGTCTCCCAGCTGAGTCCACGACATATCTCATACTTTATGGAATCGAAAGATTGGGCGGCTCCTAGACAGCATGCCTTCTAGGATAGAGAGACAACGTCTTCGGGATGAAACCAGGTTTTCCCTGACTATACAAGAGGAATATGACACTCCAGCAAGTTCATATTGCTCAACCCTCATATAATTAATGCTCCTAGATAGGAAGCCCTTATATAGTATAGAGCCATCAATTAATTATCTTTAATCGTCTGAATATCCATCAATATTCTACGAGCCATCAGTTAATCGCATGAATATCCAACAATATTCTATGATTCTTCGTTATATTTCGTCACTTCAATTCGTGGTTCTTCCCAGCAGAACTCCGCGGGTTAGTGATAAATACTCAACGAAACAAGCATCTAAGCATCATACAAGCCCTGAAAAAAATGGTGCAAGTGTACTTAGCAAATAATGCACAGACCACCATTTTGAATGCGCAAACGAGCATTTCAAAAATACGAATGAACGATGAACCTATGCAAAATAGAAAGAAAAAAAATACTAATAATAATAATAAAATATTAGCAAAGGCGCTAGGGGACTGAGCTCACCATCCGTCCAGTCATGCCGTGACCAGTCCCACGCCAGATTTTATATTTTATCACATTTTATTATTTTTCTCTAATCTCACGATAATTATCGTTCGAGCAAATCTCCTTTATTTCAAAGAAATTACCTATTCTCATGATAATAAAATTAGGGAAAGGTGTCGCGGGATCGGGCACCAGCAAGCTGGCCATGCCTTGGCCGTGGCTGGTCCCACACCTCACGTCCCTATTATTTTATTATTCTCTCAAATTATGAAAATTTCTTGATTTCATGAATTTTCCCTAAAACCATGAAAATTACCTATTTTCATGTATTTTCTCTAAAATCATAGAAAAATATTAAAAAATTAGGGAAAAACTTGTAGGACCGAGCCCTAGCCTGCCGGCCATGCCCTAGCCGATCCCACACGCCTATTATTTTTATTATTATTTGGTGTTTTGTTTCCTGATTCCATGAGAACTCCCTGATTTCAAAAATATACCTTGATTTCAACAAATCCCTTTGATTTTAGGAAAATTCCCTAAACTCATGAAAATTATATAAAATTGAGAAGAGTGTCTTGGGACCCGGGCCCATGGATGGCCGGCCATGCCTTGGCCATTGCCGGTCCCACACTCCCACTCCTTATTTTATTATTATTTTATCCCTCATCTCATGGAAGTTCCTTAATTTTATCAAATTCTCCAGTTTCATGGAATTTCCCTCAAATCAGAAAAAACACATAAAATTACATAAAACTGGGAAAATATGTGGGACCGTTATTGTCAGCCGGCCGGCCATGCCCTAGCCATGGCTGATCCCACACCTTACAATTCCCTGTTCTATTTTCCCTCATCTCATGTATTTTTTCCAGTTTCAGCAAAACCATGGATTTTGCATATTTTCTCAAAACGTTGCTCAAACGTGCACCAGAAAATATCAAGATTCTCAGGACTGAAGCGCGGACACCATGGTGACACGGGTATATCCCCTTGACCGACCAAGGGTGACCATGAGTCTTTCAAACAGTTGGTTCCGCATGTTTTAATGATTTTAACCTAATTTTCTCAGTTGCTCGTATTAGGTTCAAACTCTTTCCAAACAATTGGGAGTTTGCTCAAATGACCATCTTTTGGCCCCGTGGACACCAAGAGCAGGTCTCATAATTGGTCGGTTCCCCATTTATCCATAAACCAAGTTTCATTATTTTTTGCTCACACGAGCATTATTTCAGTAAATGATTAAACCAGCATTTAATCATTATTTCACCAACTGGTCTCCCAAAGACTTTGGTATTTTTTGCTCATTCGAGCATCTGGGCGTTATATGGTGAACCCGTCATCCCATGTAACCGGTCATATGTTTACTTGCAATAAATCATCATCTAGGTAAAATTAGGGTTTTGAATCCAGAGCTCTACAGAAACATGATTCTGGGCAGGTTCAAACACTCAGATAATTCTATGTTGATTCCATGATCAACATTCTTATTTATTTTGCTCGACCCAGCAGTCAGTAACTTAAATTAATATTTTGTTTGGTCCTGCTACCAACAATTCATTGAACTAGCAATATTCGCTCAAACCGGAAATATTTATTCAAATTAGCAATATTCGCTCAGACTAGTGATATTTGCTCAGATCAAAGAATATTGATTCAACAATTCAACAACACAGTTTGCTCGTTTTAGGTTATAATGATAACTCGTCTCAGCAGACACGTTAAATTCATGAGTTTCAAAATATTTGCAAATCATGTTCAACTCAGAAATACATGGACTCATTTTCCCATGAAGTCAGCAACTGACTCCACAATCACGAGATTTCAATCGTGTCACATGGGGGGATATTAACTAGGGTTTTGGTCTGGCAGGTCTACGGCACGTGTGTTCACCCACGATGAGAATTTGATCAAGTCATGCAATGAGTTGGAAGGGTCAGCAAAGTAGTGTGTGGAAAATTAACTGAGTCTCCACACGATGATAAATTGGTTTTAACACGATTTCCCACATCCCCACTCTCTGATTCTAGCAACTGTCTCACTTCATGGGATTATGGTGTTTTCAACTCCGGCATTATAAAATGTCTCTGAATCCTGATTGAAAGGACAAGTTTTTCGAACACTCGAACAACATTTTCCAAAACGATGAATTTCTTATCAAAGTTCATACAGACAATCTTTCATCTACACGAACTCAGAGAAACCACTCTCAATTGAGCAAAATTCAATCATTCAGAGCATTTTCATACTGAATTCACAACACACCTACAATCTCAGATCACCATCGATCTCACGCATTTCTCAGCTTCCCTCATACAGATCAACCCATCCTCTCTTGTGACCGATTTGACTCTGGAACGACCATTTTTCTTGGTTTAGGCCGGAGTCTTACAGATTTATCTCTCAAACTTAAAGCACTCCCTTCTTGCAGTGCATCTGTATGAGGTTCAACATTTCGCTTGGTTCAAGGATTCTCCACATGGTCGACTCTTCAATTCTGTAAAAACCAGCAAATCATTTTTCCCCATCTACAGATTGGCGACCACAGTGGGAGATTCATCTCTCGGTTGCAATCTAACAATTTCACAAGATGGCTGGTCGTAGGTCTGGGTTAGTCACAGGTTCCAATGCCAACGGTTCTAGCACTAGCAACAACGACAACAACAACAGCAACGGCAATGAGGATATTCTGGAAACAATTCCGATCATAAATACTGGTGGTGGTGATATTACCCCTCCTCATACGGAAGTTCATCCTCTGTTCGTCCGACACCCTGAGGAAATCAGAGGAAACCCACTACCTACCATTCCTGATCTCATCAATGCGCATGAAATCTTTACACAGAATCAGACAGATATGGCTGCAGCGCAGAAGAAGCTATTTGGTCAATTGAAGATTTTTACTGAAAAGATTTCAGAGAAAACTCAAGGAAAGGGAAAAGAGAAGGAGAAACCCTCAAACGTTGATCCTAAGGTGATTCCAATTCATACAGTGGATGATGATGAAGCCGGCAAAGCTGCAGGCGATTTATCAGCAAATGAGTTATCAAATTTCATTACTCGGGAAGACTTGGTGCGTCTCTTAGAGAACCGTGGAAAGGGAAATACATCACATGTCTATCGTCACCAACCTCCTTATCCTGCCGCTACATAAAGGATTTCCCTTCCTAAAGGTTACATTTCTCCAACTTTTACTCTGTATGATGGAACTGGCAATGCTCGAGAACGTGTCTCTCGCTTCCTTGAAGCCTTAGGAGAACATGAACATAACCATGTCATCCGTCTCAAGGAATTCTCAAAATACTTGAAAGGCAAAGTATACACCTGGTATAACAACATCGCACTAGGGATTATATATCAACAATTGGGGAGAAAAGATTAACGCCTTCTACAGGAAGTACTTCTTCGTGTCAGAGCAAGTCACTCTCTCTGACCTTGGAAGGATGTTTCTGAGGGTCAGCGAAAATCCCAATGACTATGTGAAGAGATTCAGAGTCCAAGCCCTAGATTGTCATGATCCAAATGTCACGGAGCAGCATCTGGTAGATTTGTGCATCAATGGCATGCTCCAGGTTTACAGAGTTCTACTGGAGAATCTTCAATTTTAGACTTTCTCATAGCTTCATGAAGCTGTGAATAAATCGGCAACCATTTCACCTGCTCTGTTGGAAAGAGAAAAATCTACAAAGACTGAAGAATTGCAAGGCACTCGAGGAAGCAGATGTCTGATCCACAAGAAGTACAACCTGCATCCCTCCACAAATGTTGTTGCAGAAGGGAGCAAACGCAAGGCTGAATCCCTGAACAATCATGCTTCGACTCCTCCAAAGACACAAGAAAAGGACAAACCAAAAACGCGGGCTCCTGTCCAACGCACAGAGGCTCCTGATCAAGATGCACCCGACTTTCCTGTCCCCATTGGAGAATTGGTCAAACTACTAGATGCCTGGATCCAAGATGATGCAATCAAATTGCCATATGCCAGGAGAGACCCAACTGAGGAAGACATGGAAAATCCTCGTTACCGCCGATTCCACAGGTTAGTCAATCACCCCACTAGTAGATGCAAAGTTTTGAAACGCATATTTAGAGAAAAGGTTGAGTCGGGAGAACTTAATCTCGGAGCCAAAGGAGTGCACAAAGATCCTCTTACTGTCAGGACTTTCTCTATTTCTGAAGCACCAGTCAAGGAAGCAGTTCAATCATTAATAGAGCATGTCTGCGAATTTCTATATTTGTCGAAAGCGCAAAGTGGAAACATGTATAGGGTTTTGAATCACATAGTTTCCGGGAAACGCTTGCTGATTCCAGATGTACCTCCTAAACCTTCAGCCACTGACAAAGAAATGTATGACTGGGGACAGCTCACCACAGTGCACATTAAAGGAAATGAATTCAAAAGGGAATTTGTTGATGTTGGTACTTTTATCAACATCATACCTTTGAAAACTCTTAGGTCTGCTGGCATTACTCTACAAGAGGATACTCACACTCCCATAGCAATCAGGGACCATGAAGGGATTTCCAGAGATGCATATGGCTTCATCAATCTCAAAGTTACAGAAAGTTTGGTCTGCACTGATACCAAGTTTTACAAAATCTGGGAAGACCATGGATATGACATGATCCTTGGAAGGACTTGGATCCATACTGGAAGGCTAACCTTAATGCCTTCAGCACACTCTACTACTGATAGAGACTCTGAGTCAGAAGAAGAAGCGGATAACGCCCCACCATTTAACATCTGAAGGAAGTTGAAACCTTGATAGGAATTGTGCAAGAACCTGGAGAGAGTGCACATGCCTTTGTCAAAAGGTTTCGAGCTCAGGCAAGTCTTATTTCTCTTCATGCTCCAATATTACCAATGTTCAAATATGCTACTTTGGTCCAGGGACTTCTCCCCACGAATAATTTAGCAATTACCAAGAGTTATGAATGGATAACTTTACCTCGACAATATTATACCCAATGGATGGGTTCAGCGAGTCTCCATGTTGATCATCCCATTAAGAGATTTATTGTAGAAGACCTGGAAAAACATGACAAACAGTATGCTGGATACCCTTCTCTGCACGAGTGTCCATATGTGCCCTAGCCATGGAATCAACACAAAATATTCAAGGCATGGACTACAAAGCCAAAAAAATTCAATGAAGGAGATTTGGTTCTCAAGGCGACTAAACAGGATCTCAATTCTGCAAGAAGCTCTAATTGGGAAGGACCATTTATGGTTGCTATGTATATAACTGGAGGATACTACAAACTGATCAACACAGATGGTAGAACCCTGCAGTAATTCATGAGAATTGGCTTAAGGAATTTTTATGAAATTATTGGGCATTTGAGGTACTTGACGTTTTAGCACTCATGACGTCTGGATTTGGCATTTAGGATTTTCTTCTACTGTATTTCAATTCCTCCAAAATGTTTGCAATATTTGCAATCAGCATTTAAATTCAGCAATCTATCAAAGTTCTTTATTTAAGAAAAATATCTATCAAATCCAAAATCAAAAGAAAATCCTAAGTCATAGACTCAACACCTATCAAAAAATCAAAACCCAAATAAAATATCACATTTTTCACAGAGTTCATGATTCATGAGATTATGGAAAGGAAACTAAAGAAATCCATCAAAGAAATATTTCTGCTCCTCTGCCTCCTCCAAGACTTTCAAGGCTTCCTTTTCCGCCTCCAGCTTCCTGGTTAGCTCGGTGACTTCATTCATCTTCTTCAACACAGCATCACTAGTATGGAAAGGAGCATCACCCTTTACTGATTTCTTGATAGTTTCAAGTTTTTGACGGAGCCACTTCAGATTGAAGCCAAGTTCCTCAGCATTCTTCAAGTTGTACTCCCAATCAAAGAGTACATATTGGGAAACAACATTTCTGGCGGTAATCCGGATATCATCTATAACATGCAAGATGGCCTCTACTTGTTTTGTCAAGAAATAATTGCGTCCTGGATCCCGAGTAACAACAATGTGTCCATAAATTTCCCACAGTTCCTTGTACATAGTAGCATATCCGATGGGAACGTTAAATCCTCCAACAAGATGGTGATATGGGAGTAACTCACCAAATTGAGGATCAAAGGAAATCCCGCAGTAGGATACTCGTGCACTATCATCTGGTTCTCAGTTACTGGAGAAGTGTCAATGATCATAGAGACAACTTCAGGGGAAGTAACTTCCGCTATTTCGGGTTCGGGTTCCACCGTCTAAGGCACAATTGGAGTTTCCACCACCTCCACGGAATCAACGACCAGAAATTCATCATATTGAGGCGCATCTATGGAAGTCTTGTCACCAACAACTCCTGGATTTCCCAAACCATCATTATTGGATCCATGATTCCCAACATCGTCGTTCGGCACCTAATGTGAAGATTACACGGGATTAGAATGATTCAAGTGTGGAAGTCCAATACAATCATAAAATTAAGAAATTAAGTGAACTAACATCATCTAAGTTCCTTATTATACATCTAAGATATGTGCAAGTAGCATCAAAGTCATGAAACACGTTTTCAAAGAAACTCAGCTGAAGAAAATTTACACTAACCTGCGTTCAACGAAAAATTGGGAGCAATTGGTGTGGAGTATGGGGTTGGGTTATGTACCATTCTCTCCTTATTAAAGTTCTCTACAACATATCAAAATTTCATGATGATTGGATAAACGATCAAGGAGATGTGGTCAAAACATTAAGCAACGTGCGATCTGAAAAACTTCTGAAAGTCTCATGTTTCGCCTTTTTCAGGCTCATAATTTAAAAAGATTCTTTGCTAAAGCTTGGAAATTTCCCAGGATTAAGGATACATATGCATATACCAATAAACCGATCTCAAATGAGGATTCAACAGCATTTCGACTAAAGGGCTGAAGTCTGAAATTTTCTGGTGACGTATTTCGTCCAAATTACTCGCATATTCACAATGAGTTTTCATTCATTCATGCAGAAATCAGCAATTTCATATTTCTATGGAGAATCTATAGGAGAAATACTTACTAGGGGAGTCTCCAAACCGTTTAGAGGCTCGGTAATGATGGAATCATCATCGACAACTCCGTTATCTCCATTCGGTTCGGGATTTCGGGAGCTTTCCACATTCTTATCACTAAATGAGGAGTGCGGTGCATCAACATCCTCCTCATCCACGACAAATTCCTCCTGAATACATCAACAATGGTTATCATCAAATCATCCAGAGGTGTGTTACATTGATTTAATTTGAAAAAGGAATATTTACATCAACTTCCTCGTCAGTATTGTATCCCTGAGTTGTTCGACCAAGAGAGAAATGAAGACAATCAATAACAGACGGAGAAAAATTCTACAAATAAATAAAAAATATTGATTCTGTGATCCTGGTAAAGCGGGTAGAAGAAGTCACAAGGGAAAAATATCAACAACTCACCAAAGAGGCGACTGGGGACCTTATGGTGTTGGGAAACAACTTGCAATTCTTGCTCCTGCCTTGTCCACCGTGAACAATTGCCTCTGCTTCTGAGAAATTCACTTCAATTCGAGGTCTCACAACATGACCATCCTGCAAGAGGAAATTGATGTGATAATTAAAGACAATTATACAAGTTGTATGAGGAATACGCAGAAGAATACATACTGGTGAACTTCCTGGAGATGTCTTTCGCTTATCACCGCCAGAAATATTCCTTAATCTTGGACGAGAGGCACTCATCTCAGAAGAAGAAGGCTCTTTCACTAAAGGTTAGGCGACCGTCACATAATCATTTAGACGCTCAAGCTGCTGATCCCAAAATTCTATGTGACCTGGAATCACATATGTGGTTCGATCATCACAAGGGAACCAATAAAAGCTTCCTTCAGCATGTGTATGATCTAAAAAAGTCTTAAGTTGTTCCACTGATGGTTTTCTCCTTTGGAAATTTGGGATGCATTGGTTCATACCCATCTGACGGGCGGTTCTATCAATGTGTACTCCTCCACCGAAAAATATCCATATGTGGTTGATAATAGATAACCGGGAGTGCAACTCATCATGAAAGATCTTTCGACATCGCTCAAATTATAATCGGATTTCAAATACTTACTTTCTCTAGCATTGAAAGTCGTCAATTGAGAAACGTGAGGAGGGACCACCACCCAAGGACGGAAGTTGAACTCAGACTCATCATCTAATACATTAACGAAGCGCGTCTTGGAATGAATTTACTTCGTAGACCAGCGCATAATCCTAGTGTTGTCCTTCTCATGGAAAATATGTAGAGAATCATCAGATTTCAGACCTTGGAAGATACTACGGGGAATAGGCACATAATTTTTGAAACGTTCCCACATCAGAGCTTAGAGAAACATCGTATTGGTGTAGCATTCAATCTTCATAAAGCCGTTCAAAACACTGGAGTCTATAACTAAGGAGTTCAGGTTAGAATACAAAGAGCCCAAGAATAAGCTACCTAGCGGAAGTTGTTCACCTTGAGCTATCTTAATAGCGAAAGGGATTACAAACGGCTTCAACAAGGTTCCAGTGTCTTCAAACACATCCCTGGACAGCCATAAGCACAAGAAAGCAGCAATAGACAACATACCGTCGGGTTCATCAAGAGGGACGTCTCGTGGCCACCAGTGTGTTAACCAATGAGAATAACAAGCTTTGCCAGAAGCCTTGTTAACTCTCTCCATCTCAGCTGTTAAAGTTTTGGAAACCGCTTTCTCCTCCGCCTTCCAAAGTTCTTCAGGAAAATTACCTGTAATTGGAAGGTGCAATAAAGCAACTACATCTTCCAAGGTAATAGTGAACCCTGAACCAGAGAGCAAGAAGATCTAAAATACCTCGTGCATCGTGAAAGATATATAAATCTCCAGATGTCTGAATGGCCCTGGTAACTTTTGCTCTATCTAGCATAGCTCTAACACGAGGAAATCTCAGCATGTGCCTCTCCCATCCAGAAAACTTCTCTAAGTGTCGTCGAGAGAGTTTGAATTCAATCATTGAAGATTGGAAGAGACCTCGTTCAAGACATAACCGAATAGCAGCTCGGGGATTAATCAAAAGACGATATACTGGGGACTTGAGACAATTTTCAGTCTCCTGAACATCAAAGAATGTATCATCTATGTTCGGAACATTCTTGACTCCAGGTGTTTCTTCTTCTTCTTCTTCTTCACCAACAGAAGTCTCATCCATACACGTTTCTTCTCTGGAGATGTCATCATTTACACACATTTCATCTCTGGAAGCATCATTGGCTGGAGAATTAGTCATCCTTGCGAAACAGCTGTGAAATTCATACAACATTCTGTTTCAGTTGCCTGAATGAAAATTCGAGAAGATGATGGAATCATGCAAATGGAAACGCCAGTACCTATAAATGGTAATTCTTAACTCTTACCTCTTTCAATTTCACTAACAATAGTGATTGTGCTGCAAGAGTTAGCACACAAAATTATTTAAACCTGCAGTAACGAACGAGACTTCATTAGTTCATGAAAAATAATTTTCTCATAAAATCATAGACACAATTTTCATAATGTGAACATTCACACAACTGACCTATGAAATTTACAACAAGATATTATTTCATCATAAGTAAATTGTCTAGTTTCGAAGGTTACTCAAAACGGCCACGTCTTGACTTTTACAAAACAATAATTATTGCAATTTGTTCACGTAAAATTTTCAAAATTTTATCTAATGAGAACAAATCCATGTGAATAAAATATGTCATCATGTTTCACATAAAATGTCACGACTACATATATTAAAAAAAAAATTGTTTTCCTTCGTATTAGTTTTTTCTTTAAAACAAAGGTTTATGCTAGTTTTGTGAAAGCTCGCACCTCTTGTGATAAAATATTAGTTCTCATGAAATCTCATAAATAAAGTTTTATCACTGGACACAAGTTTGTATACATGAAGAAAATCTATATTCCCTCGCATGAGCATTATTTTCTAAAACGAGGTTTATTTCGGTTTTGTGGAAGATCACATATATATTAAGATAAAGTCTTGGTTCACATGAAAGCTCATAAACTAAGTTTTATCACTGGACCTAGGTCTGCACGTGTGTAAAAAACCTCTCACACTAATATATACACATGTATAAAATATTAACATGATGGAACCATGAACAACTCATGAAATCAGCAACTCTGGAAAGATTTTTTTTTTTTGCCGCACCTGGTCGGCGACGGCCGGACGGTGCTAGCTCCGGTCGGACGGACGGTGGCGCTTCGGCGATTTTTATCCTACTTCTCCTGATGCTTGGACGTGAAGATGATAGGGATATGATGATGGTGGTCGGTCGTGTGAAGAAATAATAAAAAAAAATGGATTTAATTCCTTTTATACCTAATTTTATTTCCAAAACCTAATCCCTTAAGGATTTCCTTTTCGGGCCTGGCCCGTGAATCCTAAACCAACCAAGGTTGCACCATCGAATCAGCGGTTCTACACCAAGTTATGTTCACTGGACTATTATTCCACTGGGGTTTCGCTCAAACCATGGTTTGCTCATTCAGTCAAAATCCGTTAATATCTTATCTTATGACTAAGTTCAATTACTTACTTCTGTTTATACTTGGAAAATCACCCTTCAATGCTGACTGAGGAACATGACTGTTCCTCACTAAGCAGGGGACTTAATGTAGATGGTGGATTTTCTAAAAAGGGTAAAATTGTAAAACTATACTTCAGATTCGGCAACCGGATGAGTATTGAGGCTCATGTCTCTCATTAAAGCATGAAATCTCATGTCGTAAATATCTGACTGAGAAGGTCTCTCAGAGTACATGTAGATGTGTAGTCTCTCAGCTGAGACCACGGCACATCTCATGAATACTGACCAATTTCAGTAGTTACTCCGGATCCAGCAATCAGGTGAGTATTGAGACTCATGTCTCTAAGCATGAAAGCTCGTGCCATAAACCTCTGATAGAGAAAGTCTATCAAGGAAGATATATATGTGTAGTCTCCCAGCTGAGGCCATGGAATATCTCATATTGTATAGAATCGAAATATTAGGAGGCTCCTAGAAAGTATGCCTACTAGTATATAGCGACAACGTCTTCGGGATCCAACCAGGTTTTCCATGACTATACAAGAGGAATATGACACTCCAACAAGTTCATATTGCTCAACCCTCAGATAGTTAATGCTTCTAGATATGAAGCCCTTCTAGTATAGAGACATCAATTAATTATCTTTAATCGTCTGAATATCCAGCAATATTCTACGAGCCATCAGTTAATCACATGAATATCCAGCAATATTCTACAATTCTTCGTTATATTTCGTCACTTCAATTCGTGGTTCTTCCCAGTAGAAATCCACGGGTTAGTGATAAATATTCAACGAAACAAGCATCTGAGCATCGAATAAGCCCTGCAAAAAATGGTGCAAGTTTACTTATCAAATAATGCACATACCATCATTTTGAATGCGCAAATGAGCATTTATAAAATATGAATAAACGATGAACCTATGCAACATAGAAAGGAAAAATAATAATAAAAAAATATTAGGAAAGGCTCTAGGGGACTGGGATCACCAGCCGGCCAATCATGCCGTGACTAGTCCCGCGCCAGATTTTATATTTTGTCACATTTTATTATTTTTCTCTAATCTCACAAAAATTCTCTCGTTCGAGCAAATCTCCTTTATTTCAAAGAAATTATCTATTCTCATGATAATAAAATTAGGGAAAGGTGTCGCGGGACCGGGAAAAAGCCGGCCGGCTATGCCTTGGTCACGGCCTGTCCCACACCTCACGTCCCCATTATTTTATTATTCTCTCAAATTATGAAAATTCCTTGATTTCATGAATTTTCCCTAAAACCATGAAAATTACTTAATTTCATGCATTTTCTCTAAAATCATAGAAAAATATTAAAAAATTATGGAAAAACTTGTGTGTCCGGGCCCTAGCCGATCCCACATGCCTATTATTTTATTATTATTTGGTGTTTTGTTTCCTGATTCCATGAGAACTCCCTGATTTCAACAAAATACCTTGATTTCAACAAATCCCTTTGATTTTATGAAAATTCCCTGAACTCATGAAAATTATATAAAATTGGGAAGAGTGTCTTAGGACCTGAGCCCATGGCCGGACGGCCATGGCTTGGCCATTCCCGGTCCCACACTCCCATTCCTTATTTTATTATTATTTTATCTCTCATCTCATGGAAGTTCCCTAATTTCATCAAATTCTCCAGTTTCATGGATTTCCCTCAAATCAGAGAAAACACATAAAATTGGGAAAATACGTGGGATCCTGCTTGTCAGCCGGCCGGCCATGCCAAAGTCGTGGCCGGTCCCACACCTTGCAATTCCATGTTCTATTTCCCCTCATCTCATGTATTTTTTCCAATTTCAGCAAAACCATGGATTTTGCATATTTTCTCTAAACGTTGCTCAAACGTGCACCAGAAAATATCAAAATTCTCAGGACTGAAGCGCGGACACCATGGTGACATGGGCACATCCACTTGACCGACCAAGGGTGTCCCTGATGCTTGCAAACAGTTGGTCCCGCATGTTTTAATGATTTTAACCTAATTTGCTCAGTTGATCGTATTAGGTTCAAACTCTTTCCAAACAATTGGGAGTTTGCTCAAATGACCATCTGTTGGCCCCGTGGACACCAAGAGCCGGTCTCATGACCTCTTGGTCAGTTCCCCATTTTTCCATAAACCAGGATTCATTATTTGTTGCTCACTTGAGCATTATTTCAGTAAACTATTAAACCAGCATTTAATCATTATTTCACCAACTGGTCCTCAAGAGAGTTTGGTATTTTTTGCTCATTCGATCATCTGGGAGTTATATGGTGAATCCGTCAACCCATGTAACCGGTCCTATGTTGATTTGCAATAAATCATCATCTCGGTAAAATTAGGGTTTTGAATCCAGATCTCTACAGAAACATGATTCTGGGCAGGTTCAAACACTCTGATAATTTTATATTGATTCCATGATCAACATTCTTATTTATTTTTCTCGACCCCGCAGTCAGTAACTTAAATTAATATTTTATTTGGTCATGCTACCAACAATTCATTGAACTAGCAATATTCGCTCAAACCGGCAATATTTATTCAAATTAGCAATATTCTCTCAGACTATCAATATTTGCTCAGATCAAAGAATATTGATTCAACTATCAATATTCAACAATTCAGCAACATAGTTTGTTCGTTTTAGGTTATAATGATACCACGTCTCAGCAGACACTTTAAATTCATGAGTATCAGAACGTTTGCAAATCATGTTCAACTCAGCAATACATGGACTCATTATCCTATGAAGTCAGCAACTGACTCCACAATCACGAGATTTCAATCGTGTCACATGGGGGAATATTAACTAGGGTTTTGGTCTGGCGGTCTATGGCACGTGTGTTCACCCATGATGAGAATTTGATCAAGTCGTGCAATCACTTGGAAGAGTCAGCAAAGTAGTGGGTGGAAAATTAACTGAGTCTCCGCACGATGAGCAATTGGTTTTAAAACGATTTCCCACTTCCCCACTCTCTGATTCCAGCAACTGTCACACTTCATGGGATCATGGTGTTTTCAACTCCGGCATTATAAAATGTCTCTGAATCTTGATTGAAAGGACAAGTTTTTTGAACACTCGAACAACATTCGTCAAAACGAGAAATTTCTTATCAAAGTTCATACAGACAATCTTTCGTGTACACGAACTCAGAGAAACCACTCTCAATTGAGAAAAATTCAATCATTCAGAGCATTTTCACGCTGAATTCACAACACACCTACAATCTCAGATCACCATTGATCTCACGCATTTCTCAGCTTCCCTCCTACAGATCAACCCATCCTCTCTTGTGACCGAATTGACTCTGGAATGGCCATTGTTCTTGGTTTAGGCCGGAGTCTTACATATTGATCTCTTGAACTTAAAGCACTCCCTTCTTGCAGTGCATCTGTGTGAGGTTCAATATTTCGCTCGGTTCAAGGAGTCTCCACACGGTCGACTCTTCAATTCTGTAAAAACCCTCAAATCGTTTTTCCCCATCTACAAAAGGATTTCCCCTTGTATTCCCCTTGTTACTTTTTCCATAACTAAGGGGAAAACATAAGGCTCAAAGCTAAATTTGGTATAATCCTATACTAATAGGGAACTCACTAGTTTTTATACCAAATGCTCTGACACTGGTCACAACGTCACTGTACATAACCTTGATGGGGGTAACACACTCTATTGGGAAGTTTTTATTTTCATTAAAAGAGATACACATGATATTCCTGGGTACTTTGTCATACGCTTTTTCCAAGTCAATGAATACCATGCGTAGATTTTTTTTTTTTTTGCTCGAGGTATATGTCCATAAGTTGTCTTGTCAAGAATATTGCTTTTGTGTTCGACCTATCGGGCATAAAACCAAATTGGTTATTCTCCACGCTTGTCATTTTCCATAAATAATTCCAATAACTTTTTCTCAAAGCTTCACTGTATAGCTCATATAAGCTTAATTCTTTGTAATATATATAACGTTGAATATCTCCTTTATTCTTGATTGTTTTCACCAAATCCCCCTCCTCTCCTCGTCATACATATTGCTTGATTGAATACTTCCATTTATAATTTGGTAAATCAAGCAATGCCTACATCCCCACGGTACAACTTAATAGGGATATCATATGTCCCAATCACCTTCCTTATCTTCATCCCTTTTTAATGTTTCCATCACCTCTAACACTTGAACTCTCCGAAAAACACGTATGTTGGTGTCATCGAAATAGTGGTTCCTATTTAGAAGTGTTATGATCATCCTTATTTAAAATCTTGTCGAAGTATGTTAGAGCACTGCTCGGTCGAACTTGCAAGCGTTGCTATCTCAAGCTTGTTTGTTAAGTTTAGGTAATCAAAACTATAAGTCTTGATTTCTAGTCTACTTATATCTATGTCTCGGATTAGGATAGAATGTGTAATTGAGATTTGGACTTCACGGCGTTCATCAATTGAAGATTAAGATATACTGAAGATAGCTTGGACGAAATTCATCAACAAAAGGTATGTGGAGACTAAAACTTATCTATCACTCAGAAGTCTATTCTATTCTATCTCCTATTGAGACTAAGTCGTATAGCTATATATATATATATATACTTTGACATTATACACATTTGATATTTCGAGCTGAGTTTAACTCGCTTATATCTTTCTCGAAATATATGTCGAAAATCTATCTACTTTAGCTACATTCATCATTACTCTTGACGAGTTTAGTTGGAAACATTTTAATTGTTGAAAACTAAATAATTAGTCAAACGATGATCATGTGAAAATTGTCTTGAAAAATATTACATGATTTGTGTGAGACAGTCATTTGATATCGACTCAGAATGTTTCGTATTGATCATTTGATCACTTGAAAATTACTTATAATCTAATAGTTTGTGTCAGACATCTATTGTCGTCTTCTAAGGATGTTTCAATAATTGAAATGGGAGTTTAAAACAAATAACCATTGTCTGGATATAGCATAGTATGCAAACTTTTATAGTATGATTCGGGTCTGGGAACAAAGTGTACGTACCAGTATGCGAACCGTTTTAACTGTCAAAGTCTGGGAACCAAGTTAGCATACCAGTATGCGAACAGTTTCACATGAGTTAGGTCCGGAACGACAGTATGCATGTCGGTTCGCGAACTGTCGGATGTGATCAAAGTCCGGAACTTAAGTTTGTGTACCCATTTGCAAACTAAGTTGTTTTAAGTTCTAAAATCAGTTAAGTATGATTTCATACTCATGAACAAATACATTTATAAATTAAGGAATGCAATCTTTGCAAACCGTGGTTAAATATTCATGAATTGATTCTCTTGAATCAAATCCGATTTTATTTCAATTGTGTCTTGTATACTTCTATGAGAATATAAATAATTGAAAAACTCTATGAGTAACCCAGTTAGATTCATTTGATTATAATTTGATCAAGAAGTGTTAGATGAATGTGGTTAATACAAAAGTATTCATATGGCTAACTTCAATTAACTGTTTTTGAGCCAACTCAATATCTAAATGAAGGTATATTTCACTTGTGTGTAACAAGCTAAGACCATCTAACGGTGGAGAGATATTGCTTTGGTTTTAAGCAAACTTAGCTTGAATCTTAAATCTGGTTTTCATCTAACGGTGAATATTGATTGCTTTGTTTCAAAGCTATCAAACCGTGATTTGAAGACTATATAATGGAGAAATCTAGCAAGGAAAACCTAATCCCCACACCTCCTGCGTCATACTAGTTGCGACTAAAGTCGATTCTCCTTTAACCTAGGTTTTTCCTAAAACCATTATAGATTAACGACTTCAAGACTTCATTGGGATTCTAAAGCCAGACTCATCTATTTTTTCTATAGTTGCGTGTTCTGATCTTACTTGGTCTATCGTATTGAGTACTATCTTCTCTAAGATTGTCTCTAGATTTATCTCCCATAGGTAAGATATAAAAAGTATTCACAAAGCTCTTCGTCTCATTCTTTGTGATTCTACAATAACTTGTTCTACTTCCATATAGTTAAGTTATGGTGAGATGATTGATATTTGTAGGTTGTTCTTCAGGAATATAAAACCAGATTATCAATCGGTTCTTGTTCACCTTGATTTATCAAAAGACGTAACAAAAACTTCGTAGGTATTTCTGTGGGAGACAGATTTATCTATCATAACATACTTTTATGTGGGAGACATTAATTTGTTTATAAAGTCTTCGAATTTGGGTCTTAGAAACTCTTAGTTGTCGGTGATATCAGCTAAGGGAATCAAGTGTGTAGATTCCTACTGGGATTATGAGGCGTAAGGAACGAGACTGTACCTTAATCGGTGTGATACTTGGTTAGAGCTCAACTACATTCCAGTCTTAAGTTAACTTGTAGTAGGATAATGTCTGTAGCGGTTTAATACAGTGTGGTGTTCAAATATGGAATAGCTCTCGGGGTTTTTCTGCATTCGTTAACAAAACTTATGGTGTCTGTGTTATTTCTTTTACGCATTATATTTTTTTATATAATTAAAATATAATAGGTTTTGCGTAGTTCAATCAATTGGTAAATCCAACCTTTGGTTGTCGATTGAAATTGATTGACACTTGAACATTGTTCTTTGGTACCGTTCAAGTTCTTTCTCATAATAATCAGGCTCACAGATTCCTATCTGTTTTATTTGCTGATTACATTGAGAAACAAAGATATAACTCTTGGAGATATTTCCTTTAGTGAGTCTGACTGTCTAGTTGATTCTCTTGGAATAATATTGGAATTAGTCCATACATAATTTCCAAATGAAATATTGGGTGTGGTTGTTAGACCCCCGCTTTTTAAATTAGTATCAAAGTAGGAAAACACAATAAACCTAATAAGTTTGTGTTTGTATGATCCTAAGGACTATTCCTATGGGAAATCTCTTTGGGAAACTTGTTATGTGCATCTGTAACGCACACCAAAAATCCTTAAATATTGTTCAGAGTTTGTTTTTCCCAAAACCTTTGGTCCCTCAAAATAATCTCACATCATCTAAGTCACTAGAATTCTTAGATGATGGAAAACAATCTAAAAGAAAAAATAAAGATTCCTTTAAAAAGGTTTGTTGCACAAAACGTGTGAACAAAAGATCAAGGATATGGAACCTCTATAGATCTTTTTGAGGAACACTATCATGATGGTTCAGTTAACAAAGATCTATTTATGGCTTTTGAAAAAGTTTTTAAATCTCTTGAACGACTAATTTCGATTAAGGAAAAGGTTTTCTGTTATTCGTGATATACATTCAGGTTTTGGCAACAACTCGGTCAAAATGGATAAAAAGATTATTACTGGTGGTGTTCAAGTTCCAGTTTTCGGAAAAATCCTTCCTTTAATCATAAGAAAAAGGAGTCAAAATTTTCAATTAACCCTGACTATCATCATTACCATGATTTTTCTTCTGGTACATTTCACAAATATCGATCGGAGTAGGTGCATAAGGGTCCCTCAACCCATATAGCCTCTTGGTAACAAGATTGGATCCACCCCATTTTTATATAACTTGAAATGGGGCAAGTAACAGTCTGATTATTTTTGTATATGTGTATTATGGGTTAGTTTTATTTTTGAAATTTATTTTTCCTTGAAGAAAAACTCATTTAACTGAATTTTTCTGTCCGCCAGAGGTTAAATGATGTCATGTAGTTTTATACTACTTTATTCATCACTGTTAAATTCTCCTCAGTGCACGAACCTTATTGTTAAGGATTGGGAATTGGAGTCATATTTCCTTTAAGTTATCTAACCAGTACGAATCCAAGCCTTCTACCGGTTTGTTAAGGCTTTCAGTACGCGTACCCTTCTTCTTCATCATTTCCTTGTCCACGTTCGTGAACGAGAGTGTTTCTAAGGTTCACAAGTTTACTCCATCAATTCTTGTTTTGTAGGTCAAAAAGGGACAAAGGCTTATCATCATCTTCAAGGAGCATATCAAGTAAGTTTTTCTCCTTTTTATTACTCTCAATTTTAGGGTTCATGGGGAAAATCAATAATGATGATAAGAAATTCTAAGAAGATGTCAAAAAATCATATTTATTCCTCTCTTATGAGTATGAATTAAATATACCAAGTGACAAAGATTATATTATTATTAGATTCATCAATGATTTTAGTAGTAAGACCTTTGAAAGGATTTCTTATAGTGGTTTCATTCTAGAAAAGAAATTGGTAGAGGAAAGTGGTCATGAATAAGATTTGGTATGTTTTGAGAAAAATAAACTTGGTAACATCTTTAATGGTCTTGGTGAATGTTTTGACACTCTCACAAGAATCTTTTATGCTAATATCCATGATGTTAATCTTTATGACTTAGAATTCAAGACTATGATAAACTGGAAAAAGGATTCTTATTGATAGTGAGTTGATTTGAAATATTACCAAAATTCCTATGGGTAACCTTCGGCTTCGTAGGCCAAGAGGAAAAAGTCCATCATGTGAAACCACTTCTAATGGTCTTTGTCGGAAGAATGTTGATTGGTTTGAAGGGAAATGTCTTACCCATGATCTTAGTCTTGCTTTGATGATTTTCAGAAAACTTGGCATTTCTAATCTTTGTCCCTCCACATTGAGAACTCTCGGTGGAGTCATGAATTTGCAGAGTCAATCTATTTCCTTGAATCAAGTGCTCAAAGTCTTGATATTTGTGGATTTATCATTCTTTAAATAATCTTGATGACGTCATCCAACAAGAAGTTAGGCTTTCCATGCTTAATTGTGCAAATATGTCGTGCATATTCCATTGTTCCCATTGGCAACTCTATTGGAACTCCCAAACTTATTCGTCCTTATACCTTTAAACGTATGAAGATGAATGTTTGCAAGAGACAAAGATGTGATTCCATTGACGGTTCTTATGATCTTACCACCTTGGGAATTCTTCATCGAATTCGCAAAGGTGTTCGTAAGATCAATTTCAAGGTAAAATGTGTGCAAGAAAAATTATGTGTGATTGCTACAAAGTTTCCCGAAATCAAGGAAGAAATGGAAAAAGTTCAAGCCTCTTGGATGGAGTCCGATGATGAGGATGATTATTAATTTCGTTAACTATTAATTTTCATTATGTTTAGGAAACTTCTTATGAGAATTTATTATTATATTTTAAGAAGGATAACTAGGGTTTGCAATAGCAAATAATGTGATGACACATAGTTATTGCCAACGATTTTCATCTTGCAATGGTTTAGATTTATTTATTTAAATTTTAAGTTTTTGTAAGATGATTTTGTAGTATTAATATGTATGGTTTTATATATTGCAAAAAAAAAAAAATTCGGATATGTGTGTTTACGTCCGTGAGCTAAGATTACCTCATATGTCAAAAGTGAAGTATATCATGTCTTTATACAAATATTGATAAAAGATAGAATGAACTTTTGAATATTCCGCAGTATTGATCTTTCCCTGATCCACTTATATGTGAAACCACTGTATGGCTCTGTAAGTTTTCTTATGTTGAGCATTTCTGATTAAATTAATCATTAAGGTTCTCTTATGGTTAATTTATTCGAGTTTTCTGGACACAAATTCATGTTTCATGTGATTTGTTAATGTCCAAAGAAATCCTTCTTTTCTCGTAAAAGTAAGGTCGCTCTTGTTTTTCGTTCGGGAATGACATTTTATGGGGGAGAGTTCTTAATTGAACTTGTGCTTAATTGACAAATCTTTGTGGGGAGTGCGGCTGTGGAATATTGTAAGAGTTATCTTGTATATTTATAAACTCCTTGATGAATACACTAAGTTTCGACTATGTGAAATCATCAAAACAAAGTTTTTATGTTCTCTTTTAGTCATGAATAATCTTTTTGAGAATTTCATGATGATCCTGCTAGTTTTCGTACCTTTGCCAAAAAAATTTGATTACTTTGTAGTTCACACTATATACATATGGTTTACGGATAATTATGTAAGGGGGGGTGGTTTTCATTGTGAGATAAAGTATTGACTAAGGGGGAGTGATACATATCACCGTAGTATTATTGTCAAAGTTGTGATACAATTGAACTTTGTTACTATGTAATAATACTATGAAATTGTATAACAATAATTGAAAACATCTGTTTTCTTATTGTTATGGTTACGGATCTTCAACAACAATGATGCTGAGTTGAACAGGTTCAGAACCACTAAAGTACTTAGAGTGACGAAGAATTCAAGGAATGTTAAAGAACCAAGGAAATCAAGTATATTGGATGAGAATCTACAAAGTTTAATTATTTTGTAATCCATAAATAGTTTTGTCACTAAAATTCACAAAAGGGAAGATTGTTAGAGCACTGCTCGGTCGAACTCGCAAGCGTTGTTATCTCAAGCTTGTTTGTCAATTTTAGGTGATCAAAACTATCAGTCTTGATTTCTAGTCTACTTATAGCTATGTCTCGGATTAGGATAGAATATATAGTTGAGCTTTAGACTTCACGGCTTTCATTGGTTAAAGACTAATATCTACTGAGGATAGTTGGAGGAACGTCATCAACAAAAAGGTATGTGGAGACTAAAACTTATCTATCACTCAGAAGTCTATTCTATTTTATCTCCTATTGAGACTAAGTCGTATATCTATATAGACTTTTACATTACACATATTTGATATATTTCTCGAAATATGTGTTGTAAAGCTTTTTTCTTTAGCTATATTCATCATTATTCTTGACGAATTTAGTTGGAAACAATTTATTTGTTGGAAACTAAATAATGAGTCAAAAGATAATCATGTAAAAATTTCCTTGAAATGATTTATATGATTTGTGTGAGACATTCATTTGTTGTCGACTCGGAATGATTCGTATTGATCATTCAATCACTTGAAAATTACTTATAGGCTCATAGTTTGTGTGAGACAACTATTGTCATCTTCTAAGGATGTTTCAATGATTGGAATGGAATTTAGAACAAATAACCATTGTCTAGATATAACACAACATGCATACCAGTATGCAAAATGTTGTAGTATGATTCAGGTTCGGGAACCAAGTTTGCGTACCAGTATGCAAACAATCTTAACTCTCAAAGTCCGGAAACCAAGTTCGCATACCAGTATGCGAACGGTTTCACCTGAGTTAGGTCCGGAACGACAATATGCATACCGGTTGCGAACTGTTGGACGTGACCAAAGTCCAGAACTTTTGTGTACCCGTTTGCAAACTGAGTTGGTTTAAGATCTAAAATCAGTTAAGTATGATTTCATACTCATGAAAAAATGCATTTATAAATTAAGGAATGCAATCTTTGCAAACCGTGGCTCAATGTTCATGAATTGATTCTCTTGAATCAAATCCGATTTTGTTTCAATTGTGTCTTGTATACTTCTATGAGAATATAAACAATTGAACAACTCTATGAGTAACACAATTAGATTCATTTCATGATCATTTGATCTAGAAGTGTTAGATGGATATGGTTAATACAAAAGTGTTCATATGGCTAACTTCCGTTAACTGTTATTGAGCCAACTCAATATACACATTTACGTACGGTTACCCATAACTAAATGAAGGTATATTTCATTTCTGTGTAACAAGCTAAGACCATCTAACGGTGGAGAGATATTTCTTTGGTTTTAAGCAAACTTAGCTTGAATCTTAAATCTGGTTTTTATCTAACGGTGAATATTGATTGCTTTGTTTCAATGCTATCAAAACCTAATTTGAAAACTATATAAAGGAGAACTCAAACAACTGGAAAACCTAATCCCCACACCTCTTGTGTGATACTAGTTGCAACTAGAGTCGATTTTACTTTAACCTAGGTTTTTCCTAAAAACCATTATAGTTTAGCGACTTAAAGACGTCATTGGGATTATGAAGCCGGACCCAACTATTTTCTTTGTAGTTGCGTTTTCTGATCTTACTTGTTCTATCGTATTAAGTACTATCTTCTCTAAGATTGGCTCAAGATTTATCTCCAATATGTAAGATATAAAAAGTAATCACAAAGCTCTTCGTCTCATTCTTTGTGATTCCATAATAACTTGTTCTACTACCATATAGTTAAGTTATTGTGAGGTGATTGATATTTGTAGGTTGTTCTTTGGGAATATAAGACTGGGTTATCAATCGGTTCTTGTTCACCTTGATTTATCAAAAGACAGAACAAAACTTCGTAGGTATTTCTATGGAAGACAGATTTATCTATCAGAATAGAATTTTCGGTGGGAGACAGATTTCTTTATAAAGTCTTCGACTTTGGGTCGTAGCAACTATTAGTTGTGGGTGAGATCAGCTAATGGAATCAAGTGCGTAGGGTCCTTTTGGGATTAATAGGCGTAAAGAACGCGATTGTTCCTTAATCGGTGTGAGACTTGGCTAGGGATCAACTACATTCCAGTCCGAAGTTAACTTGTAGTAGGCTAGTATCTGTAGCATCTGATTACAGTGTGGTATTCAAATCTGAACTAGGTCCCGGAGCTTTTCTGCATTTGCGGGTTCCTCGCTAAGAAAACTTCTGGTGTCTGTGTTATTTATTTTCCGCATTATATTTGTTTATGTAATTGAAATATCACAAGTTGTGCGTAGTTCAATAAATTGGTAAATCCAACCTTTGGTTGTTGATTGAAATTGATTGACACTTTTGGTACCGTTAAAGTTGTTTCTCATAATAATCAGGCTCACAGATTCCTATCTGTTTGATTTGCTGATTACATTGAGAAACAGAGATATAACTCTTGGATATATTTCCTTGATTGAGTCTAACTATCTAGTTGATTCTCTTGGAATTATATTGGAGTTAGTCCATACAGATTTCCGAACGAAATATTGGGTGTAGTTGTTAGACCCCGCTTTTTCAAAGTATTTTATCCATCTTTTACTTATCTTGTCATCCTTTACCAAAAGTCGGCTGCTATCTTCTTTGATGCATTTAATTTTGTTGAAGTCTCAGGTCTTCCACTCTCGAAGTTTGGTTGTCCTATAAATATTCTTCTTGCTCTCTTTCATGCTCAGCCCTGAGCACCCAACATAAACTTGAGATGAAGTTTTATTTTATTCAATAACTCATCTTTAATCATATACGTCATACGAAAAATAAAGGTGTTAGATAACCACAATTATGTCAACTATATTGTGTAGCTTTCCTGTAATGGATTCTATATTCAAGTTACCTAAACTAATTTAACTTACCTCGGCTAGATTTCTTGCCCCTTGCACTCGCCGAGCAAAGTATGAAGACCCTCATCATTTGTCATTTGATGCAGTTTTACAAGTGGTAAGTATAGGGTTTGATTCTCGGACTTTTTAAAAGATTCGGTTTTAGACAAAAAGATGGTGATTTTTATAAAACTTATAAAATAATGGAAATGCTAAAAATGATTCTTGTGTTCAATTAAAATAGAATATTACCTAAAGGCAAGTCCGCGTCGACGGCGCCAAAAACTGATGCAGTTTTACAAGTGGTAAGTATAGGGTTTGATTCTCGGACTTTTTAAAAGATTCGGTTTTAGACAAAAAGATGGTGATTTTTATAAAACTTATAAAATAATGAAAATGCTAAAAATGATTCTTGTGTTCCATTAAAATAGACTAGGATGTCAAGATTCCATCACTACTACACATACTAAATGATTATAACTATTCCCTATAATACTCTCCCAAAATTACTCAAGACGATTTAGGACAAATAATACGTCTCGGAAAATAAATCTTTTCAAGCAATTATTTTTCTCAAAGAATTAACAATCTTCTTCACTATAAAATGCTAGTATCTAACATAGAATATATAAATCAATTATCAAGCATCATAGGACACATGAAGAAAATCATTATCGTTACGAATCAAGAATAAGGACCAAGAGAATTATTATAGAAAATAGTCAAAACATTTTAGCACACATAGTAGGATTTCCTCTCTAATCCTAGATAGAAAATTTATCTACTCATAATTAAAAGTACTAACAAATAAAAACAGAAGAAGGAATGAAAGAATAAGAGGAAATGAAAGAAGAAGTGTGGGATCGAGAGGTCTCGAATGGTCGAGCTCTATTTATAGGGGGAAAATGACCCAAACCATCGTGCAAGTTGATGATGGTTTCCATTACTTCTGGTGCTCTCTCCACTAATTACTTTTCATTTACTCTGCACAAGTTGGGTTTGTGGGACGGTTGGTGGTTGGTGCATGTGACACTTTCGGCGCCTCTCATGATATTTTTTATTTCTTTCTTTTGAGCAGCAGCCCATCGACAACCCATATTGTCTCATCGCGTGATTCAATTCTTCTTTTTTGTTCTTTCTTTTGTTGAGTGCATTGGGCTGGTCTCCTATGACATCATAAAATGTCACTTATCTTCTCATCATCGCGGCTTCACCGGATAAACTCATTCCTGTCATGTCTGCCATCATCCCGTCATTGACTGTCGTCTCTCAACTCCGTCCAAAAGTACTCCCATGTTCGTGCTCTGTCTCACCGAGATTTGCTAGGCTTCATCAGCAACACCTTCTTGACAGCAGCGAACCCGAGCATCATCTTATTCTCTATCTCCGTTAACAACAATACTCATCCAACTCTACTTTTCACTGCCAAGCTCGAATTTCTTCATGGCAGCACCACTTCATCAGCTACACATCGAGCTCGTCATCATCCCATCACATCAACTTCATGCTACTGACAATACCGATCTATCTTTGCCTCCTATGTCTTCACTCAGTCACCGTTGCAGCAGCTCGAGTATCACTTCCAACAGCAAACAGCAACAGCACCACATCTTCCATGTCTAACAGCCCATGCTCGAGCTCAACCACAGCAAGTTTACTTACTTGCTCGAGCATCTCTTCCATGCTCTTTATCGTCAGTTCTCATGCTATAACTGCTGTTCACCTTCACTCTCACCTATTACCAACAACACTCCATTAAGATTAGTCACCCTTGATCACTACCAAGATTAAGCATCACCATTTCCGCCAACGGCAAGCTCCACCCGTGAGTTATATAGCCATTATTTGACGAAAGAAACTCATTACCATCCCTGTTTAATAAAAACAGGGTGATATCAATCAACCCCGGCCATTAAATCTCCAAAATTCATGTCCAAATTCATCCCAGAAATTTTACACAGGTGAACAAAATTTCCCGCCAAAATTTTGGTTTTGAAACCGTGAAGAAGGTGGTGTCCCTCTATCCAAACCGGGAGTGCGCTTAGAAGGTGTCTACTAAGGATGCCCCTTATCCAAAGTGAGAGTGCCAATAGTATTTTTCCATTGTAAAATGAGTATTTTTCCATTTTTACTATTTTTCCCATAACTTCATCGTATGAACTCCGAATGACTCCGTTCTTTCGCCGTTGCCTTTGACTTGTCGTCCTTTACCCCATGAAAAGTAGAAATCTTGTATTTGAACGAGTTACAATTGGTCTTTGGCTCTTCCTCACTCTTAGCTAGCTTCTTTCATTGCACAACTAAGCTCGAATTCACTTCTTTTTGGATTATTCACCTTCTAACACACAAATAAGAGAAAACACGCGTAACACACAATAATCTGCAAGAAAACCATCAAATACTAGCATGGAATTAACACCAAATATATGTGAAATATGCACTTATCATTATTACATCCAGACGTCGATGTAACATGCCGCTAGATGTAACATGCCACTAATAGGTGAACAATCCGACACTTGCTCATTTAACACCTTACCTAGATTTTGATATGACGTGCCAAAAAATAGATGACTATCCTTACTCGTATAACACCACACTCGGTTCCGGTATGGCGTGTCCTAAAAGGATTATTCCCCCAACGAAAAAAATATGGATATGGATGGTCTTTTGCAAAAGTATATAAATGTTGTTTATATTCAAGAAAAAAGACTCTAGTCTTCAACATTGTTAAATAAATATGGGTACAGTGATAAAGTTGTTGGGTGATGATACCAACTACTTGAGTTTGAAACTCGTCAGCATCGGGATGTGGGTACTTTTCACTTTCTTTTCCTAGCTACATGGGCTTATATAGGTTTCTTTTCCTAGCTACTTAGGATTATATAGCATGTCTTGATTGGGGTATACCCAAATTTAAATGGACATGTGCCCTTACTAAGGGGAGGTCAAAAATAAGTGAATTTACTTTAATAACCCTGCACTAATTAACCTAAAATTAAACCCTAAACTTAAAAAATAAAAACGTTTAATCTTTCTCCTAATCCATCTTCTCTAATCCCTCCCATCTTCTCCTTCCTTCATCTGATTCTATTAACCAAAAATCAACCAAAAATTTCAATTTTGGAACTAGCAAACCCAAAAATCCAATCTGAGAATGTTAAAAAAAAACCTCCGCCGGTGAAAAGAAGACTGTAAGTGATTTCTAAACTCAACCCATTATCCTGATGTGTTATATGATTGTTATGTTAGGTTAGAAATCGAAAATTTTGATTTTCAGGGTTTTTGGTCGGCAAGGTCAACAATTTAAAAACATACCGACTGTTGTTGTTTTGTAAGGGCCGGCATGGTATTAGGATGAATAACCTGCCGACCTTTCATAGCATCCATGGCGCTGTTAGACTTACTAGGGCCGGCAGGGTATATTAACTAACCCTGCCGACTTAGATCCAGTCAGCATTATCTTAGCCTTGTACCATGCCGACTTTAGGTCACAGAAACTTGATTTAATTAGTTAATTGTCAGCATCTTTTTTTAATAAGACCATGCCGACTTTGTATCAGTCGGTGAGGTATACGATTAAAACCACTCCAACCATTGTTTGGTCGGCAGTGTTAAGATTCTATAAACTGTTGGCTTTATTACCAGAACCATTTTTCAATGTTTAAATTTTTTAAATCTCTTATTTGTGTATTGTTTAGGCTCCAAGAGGAAAAAAAAAAGATCTACCTTGTCTTGTTAACAATGCAGAAGAGTTATTCCAATTTATTGACGCAATTTATCCCAATTTAGAAGGTCCTAAAGATGAAACTAAAAATAATTGCCCTATAAGAAAGTTACTTCTCATGGGTAAGGAAGATCATGCAGATTTCCTAAGGTTTATGAATAGTTCTAGCAATCCCCTCAACTATGAAGAATGCACATCATCAGAGAAGGAAGAAGAGGAGGTTGATCCAAGGATTTTTTTCAAGGCATGTGACTTTTCTGGAGTGAACCCCTATTACAATGAGGCCGATGACTATATAGGTCCAGATAATGGAAAAGCAAAAGCTAATGATGCTGAAAAAGGTAGTGATGGTGAAACATCTAGTGATGTGGAGGAAGATAACAACAACAAGAAGGATCCATGAAATGCTTAAATTTTATTAAGTTTCACTTGGTTTAGAAACTTATATTGTGGTTTGAACTCTTTAATTATGTTTTGAACTGTTAGATTGTGGTTTTAGACTTGTTAAACTTATGGTAATTTTCAGTTTCAGTTTCAGTTTCTTTAGAACTTATTCTTTTTTTGTGCAATTTTAGACAATGTTAGAGTTATACTAAATCGGCAAGGTATGTAAACTGGACCATGCCGACCATCCCTGGCTATATGCTATAGTGCTGTCAGGGATAGGTAGTTGGCGTGGTTTTAAACTTGGACCTTGCCTACGTATATGTTAGTAGCATAAAATTATTACTTTTTAAGTACAAAGTACAAGTCATTGAATGCTCAATAGCTTTAAATTTCAAAATCAAGATATTAGGTATGTTGTTATTATAAAAGCATTCTCAATTTCATCTTCAACCTTGCATAAAGAATGGAAGTTTCAAGTGCAACACAACCAAATATTTGTAGTCTTTGTACACTAAGTGGTCATTTGGCAAACGATTATCCCTTTGAAGGAAGCAAATACACTATTGGAGGTTGTAAGGGATTCTTATTTCTCATGAAAGCTGCAATAGGAAATGTATATCAGCCGTATGCTTCAAAATGCACTTGTTGTGGGTTTTTCTATTGGATAGATGGGCGCCTAGCTCCGTATGAAGATGAAGTTGCTAAAATCAACCTTCTACCATGCACAGATTCATATTGCAACGGTAAGATGAAGCTAATTACCTCTCCTAAGAAATTTTGTACCGGAAAAAGATACTATATATGTCTCGAATGTGTTAGGGTTAAGTTTTTAATGTTTGTATGCTTTAATTAAGGTTTGTATGTTCTAATTAAGTTTTTAAGATTTGTATTCGATATGTAGTCGACATTGTACTAAATTAAAAGCCTGCCGGCTCCTTAACAGTCGGCACTTAACATTTTAAAATTATGCCGGTGAATGTTATGTCGGCTGGGTTTTCCTAATAAAACCTACCGAATATAATATATGAGAACAACCAGGAACAAGTTTTTTTTTTCCTGTTCTGATCGGCATTTTCATCCTCATAAACCATGCCGGCGAATATTTAGTCGGCAACGTTCTCCTAATACACCATGCCGACTATGATGTATGAGAACATCCAGGAACGACTTTTTTTTTCATGTTCTGATCAACATTGTTATCCTCATAAACCATGCCGACCACAACAAATCCGGCAACATGTGGAAACCAGAACCATGCCTACCATCCCATGCTTGTTTTCATGTGCTGTGATGCAGTGCCGTCGACAGTTTGACGAATTTATAACATGCCGACCCTGGTAAAGTCGGCAGGGTAGTGTAACGAATACAATGCCGACCAAATGAGTATACACCAAAAAATACACATCCATTACATTCATTTGTAGTACTCCAAAGTACATTACACAAAACACGAATGCGACTATACAAAAGTACTCCAAAAAGATTCCTTATTCCCTAGTCATAATCACTCAAATCTATCGGGGGGAGTTCATTCAAATCCCTAGACTCATCTAAATCATTCCAAAGTTGTATGTTGTCCTCATAAAGTTTCATCCATTCCATGCTCTTGTTGACTATGAACTTTTCCCAAAAACTAAACCTACAAAGAGGAGGTAATGGACATTCCTTGTTGAGTTGTAGACCAATAAAATGATTACCATCAACCAAATCCATAACAATCCTTCTATGCTTGAGATGCTCCACACAAACAGCATGCTTTAGTGCAAATGCTACACTTAGTCCTTTACTAAAAAAATGTACCACGCATGACCATGTATCCGCGAATAGATGGCCACACTCCGGCATTCTCAACCAATGCTCCTATTTGATCGGTGCATTTCCCTCCGGGACTTTAACACTACCAAGCAATTCTTTAAAAGTAACTTTTTTGTCTTCCATGGAACCTTCTAGCATCATTGAGATATGAAAATCCTTGTCCATTTCTAGTCGGGCTGTCATCTTCTTTCTTATGTATTGACATTGGGTGAGATTCTCCTCAACCGCTCCACCTAGGTGTCCCAGTTGTTGGTATGCAACGTGAAACCCATAATTTTCATCCTTTGGGACGTCATCGGTACCAATAACGAACTATTGAATAATTTGAGGGAGTTGTACGCGATACTCTTCCAATACTGGTTTTACTACCTTCCTCGGATGACCTCTTTTCTTTACAACATCTGCTTAACTTGCTTGACTCTCAATAAGTGGAGTTTCACTTAGATTCAAGTTTGAAACCGTTGGTGTAGTTGTTACTTTCCTCGGACGACCCATTTTATTTACAACTCTTGCTTGACTCTCAAGAGGTGGTGTGATAGTTGGATTCAAGTTTGAAACCGTTGGTGTAGTTGTTTCTTTTCTCGGACGACCTCTTTTCTTTTTACCCGGCTCCTCTTCGTAATCCTCATCGGTATACATATGTCCAGATGGATCGCATTTTGTACTCAAATACTCTTTAATTTGTTCTCTTTCTTCCGCCCTCATATTTGTGGTAGGTGGTTACCCATTGGATCTTGTTTCCCCAGTTCTTCAAGTTATTCCATAAAAGGGTAAACAATCGGCATCAACTTGTGATTCATAGTTTTTTTGTCCAACCTATTCAACTTGGGGTACTTGTCGAGGATTATTCTCCCAAGTTCCATGTCGCCAAAATCTTCACCGGGAACTTCTCTTGGAGTTGGTTTGAAAGATATTTGCTTCCAATAAGGATCGATATATTTAATCGGAATGGGAGTTTTATACCTACCAAGCGTATGGCGACATGGAAGACCGATAACCTTCATTATCCTATACTTACAAGGAGTGTCCGGCTTGTCATACTTTGTATACACTACGAGATGTTTCATCATGAAATGTATTACCCAATGCGAGACGTTTCTATGTATACCAACAAGCAACCAATCATCCTCCTTAAACTCCTTCAACTTTCGGAAGCTACTTTCTTCGAATTGATTTTTTATCTTGTTGATATCATTATTAGTGTACTCGTGGATAGCATGTTGCACCGTCACAATCCCATTTTGACTCGTTAAAAGTAGACCTTTTAGTCTCCCATGAGCTTGCTCTACCATACTTGTGAACTCAAGTTTGAAATGTTTATAGTCGTAGGTAAAAGCATACACAAACCTCTCTTTTTGTGGCGTCAACCATTGTCTCTTGCAATATTCCACTACTTTGGGGTAATTAGTGCCCCAATCACCCTATAACTCCTTCAAGTTTATCTCATATCTTTCCACACTCATCGACCAAACTAACTTATCCTACACTTTCATGAATAACCCAAACTTGATCTCACCTTCTTTCCATTCTTCGTCTTCTTTCTCTCTCTCCTCTTTAGTTAGTTTACTAAGACATTCATCTTCCTACTTTTCACGTTTAGTACCTTTCTTTGCCTTTGGTTTTTGTATATGATTCCTATAATTCTTTCTAAGATTGCATTGTATATGCCAAGTGCAAAGAAAATTTTGTGTATTGGGAAAGACAATCCTCATGGCATTTATTATTGCTTGCTCATTGTCGGTCACCACAACCCCGGGAGTCTCGTCTTCGTGGTAGAGAAGCTTTAGAGTTTCCAATGCCCAAATATAGCTATCATTCTTCTCACGATCTATAAAACACCATGCCACTGTGAACGATTGCTTATCCGAGGTTTGTCCTACAATGTTCAACAAAGGAATGTTGTACTTATTCGTCTTATAAGTACAATCCATGAACAAAACTTGGTAAAATAACCGCGCCAATTGAATCATATCGGGATAGGCAAGAAAAATATGATTCACCTTCCCCTCCGATTTCTCATGGTGTCTCACCGTGTAGTTGTATTTGCGGGCGAACCATTGTGATTCTTCCATTACCTTTATTCCATCCCATTCAATTCTTTTGATAGTTTCCCTGGCCGAATAAATTGTAGACAATGAAGAGAGGTTATGCGAGTCGTACCTATTGAACTTACTAAGGATCTTGCTTGGTTTAATTCCCTAACTTGTTCTTACTTGTTCGAACTCGTGCGGTTTCAACTTGGCAACTTGGCAATGCCTAACAAGACTTTGCGGATCTTTATGGTTATGCCAACCAACATCAACTCTACTCATTCTCCACATGTTATCGGTTTCTTTTTTCCTCCAAAAAATAATCTTGAATGGGCATCCACACTTCTTTGACTTCGTCTTGTACACCCTCGTCCTCTTCTTATCATACACATAACCCTTTCTCTTGTGACTTGCGTCCAGTGACCCACTACACTTGCATACCATTTCAAACCGCAAATATTTTTCTTGGGTATTTTTCACTAGAACGCACATATTCTCTTTTAGTTTCTCAATAACCCACTTGACCGCTTCATTTTTATCCCCCATTCCAAATATTGTGAGCTTCAGGCTGATCCGTCATCGGTACAATGCAATCTACAAAGCAACACAAGTTAGTTGATATGTATTACACACGTCGGCAGTGTCTATGTATAAAAAATTGCTGGATAAACAACCGCCTGCTTTGTCTAACAAAAAAACAGCTCCGACCAAAACACGGTTGGAATGGTATACGAACCAGAACAATGCCGACTTAACCATGTTTCAAAATCGTCTCCTGTGCTGAAATAAATCTTATAGTCGGCATGGTCTATATATAAAACCACGCCAGCAAATACACAGCCGTCTTGGTTGGAAAATAAAAGACTTCCGACTATACTATAGTCGACAGGGTCTACGTACCACTACAATGCCGGCTTGAACATGTTTCAAATCACGTCTCCTGTGTTGCAAAAAAAATGTAGTCGGAATGGGTTATATTTTTCGACCTTGCTGAGCATAATACTGCTGATGAAAAGTCGGCGCATTAGGTAATATATACCACGCCGACTATTAAAGTCGGCACGATCGATATTCGTCGACCTTGCCGACCATGTACAGCAGAAGCGAAAAAAAAGTCAAAATCGATCATTTGCATGGAAAAATCACAATCTTCACCACGTAAGTTTTCTACCTGATTACTTGCAGCTCCATTATATTCTTCTTGGTCATTGGATTCTACGTTTGGCTCAAGACATTCATCACTTCCATACCCATCTTGAGTATGAGGAAAATAAAAGTGAGGATCATGCAAATAATCAATTCGATCATGGTCTGGTAGATCATCATACAAGTACTCATCTGTAGGAGGAAAGTTAGAAGACTCCCCCCCCCACCCCCACCAAAAAAAAAAAAAAAAATTCCTCTACTACTTCATTATACTTCTCTTTCTCAATTATTTCTAAAACCCAATTTATAAATCAACTGACTAATCAAACTAATTAAACTAATCTAATCATTTCAATTAAATTAGTGTTAATCATTGTGGGGGCATTTTTTCCATGTTGAAAATATTTGGTTAAGGGGTGACCTCTTTTACTTCAAAATGACCATTTTTTTTTTCTCATTTGGTATACCCTAATTAATCTGGGTATACCCCAATCAAGCCAGGTTATATAGGTCGTAAACCGCTTTTATATAGTTAGTAAACCTCTTTGAGGTTTAAACTTTAATATAACATTTGAGCTTTAAACTGAATTTAAGAAAAACAAAAAAAATGTACAACCCTAAATATGATAGCTTAAATCTACCTGTCGTCATTAGGAGACACACAAAAGGATTTAGGGGCCAACAATAAAACAAAATAGGGTCACCCAAACCTAAAATGAGTTACCCTTATCTCGCATATTTCTTAATGGAAAAATTTCCCTTACATAATTGGTAGGTAATGTATTATATTTATCCTCCGAATGCATTCGGTAGACAAAATAATAAGTATGCGTCTGAATGTAGTGGGTGCAGTATTTGAATGATTTTTGTTTCATTTTTTTTCTTCTAGGGTTTTTCTGTTTTTTCCCAGATTCGGGAGATATTCATAATTTTTATCTCCCGAATGTAGTCGTGCTCTTCATTTCTCAAGAACATTTGAGTAGCATTCGGGAGATAAACTTACAATCGGAGGACTTGAAATAATCGGAAGTTTGAGTAGTTAACCAGACTTCTGAATACAAAGTGGCCCAAAAATCGTATTTTGGAAAAAAACTCAAATTTTCGAGTTTTGTACTAGTCATAATCGGAAGACAAGTAATTCATTTGACCTCCGAATATTTGTTGGCTCCCAAATGAGAACCACCATGAGCATATAGGGCTTTGGAACCACCATGAGCCTCAGCATATAGAGCCTTGGCATTACTATATTTGGAGGTTTATATTGTTACTCGAACCTCCAAATATAAAGTGACCCAAAAATCAGATTTTGGAAAAAAAAACTAAAATTTTCGAGTTTTGTACTAGTCATAATCGGAAGACAGGTAATTCATTTGACCTCCGAATATTTGTTAGCTCCCAAATGAGAACCACCATGAGCATATAGGGCTTTGGAACCACCATGATCCTCGGCATATAGAGCCTTGACACTACTATATTCGGAGGTTTATATTGTTACTCGAACCTCCGAATATGAAGTGGCCCAAAAATCACATTTTAGAAAAAAACTCAAAATTTCGAGTTTTGTACTAGTCATAATCGGAAGACAAGTAATTCATTTGACCTCCGAATATTTGTTGGCTCCCAGATGAGAACCACCATGAGCATATAGGGCTTTGGAACCACCATGAGCCTCGGCATATAGAGCCTTGACACTACTATATTCGGAGGTTTATATTGTTACTCGAACCTCCGAATATGAAGTGGCCCAAAAATCAAATTTTGGAAAAAAAACTCAAAATTTCGAGTTTTGTACTAGTCATAATCGGAAGACAAGTAATTCATTTGACCTCCTAATATTTGTTGGCTCCCAAATGAGAACCACCATGAGCATATAGGTATTTGGAACCACCATGAGCCTCGGCATATAGAGCCTTGGCACTACTATATTTGGATATTTATATTGTTACTCGAACCTCCGAATATAGAGTGGCCCAAAAAACAGATTTTGGAAAAAAAACTCAAATTTTCGAGTTTTGTACTAGTCATAATCGGAAGACAAGTAATTCATTTGACCTCCGAATATTTTTTGGCTCCCAAATGAGAACCACCATGAGCATATAGGGCTTTGGAACCACCATGAGCCTCGGCATATAGAGCCTTGACACTACTATATTCATAGGTTTATATTGTTACTTGAACCTCCAAATATGAAGTGGCCCAAAAATCACATTTTGGAAAAAAAAAACTCAAAATTTCGAGTTTTGTACTAGTCATAATCGGAAGACAAGTAATTCATTTGACCTCCGAATATTTGTTGGCTCCCAAATGAGAACCACCATGAGCATATAGGGCTTTGGAACCACCATGAGCCTCGGCATATAGAGCCTTGGCACTACTATATTCGGGGGTTTATATTGTTACTCGAACCTCCGAATATAGAGTGGCCCAAAAATCAGATTTGGAAAAAAAACTGAAAATTTCGAGTTTTGTACTAGTCATAATCGGAAGACAGGTAATTCATTTGACCTCCAAATATTTGTTGGCTCCCAAATGAGAACCACCATGCGCATATAGGGCTTTGGAACCACCATGAGCCTCGGCATATAGAGCCTTGGCACTACTATATTCAGAGGTTTATATTGTTACTCGAACCTCCGAATATAGAGTGGCCCAAAAATCAGATTTGGAAAAAAAGCTGAAAATTTCGAGTTTTGTACTAGTCATAATCGGAAGACAGGTAATTCATTTGACCTCCAAATATTTGTTGGCTCCCAAATGAGAACCACCATGCGCATATAGGGCTTTGGAACCACCATGAGCCTCGGCATATAGAGCCTTGGCACTACTATATTCAGAGGTTTATATTGTTACTCGAACCTCCGAATAGAGAGTGCCCAAAAATCAGATTTTGGAAAAAAAAACTCAAATTTTTCGAGTTTTGTACTGGTCATAATCGGAAGACAAGTAATTCATTTGACCTACGAATATTTTTTGGCTCCCAAATAAGAACCACCCTGAGCCTTGGCATATAAGGCTTTGTTTACAGGAAGATATGACCAACAATATTCGGAAGTATAATTCTATCTCCCGAATGCTACTCAAATGTTGTTGAGAAATGAAGAGCACGACTACATTCGGGAAATAAAAATCATGAATATCTCTCGAATCTAGGAAAAAACATAAAAACCCTAGAAGAAAAAAAATGAAACAAAATTCATTCAAATACTGCACCCAATACATTCAGACGCATACTTCTTATTGACTACCGAATGCATTCGAAGGATAAAAATAATATATTACTTATCGATTATGTAAAACAATTTTGTGATTAAGAAATATGCGATATAAGAGGTAACTCACTTTAAATTTGGGTGATCCTACTTAATTTTATTATTGATCCCTAAATTCTTTTGAGTAACCCCTAAAAACGGTAGGTAAATATATGCAATATTGCTTAAAATATCATCTTATAAAATTTTCTTTGACTCATGTTCCAATGAAGATAAATAATGATCCTGTCAGGCGACTCAGGCATGACATAAAGGACTTTCTCATCACATGTTCATTTTTCCCCATAATAGGGATTTTATTCTTCTTTTCATTTCTATAGGTATAATTACAGCCATCTGATCTACGGCAGAGATAGTTGGTGGTTAGATCATACTCATTTTAAATTGAAAATGGCACCATTGTTGGTGTACTTTGACAGCAATACATTCATAAAAACACTAGCAGGCATAAATTGCAGGAAACCAAGATTTTTGCAAGTACATCAGAGTCATGTCTAGTTTCCATAATGCTTTTTAGGAGTAAAAAATTTAAGAGCTTGCAAGAGAGGAAAAATCCCCCACATGGGTTCACTGCCATTTTTGATGTCATTATCTTGTTTTAGCTGGTTGGGATCTCACTCTGATGCATCACAGTCATAAACAAATTTCTACTGTTCCCCTTTACCAACATTACACTGCTATCCTTTTCTCAGTCAAACAAGGACTAAACTCCAATTTTTTTTTACAACCAATGGACCACAGCATTCTATGCACTTTGTACTAAACAACAAATAAACTCTTTTTTTTATTTGGGGGTTCTATCTCTTTACTTCATTGGGGTCCTAAAAACAAAGGACTTTGGCATTGTTCTTCATTGGGGTCCTAAAAGCAAAGCAAAGGGCTTAGGGATTGTTATCTAGAAATGATGGTTATTGCAAGGAAAACAACCACATGAAGTAGTATGGTCAGAGATGTAGTAAGGAGAGTTTTGCTGCTGTTGGTTCTTGAGTATCATCTTTTGTGCTTGTTCTGTGGCTTTCTGAACTTGCTGTGAATGCTGAATTTGTGCTTCATTTCTCAGTTCTTCTGCTTTTCTATGGACAATTGCCATTCTCTTCATTATCTTCTCTTCTAAATTTGATCTCATTCTTTGTATCTTCACCTGTTTCACCATTATAACAAAAAAATAAGCACAGGGTTGAGAGCTGAGATGCTAACTATGCAAGCAAAACACTACTCGTACATATCCACGTGTTCAGGACCTCCTCCGCCTCGTCAAGTCTCTTTTCGGTTTAGAGTTTGTTTTATTGGGATCTTAGACAACAACATCACATGAACATGGAAGCTTTCATTGACTTAAAATGGAATTGTTAAAGCATGGGCATGGTTAAATATACCTTAGTTTTTGTCTTTCGGATAAGAATGGAGACAAATCAAGAACAATAAAGTAAACAAGAAGATAGCAGAGGAAAGGAAGAAAAAGATGAGTATGTTAGACAAAATTTTGGGGCTCGATGAGGAAACAGACAAGACTTTTTAACTACTCAAGAATTAACATAATAATAGAGCCATATTGGATGGTGTTTGTCTCTAATCTGGTTAAAGATGATGCAAGTGTTGTCATTGTCATGTGCCAATGTACCAACCCTATCCGATCTTGAAACTCTTTAGCAATGAACAAAAACAGAGTCATAGACTAGTTCATGAGATCTTTGAGCTCTTCTAATGCCTGCATTGTAATGTGAATTATAGATTGATTCTACGCCTTTGGTTTGATCAATGTAGATGTTATATGTCAAGTTCCTAAGGCATTGCTTGTATTTTTGGCTACCATCGACTGAACATTGAAAAATTACTAACATTGTCGCAATTCAACTCAAAACCAATAACAAAAAAGCTGTGGAAGTAAAATGCCAAGGATGTTATTGAAAAACCATAAACCGGAAAGACTGCTAAGACGGAGGAATGTACCTCAAGCTTTTTAGACTGAGCTTCTGCCTTTGCGTTTTGGAGGTTTACCCAAGCTTGTATTTTTGCTTCTTCCCTCTGATACCTGCAAGAACAAGCACATTCATATCAAACATGGAACGAATTTACCACGAATTGATCAAATACACACAGTATTGCAAAAAAAAAAAAATAAAAAAAAAAAAAGTTAAATCGAAATGCAGAATGTATTAACCTGCTACAGCATTTAGTTCGTTCTTCTTCTTCCCATGAAGCAGCTTTAACCTCAATTGCAGTATGCTTCCTAGAACCACCACCATTAAACGTACTATCGAAATGTCTCAAACTCTTAGAAATCTCTTCTTCTTCCTCTTCTCTTGAGCTCCACTTGGACGTATCCGAATCAAACTGAATCCCCATTTCAAGTTTCGCAAAATGATGCTCTGAAATATCAATGTTGGTACTAGTCCTTTTCGGTGTCGCCAACAATCCTGACCTATCCTGTGGCGTATTATGCCTAGCAGGAGAAGCAATCTTAAATGGGGTATGACATCTAGAAGTGGTTGAACTTGCTAATGGCGTCATTTCTGTCCCAACATCTCTGTGTTGAATTTGCGGAACCATATCTGTTCCAGCATCTTTCATTGATTCACAAGCTGAATTTCGAAACAAAAAACCTTCTTTCGACGGTTCCGAATATCTGAAGTTTGAGAATATTGCTGCCTCTGTATTGTTTGTAAACTTATCTGCATTATTCAGAACTACATTTAGTACAACCAAAATTTCAAGTAATCCAAACTGGGTCATGGGGGCAAATGCCCCCCTGACTGCTGGTTCCAAAAATGTATCATCAATCCAGTAATTGAGCCATTGGGGGCCATTGGATTTTCAGAACAACTAATTAAGAATTTGCAATAAATAGTGGAAATTATAAATGGGTATTCAGAAAAGTGATTAGCCCCCAAAATTGCAGGATTAAGGGCATTAAGTTCTAAAATTTTCCAACCACCACCATTAAACACACCACCACCACCACCAAAAAGTAAGGAAAAAGGTAAAAAAAAAAAATCTACTAACCTTTAAGAAGTACATCATTTGCAGCACCACCACCATGAAAAGCTGAAGCTGAAACTGCAGTATTAGCCTGATCAAATGATTTCATCACCTTTACTGATTTATTCTCTGAGAAAATCTCACTTTTCTGTTGAAAAACTTCATTATTTTGTGAAGCGGGTTTAACAAAAGGATGATGATGATGATGAGCAGGTGAATCATGAGTAGTATTAACAATCCATTTCTCAGCATTATCCCATTTTGATGGAAACCCTTTTCTTGAATGATGATGATGATGATTCCCAGTAGTACTGAAACTAAACACAGGTCTACCAGGTGTTGGTGGTGCATCAATCAATCTCCTATTATGATTACCTTGAACTGAACTCACTGATCCATCTCTCTTATTATTCATCGGAAACGATTTAACAAAATCCGAAGTCTCTTTTAGATTCAGTTTACAAAGTGGGTCTGCTGCTGAAAATGTATCATCAAATGGATTCTTCTTGTTGTACTCTAATGGTGCTGTTGATGAAGGAGGAGGAGCTTGGTAGTATTTTGAAGTTGTCTTGAGATCCATATTTGATTTCTCAACAAAACCCTTTACTGTTTTTTCTATCTTGCTTCATCTGTTGTAGGTATCAATGAAATCTTCACTGTTTTAAGCAACTGACTGAATTTAATGAAGCATCATCATGATAAGTTGAGACAGCTCAATGAAATGAAGAACATGCATCAGAAACAGGTGAAAGAAAGACCAGTCAAGGAACAACTTTATTCTGCAACAACCCACATGACATGAGTGAAGAAAAACCAAACTCAAACTCCCAAAAATTTACACTTTAGTTTTATACAAACAAGAAGGTGGAGTGATTAGAACAGCTTATATTTTATAGAAAATGTACAATAAGAAAGGTTTTAGCTTCAAAAGTACATCAAAAGGGATGCAAATTCTTCTCCAACTTTAGACAATTGCAGCTAGCTAGAGAGTGATGCAGTGAGGTAGAGATTTGAGTGGGTCTCACATTCCTTGCTTCCGTGTGGGTCCCACTTGGACTGACAGGGTTCTTGATTATGGAAACAGTGAAAGTAAAATTTACTCCAAAATTCATAATTGTTTTTTTGGGTTATGTGTTGAGTCTGGGGGGTTTTAGAAGAAAACTTGAAAATCCCTATTACTGAGATTTGTCAGAAGTTGGATTCAGGACTCAAAACAGTAGTGCAGATGAGAAAGTCTGAAGTGAAATAGACTTATGTTTATGAATGCTTGTGGTTTGTTTGCTGGATCTTTTTTTTTTTCCTTACTACTCTGAGAGACTCAACCACAATCTGTCAATGGATGTCGACATGTGGCAATGATAATGCAATACATTTTCCTCCGTGACTGGTTCTGTTTATGGAGGAGGAGAATAGGAGAATCCTAACTCATAAGTACACAATCCTTGATCTTGCCGGCAGTCACATCTTTGTCATTTAAGTACCATTGTGTGGGACTAAATGGGAATTAATGTTGGATAAAAGGAACCCACTATGCAGTAAGAGCGGAGCTGGGTTTGCGCAAAATCATTATAATTGGTAGGGCTGTCAATGGATGCTAACGTAACGGATAATGGCTCTTCCACTGCCGTTGCCATTAAAAGTTAGCGGATATCCGTTATCCGTTAATTTCCGCCGGAAATAAGAAATCAAATCCATTGCCGTTACCATTACTTAACGGGATATCGGATAATTATCCATTACCGTCCGTTAACAAAATTTAGTGCAACGTATTTCCTAGTTAGCAACGGATATAGACGTTGTGAAGGGTGCAACGTCTATATCCGTCCTCCTTTCTATTTTTTAATTCTTCTTTTCAATATTTAGTGCAACGTATTTCCTATTTCGCAACGGATATAGAAGTTGTGAAGGGTGCAACGTATATATCCGTTGCACATCCCCAAAATCAAAGCGTTGCTAAAACCAGGATTTGGTGTAATGTTGTATGCTATCGGATAACGGAACTAAGCCTAACGGAAATGCTAGTTCCACTGCCGTTATCCGCTAAGGGAATTATCCGTTAACTTAGCGGTATCGGTTATCCGTTATCCGTTATGTCGGACGGTAGCGGTAACGGCAACCGGATTATCGGTATCGTATTTCGGATTATCGGTTTCCATTGACAGCCCTAATAATTGGGCTCGGAGCAAGTTGGGCAGGGTATGTAACTGCGCACCCATGCTCTGAGCTGGACTAAGTAGCACGTATTAGCTACTCTAACAAGGGAATTAAGTATTTGGCACTCCCCTAACTTTCTCTTACTCAAATGTCATTTGACTTAAAATTCATTCTTAAAAAAATTAACCCTTAAAAAACAAAGAGGGACATTTGGATAAAGATGTTTGATGATGTTATCAAATAAATTATATCATTTATTAAGGGTATTATCGTCATGCCAACTTGAACATAACATGTCTCACGAATCATACGTAAGAATTTGACAAATTTTATATATTTGGAAAGCTTTTCGAAAGACTTACACAACGATCGTAAATACAACTATCAAATTTTCATTTCACATAATTTTTAATTTTTTTTTTCACATTTTATAGTGTGCAGACAATATGCACACTGATTTTATGTGCAGGAAATATGCACACTGATTTCTGTACATAATTTTCTTATTTTTCTTCATATTTTATAGTGTGCAGGGAATATGCACACATATTTTTGTAAATAATTTTTTAAATTTTCTTCATATTTTATAGTGTGTAGGCAATATACACACTGATTTTATGTGCAGGAAATATGCACACCGACTATTTTGTTAATCCTACTTCCTATAATATTCCAGAGCCAATATAATAATTTGCAAATTTTATTAAATAACCCTAGGGCCAAAAGAGTATGACCCATAATTTCTAGGATCATAAAAATAAATTACTCCAAAATTATCAAGACCACTAAAATGGATTAAATTATCAAAATTTATGAGAGTTTACCAACTTCGCATGATTGAAAGGGTCTTTTTTGCTTGATTGTGGCAGCAACAGCCTTGAAAAATATCATCCCACAAAACTTATTGGGCGTATGCTTTATTTATATGACAAGATCACCCGCACATGCTTTGCACGTGCTATAGAGCTCATTTTTAGACGTGGAACAACTCAAAGATTAATTTATTTTTATTTATTTTTGAGTTTGGTAACCATTATAATAATTGCTTATTTTAATGTGTTAAAAAAAAACTCAAAGATTCAGTTGGGAAAAATATTCTTTAAATATCGAATTACATTAATACCCCCCAATATATCTTTAAAATGAAATAAAGCTAGGGCAAATATGGAAAATAGAAATTGCAGCTTCACATGTGATGCAGACGGATCATGGGACCTATTGTAAAAAAAAAAAACTCAAAGATTAAGTTTTACATTAATACCCCATATATATATTTATCTTATTTCTTTAAAATAAATAAAGATAGGGCAAAAATGTAAAATGAAAATTGCAGCTTCACATGTCATGGGGAAAGCTATGGAAAATATGGAAAATAGAAATTGCAGCTTCACAGGTGATGCAGACGGATCATGGGACCTATTGTAAAAAAAAAAAAAAAAACTCAAAGATTAAGTTTTACATTAATATCACATATATATATTTATCTTATGTCTTTAAAATAAATAAAGATAGGGCAAAAATGGAAAATGAAAATTGCAGTTTCACATGTCATGGGACCTATTGTTTTTATATATTTAATTTTAATATGCTTAAAATACCATTATATCCTTCTTTATTTAATTTAAATACTTAAATTACTATTGTACCTCCTTTTTATTTATAACACATTTTTTAGGTGCACATAATATGAGGGCAGTTTTGGAATATCACTTTTTGCAGCTTCACTTATTGTTCATTGAACAGTAAGCGGTGTTGGCTTTATTAATAGAAAAATAGATTTTGGCATCTAATTTTGCAACGGTAATGATTCATCTCTTTTTAGGTTCACCATTGATTACTCTTCCCTAGGGCTGTCAATGGGTCCGGTTCCTCCCGGGTATTATACTACCCGGAACCGGACCCTATTATTTTTTTCGGTTCCGGGTCTTCACTGTTCCGATTCCTAAATTAGTTGGCCCAGAACCGGACCCTATTAAATAGTCGGGTACCCACCGGTTCCTGGTACCCGTTGGGTATTAAGAAAACTCACAAAAAAGTTCCAAAACTTGATATAATTCACTTTTTGGCTTGAATCTAACTTATATTTATCAATTTTTTTTATTATTTCTTTATTAATGTACTAAATAAAGATTAAATGTAGGTAAAAAAATGAAAAGTGAAACAAATATCAAGCCAAAACTATCAAAATACTTTAATTTTGCTAAAAAAAAGAATAAAATGATGCATAACCGGGTACCCGTTTGGACCCGTATAGATTCGGATCAAATCGGGTAATTACCCGCCGGGTCCAAAATTATTAATGGGTCCAACTTTAAGACCCAGAACCGGATCAATTTCTACCGGTTCCGGTACCGAGTAACGGGTACCCATTGACAGCCCTACTCCCCAATTCCAATTATATCATGTTGAGGTGTCTGGATCTAGCCAAGAAGAATCCAATGGATTGCATTTCCTATTCCTCTCTATATAACTTCATCATCATGCCATAAAATGGTTTGGTTACTTGGATGCCTTTTTGTTTGTCAATGTAGCTTAGACTGTTGAAATGAGACTTGTAGGCTACTATTTGGGACAGAAAAAAGTAAGTTACCTTTTTGGGTTCTTCTTTGCTTGTCCATGAGAAAAATCGTACACAGTATCCATGTACACCCCACTACTGATTTTTTTTTGAAGCACACCCCACTACTGATATCGCGTATGTCGGTATCATTTCTAAGTTATGATTCTTATTCCTTTTTAGAGTTATAATCATTAAATCCATGATTCGGGGTTTCTAAAGTATTGCTAGGTAAAATCATAACGCATTACACTGCTAGTGGTGTTGTATTTTAGCAACTATCACAAGGTACAAAAATGATATTTAGTAGGGTCTTTTGGATGGGTAGGCCGAAAATTTCATCTTGTATCGCCACTTGAGAGTGGTGATAGTGATACCCATAACTTTAGTTCCAATTTCCAAATCATATCACACCAGGAAATCCGGAAAAATCCCTGCGATTCATTATGATTTTTTTATACTCATTTCATTTTGTTGAATATTCAACACCAACTTAGTCAAGAGTTCACACCTATCTATACTAACCTAGAAATATCTAGGATGTCTAGAGTCAATATTAGACAATTAACATGTGTAAAATGAGTGTTCTAGGGTTAGACAAATCAAACAAGAATACTAGATTGTCTAGTAGTTGGTTTGGTAAGCCTCCATAGCCATAGTTGTTAGCCTCCATAGGCATAGTTCTCTTCTTCTTTTGTAGCCTATAAATAGGCATGTTGTATTCATTTGTAAGTAAGTAAGGTAGCAAGAATCAATCAATACAAAGTTCAAGTTACAAAATCCTTGCTTCCGCCCTTCAATACTAGAGCTCTAGGAGCTCTATAGTATTCCACCAAGATTAATATCAATGTAGTCTTTTACGCTTCCGCGTTTATGTTCTCCTCTCTCTTGTTCGATCTTTAAGATGGTATCAGAGCAAGGTGAGAGGAAGAGAGAGGAGAGGAAGAGAGCTAGAGAAACTCAAAAAAAAAAAAAAAAAAAAAAAATCTGGTTGTTATTGTTTAAGTTCTCATTATGGTGTTGAGTATAGAAGGTTTAACAAAAACCTTAGATACACGTGTGGAACTAGGTTTAAGTTCTCGTTATGATGGTGCTGGCTATGGGGTTGCGGCTATGTGTGTTGGATTTCACCACCCAAGTAAGTGTACGTGTGGAACTAGGTTTTTTAGATACACAAAAACGTGGTATCAAAAAAACATGTTGATTGTCCAAAAAAAAAAAAAAAAAAAAAAAAAACATGATATGAGGACGGTATGAAAGTTGCCGTGAAAAAAAAAAGAGTTAACAACGAAGAAAGTAGGAAGCTGTGTGGCTTGGAAGTGACGAGTTGCTGAGCTGTGAAAAGAGCCATGGAAGCAACCCAAGAATGTGCATGAGGAGCCGTGTCTCGCCGTCCCCAAATATGGAATCGCATGAGTGCATTGTGATACGTGACAGTATACCTCAATGGAATACCCATGACTGAAAGTTCACATCAGTCCTTTGAGCACAAGAGGTTGTACTCCCTCAAAAGCCGGCCCCTTCCCACTTAAAGTTGGAGGCTCGCCTCCAACTCTCGACTTCGTCCTTTGATGTTCGCCCGTATGGCAGGTGTCGAGCTCATCCCGGGGCATGCTTGAAATCAGGACGTTCTCTTTGCTGCCATGATTGATGTTTGCTAAAGAACGTGAAGGTGGCAGTGGAGACAGGGTGCTGCTCAAGAAAGCAAGAAAAAAAAAACAAAAAAAGCATGATGCCCATGGGAACTTTCTTCGCATGTGATGGAAGAGCTCTAGAAGAAAAAAAAAAAGCAAGGATGATGTTCACGGTGATGATGGTCATGACAGGAGAGCAAGTTGAAACTGATTTGAAGATGGGCTGAAAGCCTCAAACAAAATAGAGAAGATGCAGACAAGATGTTTGTTTAAATGCAAGGATGATCAGGGAAACATAAGTGTGACAATAATTTCATAACGTTGCAAATCTGTTACGAATTCAGAAATGTGGCACATCTGGATAGCGTGGCAAAATTGTAACAAACAATATAGCAAGAAGAAGAATAGTTAGAGCTTGTATGAAGCTTGACGAAATGAAAGATTGTGAGAGAATCTTAAAAAAAAAAAAAATCAAAGAAGTGTGAAGGTTTTCGCAACAAAAGCATGACCGGAACAAAAGAAGAAGAGAAGAAGAAACAACAAAAAGATTGTGAAGAAATGGAAGCAATCACCAAGTGGTGATGAGATAGAGAACAACAAAAGTGGGTGAAAATCCTATGAGTTGTCCAAAGAGTACAAGAAGTATTTTACTGAAACGAAGAGGACCGCAATGTCCCTAAACTACGATGGAACCCGTATGTTCTAAAACTACGAAGAGGACCGCAATGTCCCTAAACTACGATGGAACTCGTATGTTCTAAAACTACGAAGAGGACCGTAATGTCCTTAAACTTCCGAAGAGGACCATAATGTCCTTAAACTTCCGAAGAGGACCGAAACGTCCTTAAACTATGAAGAGGACCGAAACATCCTTAAACTATGAAGGGGACCGAAACGTCTAAGATAAAGAGAAGTTGGAAAGTAGGTGTTGAGGGGGAGTGTTGAATATTCAACACCAACTTAGTCAAGAGTTCACACCTATCTATACTAACCTAGAAATATCTAGGATGTCTAGAGTCAATATTAGACAATTAACATGTGTAAAATGAGTGTTCTAGGGTTAGACAAATCAAACAAGAATACTAGATTGTCTAGTAGTTGGTTTGGTAAGCCTCCATAGGCATAGTTGTTAGCCTCCAAAGGCATAGTTGTTAGCCTCCATAGGCATAGTTCTCTTCTTCTTTTGTAGCCTATAAATAGGCATGGTGTATTCATTTGTAAGTAAGTAAGAAAGAAAGAATCAAACAATCAAAAATATCAAATAGATTGTATTCCACCAAGATTAATATCAATGTAGTCTTTTACGCTTCCGCGTTTATGTTCTCCTCTCTCTTGTTCGATCTTTAAGACATTTTTCTTAGTTTCCCCTACCTCTTAATCATTTAGTATTTTGTACACGTTAGAAGTTATTTTTGTTCACAATTTTTATTTTCTGAAAACTGACCGTAAATTACCTGGCTTGATTGGAGTATATCCAGATTAATTGGGGTATACCAAATAAGACAAAATATGGTCATTTTGAAGTAAAAGAGGTCACCCCTTAACCAAATATTTTCAAAATGGCAAAAATGTCTTTGTTTAATTAACACTAAAAAATGATTAGGTTAATTAATTGAGTTTAGATTAAAATTTTGAAAATGAAAATTCAGTAGGTTAAACCTTGTTATCCTCCATTACTACTATTAGCGCCTATTACTACTATCAGCTTTCAATTTCATCTCACACTCATGGGCTACCCAGCATCCGAACAATTCTTATTTTTTTCGCCAACATTTTTTTCCCCATTATAACTCTTTACTTTAAATATCAAAAATCAGAAACAAAACAAAACAAAACAAATATTAATTAAATTAATTCATTTTTTTTTAATATGTGCGAAAATTAGAAGAGAAAAAATATGTCAAGAACAACTGAGAGCCTGAGACATATCTCCACACATTTCCCTTTTCCTCTCCATCCATTTTACTCCATCGATTTGAGCTTCGGAAACATCGAGATGCAACTGTAGACAACTTCATTAACAACAATGAAACAATATTTCATTTATTCATTTTTCTCTGAATCGTAGTTTTTTCAACATTTGGGGGTTTAATAATTTTACAAATTGGAGGTTGGAAACTATTGATTTTAAATTTGAATTATGCAATTTTTGATGGTGATTATGAACATCTCTATCTTTTAGATTTATATGTGATTGTAGTAGGTTTATTGCTTTTGTGTTTGTTGAGTGTGATTAATAAGATTTGTATATGCAATTGTGGATGTTGTAGTACATTGTATTATGTTTTAAGAATATCTCAGTGTACTTTGTAGGTTTAGTTGATAATTAGAGTGAGTCAGACATAGTATTTCACTTGTTTGAAGGATGTCACATTTTATTGTTGGATATCTCCATTTGTTTGTAGATGGGTGAATCAATTAATTATGTATTGAAGCAGTAGCTCTAATGAGAATCCCAACCAGTTTCTGCAATTTAGATGAAAACCAAATAGAAACTATTGTTCATAATTTGTTCCCTTTGCCTAGTCAGATTCTAGTTCTTTATGATTTGAATCATTGTCAAAGTAGTTTCTTGGGTCAGTGGTCAGAATACATTGTAGATTATAATTAGGTGTCGATATGCCTCCACCGAGTAATTTTGTGGGTCAGTTGAATCATGTAGGTTTCACATGACTCAATCTTGAGTCAAGTTATTACGAATTTGACAGATGATCTACAACTTGTTATACCTTTTGTTCATAAACTAATTAGACTAAGTTACAATGTTTAGGTGTAGGATGTTACCATTAGAGAATCAAGATTGTATTATGTTTTGAGAAGCAGTGTCTGCACTTTAAATGAAAACCAGAGATAATTAGGATTCATAATATGTTCTCTTTCCTTGTACTAGGATTCTAGTTCTTGATAGAATTCAGATAATGTTTTGGTAAATTCATAAATCATATACTACATTTCAACATACCACAATTTATGATACCATTGTTTCTTTCATTAGAAATTACAAAGACATATCCAACATACCAAATTCCACCCACTATATTAAAATAAACACAAAAATAAACCGAAATTGCAATTTCATTAACCACATTTACAAACAACATCACAATTACAGATCAAACCCCTAATTACTAACTAGTTCCATTACAACCTTATTTAACACCAGCTCCAAATAATTTTTTCATCTATGGGATGCAGAGGCCATAAACAGAAATAATGAAACACTAGTTTAGCAATCAAACCCATTCACAAGATCAACATCAAAATATGACCCAAAAACCTCGTCTGCAATTACCTCAAACATTTGAGAGATTAACTATTCTTACTTGGAAAAACTAGACTCTTCGAACCCCCTTGGAAACACCTTAAACACATACTACTAAAAAATGTTAGCAGTTACCATCTACAGAACAATATCAAACAAACCCATTTGTTAAAAAAAAAAAAAAACATCAGAGAAAGTAAAATAACTACATGAAAACCAATACATATTCCATCAGCAACTTCAGCAATATGAGAAAAATGATCAGCAAACACCTACAAGATTCCTTTGAATTTTCACGAAGAATATCTTAATCTGATTTCACAAAATCGTAGCTTTCCCATCGTAATATTGTTGATATTCCAGGGATGATTATTCAGAATCATCACCGTCGTCGCTGCCCATATAATCGCTATACTCATTGTTATATTGACCTTCTGTTTCAGTTTCACTTCCATAACCTCCATCACCCGCATCTTCACTTCCTTCATCATCTTCATTCTCTTCCCCCAAATCTTAATCCTCAACTGGTTCACCATTCTCATCAAGACCATCAATTATTTCCCCATCAAAATCAACATTTAATCTCTCATTCATGGTTCTTGCAAAAGGGATTATTTTTTCTGCTAAGTATCTTTTGTACCATGCATCCTCAGAATTTTTCTCTCTTTTCCTCCTTTGTCCCTCTGTCGCAGAATCACTCTCATGATTATCACTTCTCTAGAAATCATTATATTCCTCCTCTTCAGGATCACTTTCGGTTGCACTGCGAGTCTTGTTCCAAACAACTTCTATCCCCTCATCTCCCTCCTCTCTTTCTCTAGCTTTCCTCAAATCTTTTGCAATTCTCTTCCTCTTCCAAAATTCATATTCTGAAGCATTTTGCTGACAAACTCTTTCATACTCAATCTAACGATTTTTCCTGTCAATCTCTTACTGCAGAAAAACCTTCAAATTCTCCAACTCTCTGGTACACAGAGTCTTGGCAACTGTCTTGGCGAAGTTATATGATGCAGAAGGCTGATTATCTCCATTGGCATTGTTTCTTCCTTGATCACCCATTATCTCTAATCTATGTTTGTTTGTTTTTTTAATTTCCATGCCTTTTTTTGGTTAATTTTTGTATATTTTGGAAACTGTCTATTTAATTTCCTTTTGTAGAGCTCTAAAAGATGCCATTAATAGTTATTTAAGGCATTTGGTGGAACGTCTCGTCCGTTGGAAATTTACGCCTATTCAAAGGCATGCACAACATTTCCTAAACCCATCATAACTCCTCCTTAACTCTTGCACTACGAGATTGCTACTGGGGGTGTACCAAATTAGTGGTGGTGGTGTGGGGTGGGGGTTTCAAAATCATATAAGACAAAACTGGTTTTGCCTTGGGGCTGGTACTCCCCCCACTAATTTTGTACACCCCCATTAGCCTAATTATAGACTTTTCCAATCTCTTAATAGCTAATAACTCCCATTAATAGGTTGATAGACAGTTAAAACCAGAACTAATTATCATATTTGGTTTTTGGTAGATACTGAAGAGCCAACACCTGTTGAGAGGCATTATGTGGCGCTAGTATACTGCATATATAATGGCAGTGTTCACACCTGAAATGGCTTAACATTCATGAGACTTGATCGGTGTATGTTGGAAAACCTGATCAGGTCGCATGCTTAAATTATAGTGGGTTCCAATCTCCCATTAACCGGGCGGAATATCTATTTCGAAGGTCTAAGATGAACTAATGTCAAACAAACATGGTCTAACAAAATAGGTTAAGCAAAATAAAATCAACGCACTTGTGTATATTTGACATAATTATTTGATTTGTTAATTTGTTAACAGATGGTCCATATCTTGAAGTGCAGCATGGTTTGGCTCAGGCATCATGCCATATCTCAATACCCTGGTCCATGACCAACAACTAAAATAAACTAATGTCAAACAAATTAGGTCAAATAAAATATGTTAAGAAAAATAAAATCAGCACACTTGTGCATATTTGGCATGATTATTTGATTGGTTAATTAGTTAACAGATGGTCCCATTACCCTCCATATCTAGAATCTTTACCATTGTTACATAACTCCCAAACTAGAATCAATGGTGGGGATTAAAATATCACGTCGACAATCGTTAGATAGTGTGCACAAAATTGGACTCTAACAATTTATCTGGTCTATCAATAAACCACAAAAATATACCAATACTATGTCCGGAACAGTGCCTAAGACATAACTCATTATCATTTCATCTAATTCCAATGATTTGAGTTGCAGAAAACTTCAGTAACAACACTAAATCAATCAATCAATTCTTCTGTGAAATATTGATTTAAGGATAGATTTAAGTTTATCGACCTCTCATAGAAGTATTGACACTGATTCATAATCTTGGAAATGAAAATATGGGTTATCTTCATCCAAGGTATTTCACATTCATTCATTTTGGGGTTTCTTGGAGATTCAGCTGCAAAAAACTTCATCAACAACTGTCAACAATAAATCAATCGATTCTTCTATGTAACATCGATTCAATCCCTAGATTTAAGTTTAATCGATCTCTCATAATAGTATTGATATTGATTCGTAATTTTGGAGATGCAAATCTTGATTATCTTCATCTAAGGTATTTCTCATTCATTCATTTGGGGGTTTAATGATTTTACAAATTGGAGGTTACACACTAGTAATTTTGAATGGTACAATTTCTGATGGTGATTATGAAGTATATGAATATCTCTATCTTTCAGATTTTAGGTTTATTTGTATGTTGCTGCGAATTGTATCATGTTTTGAGAATGTTTTGGTGATTATGAACATCTCAATAGCATGATTTATGCCTCCACCACATAGTCTTATATGTCAGTTGACAAATGATCTTAGACTCAAACATAGTATTTGGTTGTAGGATGTCAAAATTGGTGAATAGGCTTGTATTCTGCTTTGAGAAGCAACATCTTAGGAATCTTTGTGATTTGTATTCATTTTCAGATTGTAGAATCAAATTAGATGGGTATAAGCCTCCACCAAGTAGTGTTGTTTCAATTATGTGCAATTCGATTATGACGCGACCAACACAAGCCAATTTTTGTTAGTCATGTATTTGACAGAAGATATAAAGATCAAACATATATAGATGTTCGTAATTTGTCCCTTCGCAAGATTTTAGATTAAGACTGGGTGTGTATATGACTCTCCATCAAGTGAATCAGACTGAATAGAGAACCAAAGATACAGTTTCAAATATGTTGTACCTTATGCGAACCCAGAGTATTGCAGGGCAACTATTAAGAATCACTAAAGTGAATTATTTTCAGTATGCATTTGTTTTCATTACATTTTAATCTTGTACACATTCCAATTCTTTGATTGTAGTTTTAGTTTTTAGATTAAAACCTGCATCTCCAACATTATCAACACACAATCATTGGACAATATAAATACACTGACTTCATCATATTGCATTTCAAAAAGTTACAACCTTTCTGTTCATTCAGTGTTGAGCAACATTTTGCAGCAACACTATCATTTCATATCCAGTTACATGTTCATAAAATAGAATATACCCAACATTAAGGAAAAATCTAGCTGCCATTTACAAGTATTTTACCATCTTACACACAAACAATCCAAATACCAAAAAGAAGAAAGAAAAAAAAAAAAAAAAACACAACTTTCCCTGCATCATCTCCTGCATTTTCAGTCTCCATTTCCAGAACAAAAAAAAAAAAACATGATTCAATGACTTACGATTTACATTAGACCCCTCTCCATTATAATTTTTCTTTGTACTTTGATAATAGCTATTTGTTAACCATTTTTAAACATTATATCATCATTTCCATTCGAGCACTTACCTAAAAATCCACCATCTCTCTGGAGAAGAATTCAAATGTCGATAAGGCTTACTCACATGTTATACCCATCACTCAGAATCAAAATCCTCATATTCCTCTTCCTCCTCATTGGACCCCCCCCCCCACCTTCTTCCTCATCTTCATCTGCATCGTCCGCTTCGGAATCAGTCTTTTTTTTTCCAACAGTTCGTCATTAATCCCAAGAATCTCATCTTCGCGAAAACCCTTAATTCTCTCTTTTAGATCAAATTCATCTTCATCCTCTGCAATCTCCCTTTCCAGTGAATCTGGAGTGGGTGTATCACTTACATCCCCAACAACAACAGCAAGATCTTCATCTTCGATAGCAGTTGCATCAGTGTCGGGCGGCCCATATTCTTTCTTGTTTGCTGCGTTGATCTCCGCCATTTCACCCAACCTCATCTTTTTATCCTGCACTCTGCCCATAACTTTTCATCATCTTTGATATTGGAAGAAGACTAGTAAAAATACAGAGAATTGTGGAGCTAAAATTTTATCTGCCTACTCTAAACCAAATACTCATATGCTGTAGGGTATGGATTTGTTTATAGAAATCATATAGGTGAAGTTTAATATGCAAAAATAAGAGGTCTTGGAGTGGACACAAATTTTATTGCAGAAATAATGGTAATCATTGGAGCAGGGGAGTTTGCAAAGAAGAATAATGCATATGATATTATTATCAACACAGATTCTATTGCTGCAATGATGGAAGCGTTTTTTTTTAATAAATAAACAGGGAAACCCGATGTTACATTGTGAATCCAAAACAAACAGAGTCTAAGGCTATGAAATTTCCAATCTGAATCCCGTAACCCGAATCATCTCGTAACCAGATTCTTGTATCCCGAATCTCCATCAGAACATCAAATTGTAACAGTAGAACAATGACACCCGCCTTTACGGGAGAACTTGAATCAATGATACATGATTCACAGCTCAGAAAAACAAAATTTTTAATAATCATCTGATAGAAGTAGAACCCTCTTCCAAAAGAAAAGGTACCATAAGTTTCATCTTGATACTCATCTTCTTTAACTGGTACAAAGAAAGTCCGCCGGCGACGACAAAACTCTATTTCCCGCTGGAAAGACGCCGATCAACAATAGCCTTGAGGAAAACAACCATCAGGAACCAAGCATCACACCCGGAGATCAAATCCAGAGAAGGGTCACAAAACCAAAGATTACAGGGATTAAATAAAGACATGAAAAAATTAGCTTAAACCTAGAAGTAATAGCCGAAAACATTCTGAATTTGACCGTATAGCTGTATTACAACCTAGAACAATAAGATTACAGAAATTTAAAACAATACCAACAAATAGCCGAACAACACCATCACTAGGAAAAAAATCAAAACTGAAAAGTTCAGGAAATGGTGATTCCAAAGATTGAACAGATGTTGTCGCATCTTCATGCTCATAATCTTGTGATAATGTTGGAGATATGCTAAGATTTCTTTAATGCGAAACAACACACCTCCTCATTCAAACCAGATTCAGCTTCCCTAGATGTAACAATCGATTTATTAAACCCAGTTATCTGTCGGAAAAACTCGTCGTGAAGAGAAAACTCATGGAAAATCACATAACAGTCAACCCCATTTAAACAACAAACTGAAATAAGATATCTAGAGCCAGTCCACAAAGGGAAAACTAGATCAAGGATTACACTATAGAAACATGAAACTAAAGTTACACAGTAGAAATTACAAATACCGGGAAGTAAATTACAAACTAATAAAGCGATAGGGTAAGGATATCTGCCCAGACCTGCTCCAAAAGGAGACGGTCTGAGCAGAAGAATAGGCATCGGCGGAGGTTTCATATCAGGGGAACTTTCTTGGTTTGTACACGCAAGATGGGGAAAAATAAGTGAACTTTTACATAGAATAATTTTTTTCCACAGTGCAAGGGAAATAAACTTTACTGCTCCGGAAAAAAAAAGGAGCTAGATTAAGAGGTGAAGTAAATAAATTTTTTAGCTGACAAGATTTCATGACTAGAATAAAACATTCACTACAAAATTACTGTCTATTTTGTTAGGAGATGGGCCTAAAATAAATGTAACTGGCTTTCTTTCAATTTTTGGTTGTTTTTTCTATTTTCTTTGATTTTACTTGTATAACTCTTTGGAATATCTTTGGTAATAAATTTTCTATTGATTGAAAAACAAAATGGATGACTTTAGTTTTGCTCGTTAAATATCTTGTATTGCTTGATGACAACAACGGCTAAATGGTTTAATATCGATAGAGGAACTTGTACTTACATATTAAGTACATACGACAATCGAAAGATAAAAAAATCAAATAAACAGTTGATAGTTTTCAAGAGGTGACCAAGATATGAGATGTCTGTCAGGAAGGATATTCACTATTTGTCGGGAATTTTATTTCTACCTAATGAAGGAAAACAAAATCTATTTTTATGATTTTTACACCATAGTGATTGTTCATTCCCAATTATGTGGACACCGCTAATCTCCCTGATTGTGTGGTAGCTTCAGTTTTCTAATGGTTGACCAACTCACATAAACCTTTTTTTTTATGCGAATAAGAGATTAGTATTAACTTGAAACTGGATTTTCTAACAATAACTGCGACTCGATGACTTCAGGAGGATAATCTAACCAGACTCTAGAAACTTTATGCCTTCTGTTGTACTTTGCAAGAGTGTCAGCAGATTTATTACATTTTCTCGGGATAAAACAACATTCCCAACTAGTAAAATAACTAAGTTTATCCAAGGCATCAAGAAGGAAGGTTTCACTTTCCCAAGCGATTGTTGTTGCATCTTTATTAATGTAACTTTCAATGCCTTTAAGATATGTCTCAATGATGATGTGGGTAAGCTGCATTTCCTTGCACTAACTAACGGCTTCATAAAAATCTAGGCACTCCGCTTGCTCTGAACTGCTTATTCCTTCATAGCATTTTTCGACGCCACCCCTCCATGCACCTGCATAATCGCGAAGTATTAGAGTAATGCCTGTAAAACCATTATTTAAATCAAATGAGGCATCACAATTCATTTTAAGCAAAGCATAAGCAGGGATCTGCCAATGTCTATCAATAGACGGAGGAGGTTGGGCTAAGTTGGTCTGACTATGAGACATGCAATACAAATTTTCCAGATAGGCTAAAAAACTTAAAGACTTTTTCGCCACAGTTTGAGGTTGAGTTTTCAAGTTTTTTTCCAGATAGGCTGAAAAACTTAAAGCCTTTTTCGCCACAGTTTGAGGTTGAGTTTTCAAGTTTTGAAAATTCACTTCACATCTTGTGTTCCAGATGGACCAAGTAACCACCAGAAAAGTCTAAAACCATCCATTAGACGAGTGTTGTCGCTGCTTTTGTTTCAGCTAGTTATCTAACATTTCCGCCATATTACCGTAGAATCCCGTTAAAACCATGGAACCTCCAAGGATGAGAAGCCAAACATCCCTAGAGAAAGGGCATTGAAATAACACATGCATGATAGACTCCACATGCTGATTGCACAATGGGAACTGTGTATTGATATGATGGAAATACCTTTATAGTCTCACTTTCGTAGGTAAGATGTCAGTGAGACATTTCCAAAAAAAAATGCTTTATCCTTGGCCAAGTTTGAATACTCCAGAATTCTTTCCATTTGATTTTTGTATCTTGGATTGATGTAGAAACTTGCAGCTCACCTTGACTTATTTTATATAACTTGTATACGTTGATTTCAAAGTGAAAGTGCTAATCATGGTTAGCTTCCAAACAAGTTTATCATCAGCAGAACTTGGTATTCTCATATTTAGAATTCTGTCAGCCGTTTGAGCATCAAAAAGGTGTAGAATATGGACCTGATTCCATTTCCTGCTATCCTGAAAAATGATATCACTAACCCAAACATAGGCTTCACTGTCTTCAACTCCAGGTTTTGGGATTGGATGTTCATTTAATCCTAAAATCCAAACATCCAGCCAAATTTTGATATTGGTACCATTACCTAATCGCCAGTGGCTATGTTGTTTGATGAAAGTAATCTACTTTTGTATGCCTTTCCAGGCCCAAAAACAATTCTTATTAACTGTAGTATGAAGCATACTAGTGTACGTGAAATACTTGACTTGGATAGATTTTCCCCAATGAGTATCCGAACTTGTGCAAATTCTCCAAGCAGCACGAACCAGGGGAGCCTTGTTTAGAATTTTCAGATTTCTAAATCCTACCCACCCACAATTCCTGTGTCGCTCTAAGTTTTTCCAGAGGTAACAAAAGTACCTTTTTTTTCTTCAAAACCCCACCAAAATTTCCTCTGTAAAGATTCAATTTGATTAAGAATGTGTCAACCGGGATTTGAAAGCAACTCAAAGAGTAAGCTGGTATCGTATTGGTAAAATTCTTGATCATTAAATATTTTCCACACTAAGACATGGATTTACTATCCCAAGAATTAAGTCTGTTGGTTAACCTGTCAACTAATTGAGAAAAACTCCCTTTCTTATTCTTGCCAATAATGAGAGGAATACCCAAATACCATTCATCCAATCGCATTATTGGAACTTTCAATCTTCTAGTTAACATCCTACAAAAACATTGATAGACATTAATACTGAAGTGCACACTGGATTTATTAAAATTCACCAACTGCCCTGATGCTGCACCAAAATCATCAATGATTTTCAACACATTGCTTAAATTATGAAGATCAGCTTTCAAGAATAATAAGCAATCATCCGCGAAAAATAAGTGTGATATGGGAGGAGCTGAAGGAGAAATTTTTATCCCTTCTATAAGATGTTGTTGTTCTGCATGGTACAATTGTTTAGAGAACGCTTCCATAACTATAATGAATAGGTAAGGTGAAGGGGATCACCTTGCCTAACTCCCCTTGTTGGTTTATATGCAGCTCATGGTGATCCATTCAGAAGTATCGAGATTTTTGTTGTAGAGATACACTGCATGACAAGATTACACCACTCATAAGAAACCCCATATGTATCATCACATCTTGTAAAAAGGACCATTCAAGACTATCGAATGCTTTAGACCTGTCGAGTTTAAGAGCAAGATAATTCGCTTCTTCACGTTTATCTTTTATTGTGTGCATTATATCTTGGGCCAAGTGAATATTATCGGTAATCTGTCTACCTTGCACATACGCTACTTGGAGTGGTGATATTATTTTTCCCATAACCTTCTTCATACAGTTTGACATAATCTTGGATATTAACTTGTATATGGTGTTGCATAGAGCAATTCGCCGTAAATCATATGGGAATTTCTTATTCTTTGTTTTTGGAATCAAAGAGATACTTGTGGAATTTAAACTCTTTAATAAGTAGCCTGTATTGAAGAATTGTTGAACCATACTTATTAAATAACTTCCCACAATAGCCCAATGCGTTTTGAAAAAGCCTGGCGGAAAGTCGTCCGGTCCAGGGGCTTTCCAAGATTTCATACTCTTTAGAGATTTGTAAATTTCAGCACCATCAGGTATGCACATTAACTCACTGTTGTCAGTCGCTGTGATTGCTTGTGGAATAAATTATAAGATGTGATTATTCTTAATTGGGGAGAAAGTAGTGTGCAAACTGTCATAATGCCTTGTCAGTAAAATCTCTAATTCCCTTCTAGAAGTGCACTAATTTCCATCTTCATCCTTTAAGGCCATGATGTTGTTTCTTGATCTTCTTTTATTTTCCCTAGCATGATGATGTTTTGTATTTCTATAAATTTCTAGATAGTATTAATATCTTGATTTTTGCCCCCAATACTCGTTTTGTATTTGCTGCCAATGCTCTATTTGATTCTCCAAAGCTAGCACTTGACTTGTAGAAGAGTTGTTAGGGCTGTCTTCTTGGATAGCTTCTATTTGTTGGTGTAAAAGAAATATGTTACTTTGGATGTTGCCAAACTGCTCCATATTCCACTTTGAGACATATCTTCTGGTGATTACAAGCTTTTGTGATACCTTATAAGCATCCGAGCCAATGATTTGATGATTCCGTGCAACTTTAATTTCTGGTTTTAGAGATTCATCCCTTTCATAACATTGGAAGTATTTCCAGTTATGTTTTCTGTCACCTTCATTATGTGAAGAATCAAGCATTATGGGGCAGTGGTCTGAGCCAAGTTGTGGAAGGTGAATTAATTTTGCATCAGGGTAAGAGATATCCCATTCAGCATTGGTAAGAGCCCTATTAAGAATGGATCTTCGAATACCCGTACCATGCACATTAGAAGACCAAGTGAAATATTTTCCAGTATAACTCATATCATCCAAACCCGCTTCTCGAATGAGACTGATGTACTGAGCATCCCTTGAAGAATAAGTATAAGACCGTGAAGAATAAGAAGTATTTTTTCTGATGTTGTTGGAAGATAATCGATCCTCACTTTGGAAAGTTAGATTCAAATCACCAATTATAACCCACGGTTATTGAACTAAAGTACTTAACTCTCTGATATAACTCCACTGATTTTCTTTGTTATTTGGGTAAGGAGACCCGTACATACATCTGAGTAACCAAGTAGGATTAGATGGGTCTTCCTGCACTGAACAGTTAATGATCCAACAAATCGTAATTGATGATATTAAAAGTAAAGCCATCCTTCCATAATAATATGAGACCTCCAGCTAAACCTCTTGAGGAGATGAGTTTATGATTAGGGAAACTATAAGGTCTGACTAGTTTTTGCATTTTAGCTTCTCCTATTTTTGCTTCTGAGATAAAAATAACATCAGGGTTATACCTAGAAATGAGGTCCTTAAGATGATCTCTAGGTTTTTTGTCAGCAAAACCCTGACAGTTTCATGCAATAATCCTCATATTTCCAAAAGAAAAACTATTAAAACTAATATAGTTATGAAGATTTGTATTAAAGACAGTCCTAGTATAGGTATGTAAGAAGCACGTAAACTTACTAATGTGAAAAAAATTAAAAGAGTAGAAAACTAGATGTAGATTGAAGTACGTTAATTTCATTACCTCAGTTGCGTGGCTCTATGGATTATGCATGATATTATTTCTTGCATCAGTATATTGATGTTGACTCTCTGCAGTTTCGACCCCATCCATTACTTCAGAAAGTGTGTTATTGGTGATATCATTCATGGCTCCAACATGAACAACTAAAATAGGACCATGGATGGATGGGTTTGAACCATTGTCTTACACAGATTCATTTCTATCTATTTTTGTCATCCTTTCTTCTTCTGCTTCTACCATGTTATCCCCCTCCTGCTCATTTCTCATCACATCACCATCAGTGTTTTTCCCTTTCTCTTCAGAATGTTCTTTAGATTTTTGGTGTTCCTCATATTCTTCCACTACATTTCCCTTTCTCGTAATAACTCAGCAACTTCTTCACAGATTACATCATTGTGGTCTATAATGTAACATTGGTCACAAAGACTATGAGGTTGTTTGAGCCAATGATAACGAATCCATACCGGTTCTCCATGATTTGAATTCCACCATTCTTCTCTCTTCAAAGGTTCTGTCAAGTCAATTTCAATACGCGCGATTATCATATTACCTGATCGAGGCCTACAATGTCTCAGTTCTGTAGAGATTTTCTTTCCCAAATCTTCTATCGCTTCGTTCACTACTACTTCATGATGGTGATCCAACAAAAAACCTTTGAATTGTACACTCCAGGGTTGTTTCCTAAAAACGTAATCTGAGTAAGCTACCGCTATTGTGTATTCTTGTAAGGCTAGTAAGCATCTTTGAACATTCCATGAAGCTTTCTTTAAAACATCATTCTTATCCTTTTTAGTATTAAAATTGAAAACAAACAAGTATTTTCCAACGACCATTGTTTCTCTCTTCTTGTAGTTTTTCCATAAGAGGTTAAGTTCCTCCTTGATATCTGAAGTTTTAATATCCTCTTTCTTAGTTATCAACTTCCCAATCAAACTGAAAGACCAAGCAGAAGCAGCAGCATTGATATTCCTTGCAAAACCTATGACAACTCTAGAAGATATAATAGAGGTGTCCTTCATTTTTTCAGTAATGGTTTTGATACTGGTTGAATTTTCCATGATATTGTTGTTCACCTCCATTGTATTTAGAGACAAATTTATGCTAGGGTTTAGATTATGGTTTTGGGTATGGAAAGACTGGAGCTTTGGATAGCTTATATTTAGGATATATTCAATGAGGAATAAACCAAAATTAATTTGTTTCCTAACTAACTGATAAGGATTACAATGAAAGATAGTTGAAAGATTCTTGTTTTGCTTCCAATGCATGTGATCCGATATGTACTGATGACTCCTTAAATCACGGTGGGAAATAAGGGAAAAGTTTGGTTTTTGAATTTTCTGAGAATAGATCGGTGGTTGAATCGGTTTACTGGACTGAACATTCATGGCATCAAAAAATTGAATCGGAGTAAAATGATATTTCTCATAATGAGAATAACTCATATTTGAAGTAGTGTAATCCTGCAATATAGCAGTATGGAATCGAACTGATGTAGGAAATATAGCCGAAGTCGACAAAACTGTCTTTAAAGTCAAGCAAATACTAAGCGCAAGAATCCAATATAGGAAGGAATCCATGACAATCCAGAGAAACCTGCAAAAATTAAAACTCCATATCAGAAATCTATGAAACTTAGAGAAAGGAAAAACAAGGCAGGAAATTTAAATGATGAAAATAACCAAATGCAAGATCTGAAATAGCACACAGTATGACATTAAGAAGCAAAACAAAACAACAAGGAGTGAATCAAAAATCAAAACAAAAGGCAATAATCATATAGTGAGGTTGACGAGTGGAAAATAAGGATTTAAACAATATAATCTAGCTAAAGACTTGATTCTAGTGTTCATTTTTTTGAGAAATTTTTAGATACTGTGTTGACTCGCCATCGCCCGATTTGTAGAGCACTTTTTACTTCTTGTTTTGCCAATTTTTTTTTATATACTGTGTTAATCCTTGTTAGGAATTCATCGAATAATTTGCGTGTTATTTACGAATTATTTCGACTGATACGGTGACCGAACTATACACGTACGTATCAAACTTTGATCCTAATACGCGCATTATATGGAAGTTTCGAATTATTTGCGGATAATACGGATTCACAAATTATTCACCAATCAAATTTGGCTAACTTGGTTCATTTCAACTCGCTGGCTAGCCATTTTCATATCTACCACTTCTCAAAAGGTTTTGTTTAAAAAAAGGTTATCCTCTCGTCTCTATGGTGGACCAATTCATTGAGATGAGCCGGAATCGAACTCATGACGTCTAACTCCTGTATTGATCATCTAACCATTCTTTAATGTGTTTGCTTTCAAAAGCTCAAAAACGAATTATGCACGTGCGTATGCCGTTCTAAATTACTCTTAAATCACGAACGTTGACCAAATTTTTGACCGATTTTACCAGTTTGAACAACACTTTGCCTTTATACGTATGTATGCCGTTCTAAATTACTGTTAAAACTTTGCCTTTATGTAATTTTTCCGAATTTCGAATTGCTAACTAGGCATATAACTATGACATAGTTGGGACTAGACTTGATTTCACCTTGTTTTGCATGTGGTTTTATTGGGCTCCTTAACTTAAGGTTTGCCTTCTCACTAAGATTGGGCTGGACACAATGTCTTTTTGAGCTAATGGGTCCATGTTCTCAATCTTCAATTAAACAATGGTAGCTTTTTGGTTGAATGGTGTTTTTGGGCATACAAGAAACATTTTGGGCATACAAATTTATTTTTCCACCCAAGGTGGTTTTATAAGGGGTAGTGTAATTACTTATATATCCTCAAAAAATTTAAATTACTAATATGTCCTTACCCTTAATGGTTAGGTTCGGCTTGTACGATAATCATAATATGTGCCGAACATTTTTAGATGCTCCAAAGAAAAATTAATGGTTAGGTTCGGCTTGTATGATAATCATAATATGTGCCGAACCTAGTGCATTTATAAGGTTCAGCTCACAATTGAGTTGTGTTTTTAGAATGAAACTGTTTCTTCACAAAAGCTTCCTGTAAGTGTATATGAACAGTTCGGCTTGAAATTTCATGCAATTTCAAGCCGAACCTAGTCACAGAAAGAGATGCATAGGGGTTTGGCGTATTCGATAATCATAATATGTGCCGAACCAATACAAAATTATTAACCCAGGAATGTACATGATCAGGTTCGGCTTATATTCTATTTATTCAAATAGCCGAACAATGTGTTTCCAACAGGTTCGGCGCATACTAATTTCTAAATATAAGCCGAACCCTAAACATTTTTTCTTCCCAGACGATTCGAGTGTAGGGTTAGCTTATTAGGACAATACAAAACAAGCCGAACTCTGGTCTACAAGGTAGGTTCGGCTCTTAATCAACACTTCCAGCTAGCCGAACTGTTCATCCAAACTCGCCGAACCTTAGTGAGAAAACACAAACTTTTGATGATTTTAACCTACAAAACCAGGAAAAAATCGTAACGAGACGCCCTCTCGTTGGGGCATACCCCCCCGGATAGTGGCAAACAATTTTGGTTGAAAGTAATCTTAAAACTAATCACTAATCAAATTTATTTTAACTTATCATTACTATTAATACTAATCCTAAAAGGGCAGATTTGGCATTACCAAAAATATTTGGTTAAGGGGCTTCTAATATTGCTATTTACACTCCCATTTTGTCCCCAATAAATTTCTTGTATGCCTAAAAACTTTCTTTTGGTTAGGTGAAGGTGAACACTTCGCACTTAATTTGATTAATCCCATGTTCTCAATCTTCAATTAGTGCAGCAGCATAAATACTTCTTCATCATTGGAAGACCTCAAATTTCAATAGATAAGATTGTTTGAAAATTTTCATTTTGTAATATATGGCTGCTAAACTAACCATCATAAATAGGGGGCGTACATAATTTGATCCAAAGGTTGTTCACTACTTTGGAAAGAAAATGTTCTAAAATAATGTCATTAAAGAGTTGAACTTATGGTTCGATTGATTTGACATCTATGGACACCTAATACCAATAATAATTCTCATTAGTGTATGTATGTGGCTTAGGAATTTATCAAACTAGTCATCAATAACTAATATTATTTGCATGAAACTTGGTACACCTCATAAGACAAAAACAACCCCAAAACATTAAACTCGCAATAATGCGAGCAACGATTTAATGATCTAATCTAGTTCTTTAAAAAAAAAAAAAAAAAAACCCAAAACATTGCATTGGTACACCTCCAAGTAAATTTGTAACCCCTAATCTTGAAATTTGTATTTTATAAATATGGAAACAGTCGAATTAGAAATAGAAACAATGAGAGAAAGTATAAAGGTGACATATTGTTATGGTGAAATTCTTTTGTCAGCCTGGAAATGTTTAGTTTAGGGATTATCATGTCTAAGCAATTTTTTTTTTTGATCGGTATCATGTCTAAGCAAATGATAATTTGTTAAGCTGATATCTATGTATAACAGTGATAACATTAGTAGAAGATGATGCTGTTGATCTGAATTTGAAACTCCTCGACACAATATTTTTTTATTAACAAAAATAATAATAATAAGGTCAAATCCGAAGGGTCATAATAATTTACCGAACAATTCGATAAAATGTAGGTAAAGTAAGTAAACGATAATATAAATAATTGATTGTAAAATCAAAAACTCCAAGAAAAGTACATGTAAATACACTAAAACTAGTAAGCATTATTGGAACCAAAATTAATAGTATTACTTAATCAACATCATTAACAGTGTCATTAGGTTTAAACTAATCAAGAAAACGCGGTATTATCCGCCTAACTAGACATAATCGAGGTATTTATAAGCAAACAATTGTTAATTTTCAAGTTATAAAATATGAGTAGTTCCACCAATTATCAATGGAAAACCAAGTCATGGCAACAACCAACCAAAACAATTTATAGAGGGGTTTAACCTCACCATCAAACAGTCATCAGATAAGCCTAAGTGACCCACCAACATATTATGTTACACCTAAATTATTGAAACATGAAGTAACATGATATGCTGACAACCTTATTATCGAATTTTCTAAAACTTATATTAACACTAATATTATTATAAGTACTTCCTCTCCTATTATTAGTCTTCTTCTTCTTCTTCTTCTTCTTCTTCAAAAATTCTTTCCAATGGCTCTAAGATGTTCATGCCCTCAAATTATAGTTCAAAGAAGTTCATTGATGCATAAAAGGTCACCTAATAAGGTGTTTATGGGGCATAAGAGTACTAAAAATTCAACAAACATCAAAACATCTAAACTTCAAATAACTTCATCCATTAGTAACAAGGTATGTTTTCTATGAAACCAAGAATTTGCACCATTCTTTTTATTTTGTTGATCAGTAAATTAGGGTGTAGACGAGTTTTGATCACAGGTTTTTAAGTTTGATCACCCAACTCATGAGTTCACTTGACACCATGAATTTCATTAAGAATTTGTATTGGTTTTGTTTAACAGGTTTTTGAGGATCAAGCAAGAGGAATTGTTTGTTACCAAGATGAGAATGGGGAGATAATTTGCGAAGGATTCGATGAGGGTCCTCGTGTTAATGAACAAGATATAAGAATAGCTAGCAATCAAAAGTAATTTCTTTCAAAATTCTCAAATATATATATATATATATATGTTAATAACATGTTTGCTGTATTATTCAAATTAAACTAACTAGATATTAAAATTTTGACTGAATTCAGAGAAATCGAGATCATCGAAATGCTTCGACGAAGTTGTTTACAAATTGCAGAAGAAGATGGATTGAAGCATGCTGCAAAGAGCAGTATTTCTGCAATTGAAGATGTTGATTGGATCGGCTTTAGAAGATATTAATTAGTATTAGTATATATATATATATATATGATTCTGCTTTTCATATTTCTTCAATCACCAACTGTAAATAATCATCTTCATGTATGTAATGGAATCAACATAGGTTTATTATTGTAAGCCTGAACTTCTAATAAGATGATCCTATTCATGCATCCCTTTGGCCCTCTGAATTTAGTCCGATATTGTTCCTACTTAACCACCTCTGACTCTGAATTGAGTCCGATATTGTAACCCTGGCACTTTGAAATAGCCAAGTGCAAAAAAATAAAGAACTCACTGTGCAGGACAAACAATGAATATTAAGACGATGTAAGTGTATATACCACAGTTGTGTTCTTAAATCATGAAGCATCATATAGTAACTGATACTCTGAATATCTTGAAATTGTAAAGCAGACGCTATCAAACGCAGCTCCGATATAAGTGACCTTAGGGACAGCTTAATAGAAAATGCCCATACAGACAGTTTGCAGAAACACAGAGTGAATGGTATAGCAAAAATCTTCAAATGTAAGTTACACGAATGAATAACTGTATACTTCAGGGAATAATGTAACCGAATATATTTTCTTTTTTCATTATTAATGTAACTGATACATGAACAAGGATAGTTCAGGGACAGGCTATCTAATAAACTGTACCTGTGACGGGAATTTCCCCGAACTGGAACTGCCTTGTTCTGCATCTTCTAACAAATGTTTCACACTATATTTTCACAGAAACCGAAAATGAGCAGCAAAAATAAATAAATAAATTATAATAGGTTGTAAGAATGAAAAAGCAAACTATATATAAAGAAAGGGATACCAAACCTACATCTGGGAATAATATACACAACCAAACTGTTTCTTTTGTATAACTTTAGGGAGACGAAACCTTTGCATTATCTTCACCAAGGTCGGATTGGGATGCACTTGGGATGATGTTTTGAGGAGACCACTGATCTGGGACCATAAGGAAATACTCCGACATGGCTTTTCTGAACCTTTTCTTATATTGTTTCGGTGAGATTACAGTTGGTGTAGAGTTTTTACCTCCACCTAAGATACCAGAAGTTTTCACCCAGGTCTCTAGATGTTTGTCCCAAGTGTATTGCCTCATGAAATCAATGATTCCTACAACAAGCTCTTGCTTTTCCTCATCCACCCCAACGAGTAATGAGTAATCCATCACATCAATTGACTGCGACAAAATAAATGAGTATAAAGATGGATAAGTCTATGTTTTATTTGAACCGTGAACATCACGAACAGGTTGGTTGTGAAACTTACAGCAAGGAAAGAAGTATCATTCCAGACAGCTCTCTCTAGCAACCGCTTAGCTTTGTTTCCCACAAATATGGGAGAAGTTGGCATTGCTTCAATTAGGTTCTGATCTAAAAGGACTTTATTGCTCCCACTTGCATCTGCATTATACCGAGACCGAGTTGATCCTTTCAGGTCATAGAGTCTTGTAAGATTTCGTTGAAATAAAAGATTTTCCATAACAAGAACATCCATCCTCGCATCCTTGCCACCATTTTGGTGCTTTGATGTAACCTGCCATGAGAATCCGACAAGAAAATTATATTGCCAAGGTCCAAGAGTTGAAAATAATTTGAAACGACTAATCTTTCCAATGTCCAAGAGTTGGGTACAAAAAAAAATTAACTGCTTGACGGTGTTCAAATACTTGGTTCTCGCTCGGAATTCTGATTTTAGTTTCAGGTTAACTTGGGTTGTGATTTCACATGGAAGACGTACCTGATAGATCCCCAGAATCTTCGCAAGGCATGTTGGGCTTCTTGTATCAATAGATTCAGTGAGATATTTGAAATACTCTGGAGCAAACTGCAGGAAAGATTCCAACTCTGTCTTTGTAACCTGTTTGATGATGAACCGATCATCCAAAGATTTCGCGAAGAAGACATTACTCTTACCACCTTGAGCCCCCCATTTCTTACAACGACTAAGAGACCTTATGAAGTCGAGCTCAGAAGGACAACACATCCTCCTCAGAGCCTCAAATCTACTTGAATAGTAACACGTCACTGTGTACTTCACCTTCCCTGGTGGGCCATCATCTGTGAAAGAAACAGTGGCATGCAAAGACTTCGAATATAGCAGAGGGTCTAAACCAAAGCTCCGCGAACCAGACATGGATAAGATGCTTTCATCCAAAGACCCAGCACTTCTAAGAGATTCAGAAGCTGCCTCGTCAAGTTGAGGAGACATGTGAACGTCCACTGAATCATAAGACATCAAAGAAGCAGACGAACCCCCACCATCTTTAAGTCTCTCACCTGATATCTGGGAATGATACTCCGGGGAAGCTAATGCGTATGCTATAACACTTGTGGGTTCATCGTCATAAACTGGCACAACAGTCCCATCAACACCTATGGGAAGAAAGAACCTGGCTCCACCTAAACGTGGCAACTCCCGAACCACTGAAAGATATACAGGATTGTACTGCCCAAGATTATCGAGCTTTGGACTGCTCATCAATGAATTCTTGTTGCTAGGAAGGTAGAGATCTGAAAGATATATAGGATCATACCGAGCAGAGTTATCGAGCTTTGGAGCTCTCCCCAGTGAATTCTTGTTGATAGAATGGTACAACTCCAGAAAAGGAACCCTCACCCATGTTGGGCACTGTTCCAAATTGTTATCTACCTTCAATTGAGTTGTCTGCAAGCCTTCTCGGTTCTCTTCTGCTTGATCTTCCAACTGTGCTGTTTTCATCACAACGTCTACCATACTTGAATCATCCGAGACAGCAGTATGATCTTCCTTTACAGTTATATTTCCTGGTTGATGTTTACCCGTCCATGCAGCTTCAAGTGTTTCCGACAAATTATCAGCACTAGGAAACTGTCCCATCGAAGAAGACCTTTGAACTACTAACCCAGATTCCAAAGGATTAGATTGATTACCAAGGCTGATACTCGAAGATAATAAGTTAGATTGGCTCTCCGTACTTAGATTTGGATCATGGTCCACATATTTTCCTTGAAGAGTCGTATCATGATCATTATGTTGCTCTCCTCCCTGATTAGAATTTTCGTTGGACTTCACATCTACCTGAGAATTTTTTTCCTGCACGATAGTTGAGTTTGTTTCAGCAGGCTTCTCGGTACTGACTTTATCAAGCTGTTTCGGTGCAGAAGTACTCAGCTTTTCCTTAAAAGTCTTGTTATCTGTACTGGCTGCATAAACTAGGCGCTGGTCCCACAGATAGATATTGAAGATTAATTGCCTCCGTAAACCATTTATCTCAATAATATCAACGACGGGTTGCCCTTTCTTTTCCTCCCTGTTTAGTGCATTCTGGAGAGATTCCTACAGTAACGCACATAAAATGAAAACCCAGAAAAAGCCAGAAAGAATCGAACAGTCATCAGATAAGCCTAAGTGAAACTGAATAATAGAAAGTTAGAAACCGTAATGTCTCACCTCAAATTCTTCCTTCTCTGTCTTTAGTAACCCGTCAAGTTCTGCAATAAGGCCTCTTGACCCTGTTCTTTGGTCTGCAATTTTGCGGAGAGCATTTGATACTTCAGCAAAAAGATGTCCTGCCCTGTTGACCACCTGTTACGCATGACCAGCAAATAATCTAACACGTGAGCAGGGAGAACTCAACGAACAAAGTCTTGAATCCTGAATCTGGTGATACATTACCTCATTCGCTTCATGCTGTATCCAATCCTGCCTATTATAGTTAAAATCAACTTTTGAAGGTGGAAGATAAACCGAGTGCACATTTATTGATGCATAACGGAAGCAAGCAACCATCCTTCCAAACCTGCACAAATTGTAAGTATGTCACCTAATTATACAAAAAGACTTGCAATTCACAAGAGGCATCTTGAGAAATGTTTTAGCAGGAACATACCCATAGAACCGTAAACAGTCTCTATGTAGAGAATGACCACAATTTGCCACTCTGCTAGCAGCAGCATGGTTTGAAAAGCTAAGCTCTAAAAACTTCCCGAAGGATAATCCCCAAGCAGCATCAGACATCACTACTCTTAGTGTAGGAGGAGGTAACCCATTGACGCGTGGACACTGTAGACACCTGTGCCACATCCAGATCTTGCCTTCTCCTTCACCCGGTAAGAGAATCTCAAGCTTCTTAACAGAAATCGTTAGAGTACCTTGTCGATGAGTATAAGAATGAATATGTGCTTCTGATGGCATCTCACAAAAGCGGCATCTGAAACTCTGGCAAAGAAATTCGGCTTACTCAGTCACAGAAGCTGAGAAAGTTGGCCTAACAATGAAAGGGATGCATAAACAAGTAAAGAATGGTTACCTGGTCAAATAAATGGTCTCGTAAAAACCTTCCTAAGGGCTTATCAGAGCTTCCATAGTATTTGATCCGAAAGAGATGGGCTCGTTCGCAAACAGTTCCCTTCCAAACACAACGAGTTGATAATGAGACCAAAATACTCTGATGATCGGTTGTACATTGAGGAAAGTCTTCCTTGGACGAGCCATGCTCTTCACGACTGTTGTTGCGGTATTGCTCTAAGGTTGACAAATCTGAACTAAGTTCACGCACAACCATCGAGTTGTTATTCATCTGGGGATTCATGCCTCCACCTTGACCCGTGAATTCCAAGGCCCCGATATTACTTGCACTGGAATGATCAACAACAGCAACTAGGCTGCCGTCAGATGCAGAAGGTTTAGTGTTGAAGGGTTCACCAAAACCCACTGCACTTTTCTCCCCATATCCATAATATGAGGAGGGATCATCATAAGGACCAGATATGAACTTTCCTGGAGGGGAAAATGAAGAGAAAGGTCCGGGAGAGTTCATGTAGTTGTTTGATGGTGGTCCTGTGTATTGAGACCAAGGGCTTTTAGTTGAAGAAGGTGACAAGGTCAAATCCCATTTCTTAATGGAGGAGTTCTGGTTTGGCGAAGCTATGTGTACTGTGAGGTTATTGTAGGGCTGCTGTGGTTCAACCCCCTGAGCCTTGGCAGTTGAAGAGACGGTATAACCAGGTATTGTAGAAATGGACCTGCCAAAGTTGGATGGATTATCTGGTAATGCAACTGTTAATGGTGATTTCAAGGGAAGCTCTGGGAGGGAGGCGCCCTCATCAGCTAGAAATGATGTCTCCAAAGCCAAGTGATATGCTGCAAAGATTCCATATTGGACCACGTGCTTCACCTTTTTCAATTCATCCCCGTTCGCACCCTTAAGCAAAATCTGTAACGAACATACAAAGACAGGGACTTCGTTTGTTAAATATTTGAAATCAAATTTGATAAACTAGAGACTGTGAAATGTTTTGCTGGACTCACGGTGCAACCCAATGGTTTAGGGCATCCTTCAAAGAACATGAGCGTCTTCACCAACTTCTTTCCGTTCTGCCCAGCACTGCCATGCTGCTCAAGAAACTTTTCCACGCGGAATGTGTCGCAAAACCCCAGTATTCGAGATGAAAGATTATCAATTGAGGGAACAATCTGCGCACCGGTGCAGCGAGCTATGCGCTCTAAAAGTGGCCTCTTGATATTAAGAACAAGTGCTATGTCTTTGGCATGCAGGTACTCTTGAGCAAACCGTGAAACTGTTTTTTCTACCAGAAGTACAGTAGGGTGTTGAGCGTCTATCTTTGCAACCGCCATCTTCAAATGGTCCATTTCCTAAACAGAAGAGTAAGATCCATAAACTACAGGAATATGATTGGATTACTCTAGTAAGTTTCATGATTGATGACAATTAAGACTTAAGAGGTAGAAGTTAAATTGCCAAAACCTGCTGCAGCAATGTGTCAATACTTGACAAGGAATTAGAAACCCGCTGATACTCAAGAGCTCCCCCAAGGATTAGGAACCGTGGTTTCTCTATTTTATTTGTCATTCGCTTGTGGGCTACGTTTTTCTTACAAACAACTCCTTTGACCACCATGCTAAAAGAAATGAGTCAACAAAAATTAGAGTACGTAAACTGAAAAGCTTACAAAAGGAAACAGTATCCGCTGATTGGCATTTCATGGCAACAAATAAAAAGTTGAAATGTTATATAGCCTGATAAAGAGTACACAACATCATCTGAATAATGCATAAATTATCACATTTACCTTTCACTGCGGCGACCACAAGCCAGACACTTAACTTTCACATATCCACCAGGATCCATCCCTCCTCCTTTGCTTGTGTCCGGCTTAAGGAGTGTAGCCGCTTCCCAAGACAACGATGTTATTATATCCAACCAACTTTCCCTGTCATCCTCCTCACCCACGGGCAGGTTCTCAACCTGGAGCAGCTGAGCTACCAAAGCCCTAAAATGACCATCAACAACATTCTTCATGGCCTTCTTATGTTCCTCGCCCGACTTTTCCTTAGTACGGGACTCCCCATCACCAAAGCTGGTTGAAGGGCGTAGGTGTCTCCATTCTCCCGTGGCATCATCTTCGTCATCATCAAATAGGACAGCTTCTTTATCATCTTCTACATCTTCTGGGCCAGGAGGAATCCAGAGAAGACCGTTATTCTCAAAATCCACAGGCTCAACCATCTTACCCTCCTTGACAGATGAAGAAGAAGCCGTTTCACCCTTTCCACCATCAATATTATCATTTAGTATTTTCCCTGGCTTATTTACACCTTCCAACTCTTGAGAATCTAAGCTCTCACGTATCGGGGAGCTAGCCAAGTCTCTTCTGTCGATATCTTCTTCGGAACTTTCTTTCACTGTAACATATGGGTGGTCTATGTCATCATAAGTAACAGAACCGTAGTAGCCATCAGCCTGTGAAAGGTCTCTTGTTTCAGAATCCGATTGATAAAAACTATAATCATCATTGTCATCATCACTCCTGAAATCAAAGCAAAATACCAGTAACCAGTTGTTAAAGCAACTGACAATAAATAAGAACATTGATACCGAAACACATGCAACTCCGTAAAATAAGAAGTGCCCTGCTCCATGGAATCCAGTGATTTATTCCCTATGTTTTAGTTATTTTTATTTTATTGCTATGGTTTTCACAATAAGCAATTTCAACACAAAGGAATAATAATGGATCGATAATAGCATACCTGGGCTCGCAAAACCCGAAGATGTTGTCAGACTGATCGTCCAAGTCCACCGAGGGATCAGCGTTATTTCCATATACTGCTGCTAAGTCTTGCTTATCTGTAACCGTCTCCATCTTCCCATTTCCACTAGGGCTGAGACCGCTACTATTTGATACATGCTGGAAAGCCTCAGGCGATATCGCCATCGAAGCAGCAGTGCTACTACACTTACCAGTGCCACTAGTACTACTGACCAAACTTGTTGACGAATGTGTAGGACTAATCCCCGGACTCGTAACTTCAACCCCATTACTGACAACCATTGTCTCATCCTCCCACTGTTTATAACAATAATTACAGACTCTTATCCTCTCCCAATCTTCTTGCCCAGTATTCGGTTCGTCAGACGGAGCCGGAATCGATTTCGAAGTGCATTTTGCACAAAATACTCTTCCGCAAAGTCTGCAATGATGCCGTCTATTAAACGTCGAAAACTGTGAATCACATTCATAGCATACTCTACAACTATGATCCGGCATCCAAAAGTCCCTAGAGACATTAGCAGCCTTAGTTTTGCGAGGCATCCAGGACTTTACAACATCAAGTAGCTCATCAGTGATGCTCTTGGTTGGGCTATCCATGGACTACCAAACCTGTAGCCACTCATCATGATGTGTACATTGACTAAACCACAAGATCTCAATAACTCAGAATCTGAATCCCAATTCTGAAATTCAAATCCACTCAAACTGACCTGAATCAACACAAACCCTAATAAGAATCCAGTCTTTTTTCCCACAATTCGAACCCTAATTGATGAAAATTCCCCAAATATGATTCAAAACCCAAAAGGATGAACCCTAATTGATCCAGGAAACATGAAAATCCCTAAATTTAATTCCTTTCTAATCAGTTTCAATCAATTAAAACAGACCCAGAACCTCAGAAATCCAGAAATAAGAGAGAAAAAGAAGAAGAAGAAAAAAAACCAACCTTAAACATCCATCTGAGAGTATATCCAATTTGCATCAAAATCCAACCCTACTATTTACAAATCTGTGGAAAACAAGGAAAACCCGAATCAACCCAGACCTTGAATTGTTGTTTTCTGTTCTAATCTTCTTCTTCTTCTTCTTCACTTCAATTTTTGATTTTTGTTGTGTGTGATTCCAGCAGTTTGTCTGACTAGTGTCTATCTGGATTCTGACTCGGAAAACAGACAGTAATCAACTCTTTTCTCTCTCTCTAAAACACCCTTGAGATTGTCTCCATCATCGTTTTCTTCACACGCCTCTCTAAAATGAATAAGTCAAATATCTAAATTATTATTAATAATAATAACACAAATAGTTTGAAGTCGAGTTAGTAACGATGCTAATAATGGTCTAGCCAGTTTTATTTTCCATTGAGTAGGTCTTGCTATTCAAAAAGGTATTGGAGCCCAACAACACTAGCCAAAGCTCGTATGATTGATCTCCAATAATATTATATAATATAATTAGTAATGATGCTAGTAGTGGTTTTGGTGGTTTTATTTTTCATAAATTAGGCGTTGCTATTCAAAAGGGAGTTGGAGCCCAGCTTGTTGCTAGGCTTCCATCCAAAAGATTTGTTTATTAAACAAATGTATTAAACAAAATATCTGGAATTTTTTCTCATAATTTATAGAAATGTTTAAATAGAAGTTTATAAAATAATGTTTGAAAATTGTTTTATTATATTTAGTATTTATCTACAAACTTCGAAGTTGTTTAATAGAATGTTTATATGCGTTTGCATACCATAAGCAGATGTGGTTCTGCTTCTCCAGAAGTTAGAAACAGAAGCAGAGTAGCGCGTATGGATATACAGAAGTAATCCTGTTTTTGCAGAAGCTAAAGTCAAAAGCAGAAATATTTTATTTCACAGAAAGTTGGATATTTTGCTCAAAAATTCTATTCGAACCTTGTGTTTGGACAAAGTAAAAATAACGTACTCACAATCAAACACAAAAGCGGGACCCCCCTGTATGCTTCCGAGGTGGGGCCCACATATTAGGTGTCTCTGCACGGTTTTTATCTTGTTTAGAACGGCGGTTCATACAGAACCACTGTATTTTGCTTCTAAAAGTCGTTCTGAAATTTCATACCTAAACTAATTTTTTGCTTTTTGATTTCTAATAGTTATTTTTTGACTTTTACAACCAAAAAAGTCAGAAGTTAGTTTGGGTATACAATATCAGAATGACTTCTGAATGTCGAAAAGTTAACCTTTTGTGAAATAAAATATTTTTAATTCTAACTCTTAAGTTCGATTTTTTGACATTTCTAGGTCATTAATAAATAATAATAATAATAATAATAATAATAATAATAATGACTATATGTTGGCTACCCTATTGAAGGCCTTAATCAGAGGAATGGACCAAGAAAATACAGTGCAGTTCTATGTTATAGACTTGGTATTCTTTTTTTTTACCGATAGAGGTATATGCCCTAGTTTTCTATGTTATAGACTGGGTATTCCTTTTTTTTTACCAATGCAGGTATATGCCCCAGTTGTGGACATTTTTTTGGACCATGCTATATATTGTGCAAGCAAGGTGGGTCTTAAATTCCGTCTGACTTAATATGTATATATTTGCTTCAGAGCAAGTGTGCCAGCGCGGAAAAAAATCCCAATATGTTTTCATTCTCAAGAAGGTAGTGAGTTGCAGCTAGCAGATATTTATGTCTACAACTAGGATAGTGGCCAAGATATTTGTTTTGATGTCACTGATGTCTCTCCTCTTACTGGTGGAGAAGTTCGTACTTTCACACCATGGCTTGGTGTTTCTAATTGTTGTTACCCCGAAATTAAAAGCACCAAATACCTTGATATTTGTAGATTTCATGGCTATGGGTTTAGGGTTCTCGCCTTCTCGACGTTTGGAAAGCTTATTGAGGACATGATAGCGTTTCTGAAAAGATTTGAAGAATTAGCTAGCTAGTCGTGACGCCAATGTACGTAAAACTTGATAGATATCTTTTCCAGGTAATATGACTTATTTTCTAAAGGGGATCGGATCTCAACTTGTGATTAGACTCCCGGACTCATTAATAATAAGAAGAGAGAGAGAGAGAGAGTCCGTCGATTTGGGGGAGGCAATTCAGGCGATTGAAAGACGGAATTGTTCAATCTCTTTCTTTGGTGATTTTAACCTGTTTCATCTTCTCTGGTGATTCCTATAACACCCTTTAGATTGTCCCGATCATTGGCATCATCTTCTTCACATGCATCTCTTAAATGAACAAATCTAATTTCTAAATTATTGTTAATAATAATGTTAGAATTATTTAATAATACATTTAGTATTTGTCTACATAATTTAATATATATATATATTTTTTTTATTTTTTTTTATTTTTTAGTTTTGTGACATATTTGCAGTTTAACTCGGTAATTTAGGTGTTTCATCTTAAGAAGTCATTTTTCAGCTGAGTCGAAAGGCAACAAATTAGGTTGGGAACAAAATTTCAAAATAACTTTTAAAAACAAATAAAAATACCACACTACTTTTGTAAGTATGTATTTGGATGCGAAAGCATAAATCAACTCCAATAGTCATAAGCAAAAACAACTTGCTTCACAAAAAATAATTTTTTTGCTTCTAAAAGTCATTACGAGGTTATGTATCCAAACTAACTTCTGACTTTTTTGCTCATAGAAATTGAAAAGTAACATCTCAACTGGTATCCGAATAGGCTATAAAGCAATAGGAATTAGCTTCGGATTTCAAAACACCGACTTATTCTTCTGGTTATCAAACATGTTATAAAAACATCATATAAATTTTCTGAAAGTAATTGCATGGACATAAAGTACGGACTTAAATTTACTGATGTTGAAAGTGTAGTAACTATCTAGACTTTTACCTCTATATATAAAGGAGATATCAGTATTAACGGGGCTAATACCATTCGATATGGGACAAAAAATCTTATACAATCCTGACTATTATATCGACTAAATGGTATCCCGTGGTAGTAATGGTATCAGCCCATATAAGTCATGGACTTATTCCTTTGCACTACTAACCTCAAATATAAAAATTTACCTCGGAGTCATAATTTTTCAAATTTTTTTTTCGTCTTAGTAAAGGAAAATGTTGCCAATTGTATATATCAATAATGAAGTTTGAGAAAATACACCCCATTTCCATTTGTAGCTATTTTGTTTTTGTTTTTATTTCCTTAATTTTTTGTGAAGGTCGTCATGTGCGATGTGTTGTAGATGTCGACAAAGAGTAGTTATTTTGTTTAGTATCCTTTTGCAAATTCAAGTACCATCATTATTTTTCTTTCATGTGATTTGGGATTGCGACATTTTTCTCCACGTAATGACTTGTTTAAGCCCTCCTTTCTCTCCTTTCGGTAACTGCCTCCTTTCTTGCTCGGATTTAGTCTTCGGGCTAGATCCGAGCAAGGCTTTTCTCCTTGTTATTTTTCTTTCTTGTATTATGGTTTCATGAGACTTTTTCTCTAATTTGTAACTCTAAACATTTCTATTTCAGTCCCTCTCTTTTTATCTCCAAGCTTAATCTTTTTACAGATCCAACAGTTCTGTGTTGGAGAGGTTAAGAAATCAAAAGTCTTTGTACTCCCTATTTTCTTTGCTTTCTTCTTCAATTGATGATTCTTGAAGACGGTGGTGCAGAGGATGGTAGTGATTGTGCAAAGTTGGGGTTCAAGACAAATCTGGTCTCTTGTGGGTGTTCTTGGCCAGATCTAATTCTTTGGTTGTGGCAGTGGAGATGAGAGGCTGTTGTGGTGCTGATTTTGTGGTGTTTCTTCCCAATCCTTTTATTTTTCTTCTGTTTTCAATCGACATCGAATCGAAATCACTGATTTCATCTACAAAGGTATTTGTTTATATGATGATTGAAGTTGCGCCGGTTTTCGTGAAGATGTTTGTTGAGAAAGAGGCAGCTTGCTATGGCGGATTTGGTGCAAGAGTTCCGGTCGATTTGACGGCGGAATTGGTTCACTGCTAGGGTGGTGTTTAGGGTTCACTGCTTGAGAATAGTTTCATTCCTTTGGGGCTCTTTTTGGGCTGGTTCATCCATTTTTTAGGGTTTTTAATCCTATGTATGGGCTTTATGTGTATTTGGGCTTTATGTGCATTGGGCTTGTTATAAGTCTTGGCATTGGGTTTGTGAGATTTTCCTTAATAGTTTATCTCACCTGTAAAATCGAGTTTTTCCTTACAAGTTAATCTCGTGGGTTATAATCTGATAATTTATCTATCCTTTGGGTTGTACTACTTTTCTTTTGCTCACCTCTGGTGGGCATTAATAAAATTATCTTTACCGATCAAAAAAATAAACAAGGCTGCACAAGTTCAATTATTTGAACTTATTTACGTCACAACAAGAATGACTTCAAAATATTGCATTTCACATTACGGTATGTCTCCCAAAAGTCTCCCTAACGTCCCCCACTATGTCACCCAACTAGTCGATCAATTCCATAAAATGATGACACCAATTATGATAGCATATCATAGCATAGCGGGGGGGATATGTAGCACTATCGTTACATTTGGATAAGAAATTTATGAAGGGTAGACTTGCAGGAAGGAGGCCTACAACCTTGTAGGAGCCGAGCTAATCAGTTGGGGCATGGTCAATCTGTCGCCTTTCACTTTCCAACTGGGCGGAGCCAGCCCATGACAAGGGTAAGTCATTTTAACATGTCGATCCTATAATTTTGAAAAACTGTTTTTGCCTATCATGGATTCCTAGCTCTGCCATTGCTTGCATTTGACTTCTAATTGAACTTCACCAAGCTCAGGCTTATGATTTTCTCCCTTTCATACTTTAAACTTACCCTTTTATTTGATCTCGTTTTCCCCTCTAGGTTGCAATCCTGACTCTGCCACTAAATTTCCCTTCTAATTTCTAAATAGAACTCAACATTTATACCATGGATATATAGATGACACTTCCCCAAATTTGGGCGTTTTGATGGATTAAAATATAACTAACAAAAACATGCAACAGCATTGGAGACATACCGCATCCTTTGCAGACATGGGTAATAAATGTGCATGATGCATAGCAGTGCACTAGTGCTAGTAATTTAATGGCAATGACATTGACTTTCTAGTTTCTACGGCTTCTCTAGATCTATTGTGCCAATTTTTATGTTTTTCATCACTAAATCATCATTCTACTTGTTTGTATGGTAGAAATTATTTCTACCCCAAACACGATTTTGATGATGATTTTGCTGAAGATCGATCCGCTGTTTATCCCCCAATTGAATTGAGTAATAGGGCTACCTGTAAAAAATCCTCCGATGCTTAGGTTAGCTAGGGATTTTTCACAGATAATTGTATGAGGGAGATTGCCTACCTTTTTGGGTTCTGGATCCCTGTATTTATATGGTCCGAATTAGGCCCTCAATCCTAATTTCGAAATATATATAATTTGTCTTAATTCCCTTGCATGCCTCCCTGCATTGATATTATGCATGACTGCATGGCTCTGGAATAACTGCCCTTGCATGGCCATGAATTGCATTGACTGGCCCATGCATGTCTCCCTGTCATAACTTGCATTGACTGGTCCTGCATGCTTCCAAGATCTTCCTCATGGGTTTATGGAGTTAACCAAAATGATGCAAAGGGTTTCCCAAACAAATGAGTACAAATCCCAAGCCCAAGAAGAAAGTTTGCATAAGCCCACAGAGGGGATGAGAAATCCGCAATGCTAATCAGCATGGGGCCGAAAAATCCGGGGCTACGGAATTATGTTGCACTGCGTTGCACTGAATCGGGACTACGTTATTAAGTTGCACTGCGTTTCGCTGAATCGGGGCTATGGAATTAAGTTATGCCGTGCTACACCGAAATAGAAACAAGGATTTAGGTTGCGTCGTGTTGCACCACAGCAGAAGCTGGACAGCTGCTGCTACACCGGAGGTGGCCGCTGACGACTTGCTGCTGCAGATTCGTCAAAGTTGTCGGAGAAGAAGATGACGCAATGCTGACGACACGATGTCGCTGCTGGTGACGTCATGCTTACGCATGTAACGAGGTTATAACTCCGCCAGGGTGTTACGGAATATGCTCGAAGTTAACGGAATATTCCGACGGCGTCATAACTTAGCAGAATATTCCGACTGACGTGGCACGATGACATGGCATTTTGGTACTGACGTGGAAGCTAATGGTTGGGCATTTCTGCTGACGTGGCACTTTGGTGATGACATAATACCTTAATGCTGACGTGGAGAGATAATTTGGCCCCTCCTTGCCTTGACTTGGATCTTTGCACATGGGCTTCTAAGTATAGTGTTTATGAGGCCTATTTTGCCATACTTGGCTAATTAGATGAGCACATTAGGCCCAATGAACCATATTTAGCTAAAGAGATGAGCTTTCTAGGCATAAGTAAACCCATTTTTTGGTGTGAAATATTAGGGTACTAACATCGCCCCCTCGTAATCCATAACTCGTTATGGGTTAAGAAGTTCGGGTTTCCCAACTCTACTGGTAATTGGATTTGCATCATTCTAGAGTGTTGCATAACTCGCCTCCAAGGATGTCGTTCGGAGTGTTATGCGACTCGCCCCCATGGATGTAATGATTGCGCTAGAGTGTTATATATCTCGCCCCCAAATGGTTGAGGTGACATATAACTCGCCCCCAATATGTTGTGATGTCGTGATGCTCAATGATCGCGCAAGAGTGCACTTCCCTGGTGCATTTTTCTCGCGCATGGAATGAAAAGTTGAGTTTTTCTGCTATCTTGAATTCGCGCAGGGGGTCAATCCTACTATTCAAGATGCGCGCATAGTCGAGATGTGTACATTTTCACATGCCTGGGCAGGAGGAAATGTTCGCCACATTTTTTGATGTCCCATATGACGGGGATACAATTGTAATAGGATAAAAATGCTTGATCTGTGCATTCACCTTATCTGCGAGGTGTCAGAGACGTTACTGGCAGTAGACTCGAACTGTAATTTTTTGCCACTTAGGGATGACTGCGGGTCTGGACGTCCGCATTAGCTTTCTGTAGCGCCCCCAAAGATAGCAGCTGACTAATCCAAGAGATTAACTAAATAAAGAGGCACTACGAATCTAAATCATTTACTTAGAAACTAATTAGAAACTTTATTATAAAATATCTTCTAAAATACTTAGAACTAGTAAGTTATTGGAATAGGAATTAGTGTAGAGGATTTAAATCTAAAATTCATAGAGTCCATTATAGAGATTCATGTAAGAAATTTAGACTTCCCACTTAGATAGAACTTAAATCAGTATAGTTGAACCTAGAGACACAAATTTTAGTAGTAGAAAACCATTTAGGTTTGTGCTTTATTTTATGTTGTTTGCGCTTAGACAAGAGATGGAATTTTTTATAAGGTGGGGAGTTTTTGGAAACCAGGAGGATGAGTTGATTTTCAAGGACGAAAATGTATAAGGTGGGGAGAATGTAAGGACCCTCAAGCTCCTCAACTTTATTAGAATCATCCAAGCTACTTCAAGGTAAATTGTTCTTCCTAGCAACTTAAAAAGTTATATAATTTATGTATTGAGTTTATTAGTTTCTCAATGGTTTATGAATGGGGTTGATATTGTATGAAGCTGTATGTAGCTGTAGTTTAAGTTTATGTTGGTTTATGATATGGGTTGAAAATAGGGTAATGGTATGAGTAAGCTTGAGTTGATGGTGAGATGATATTGCAGGAGAGGGTTACGGTATGGATTTGATTTGTATTTGGTGGTGTTGAACTAAACTGAGTTAGAGTGTTGCAGTTGGAAATGTGAAGCTGTGGAGGATTATGATTTGTGTTTAAGAATGAAATTGTAATTATGGATATAAATTAGTTATGCAAATGAAAAACAAGAGTCTTATGGAAGAGTATATGTGGTGTTGTGAAAGTTGAATGTGACTCTCTAATGAAGTCTGGTGATGATTTAGGGAAGAAGTTCAAAAGAATATAATTGTTGTTAGTTGAATGGATATATTTAGATGAGTATAATCTGAATTGTAGAGGAGTTGGTAGAGGTCGGAGTTGTAGCTGCAGAGATGAAGTAGATGTGGTGATGTTGAATTGCGAACAACAGCTGCGCGTAATGGTTGAAGTTCTTGCGGCTGTTATTGTGGTGTTGAAGTTGCAAGTTGATATAATATTGAACTAAGTTGAGTTAAAGTATCTCATAGATCAGAATCCGTGGTTGGAGTTTTAATATACAAATGGTTAATTGGCAAGTTAAGTTAGTTTTACATTTGGGAATGTTTGGTTGCTCGAGAAGTAAGCTGAACTTAGTAGTAGGAATGTAATGGAGCTAATCCAGACCCGATATGTGTAGTTAGTAATGATGGTTGTAGGGAGTGTCTAATAGATCCAGTGGAGACTTGCTACTGCAATTGCAGGTAAGCAGAGTTATTGTTTGTAAATGAAATTCAATGTTGTTTTGTATTTGATTTGAAGTTGAATTGTTAAACAAGAAAATGAAAATGTAAGAAACAATGTTGAAGGTTGTCTACAATAGAAGTCTGCCTATTAGTTATCCTAGTCAGATAAAGTGTTTAGCTGACTCAATTTGCTTAGCTGACTGAGTTAACCCTGTCTTGACCTGAGTTGAATCAGTTGACCCGACCTTGACTCGTTGACCAAGTTAACCTTTGATTTGACCTGGACTAGTTGACATGAATTTAGACGTTGACTGTTAGTTGACCTGTGACCGTTAGTTGACTTAGATGGAATGGACCTTAGTTAATGGGCCTATTTAGAGAACTTGGGCTTATTACCATGTATTCTTAGTTTGATCTTTTGGACCCTTATGGTCCGAATTGACCTTTGACTTCTTCTACAAAGTTGTAGATATTCATTAAACTTAGATAATGAACTATAGAAACAATCTAATTGAATTAGTGTACTTTAGATGTGCTAAAGATAAATAATGAAAAGTTGTAGAACCATAAATGGGCTTAAAACCATTAGATAGTTCATTAAACTTATAATTAGAGAATTATATGAAATTATGTTATGAGCCTTTTGGCTAAACTGTTAGAGTGCTTGTATGATTAACAATTAGTCCTTATTAACAACGCTAGATTCACATGATGAACCAGTGGATCGTGGATCTCGAGGTAGGCGTGGCTTGTCATCATAAGAGGTGGGAATTTACATTTAACTCTTTTGAAGCCATAGTTGTTTCTTTTACAAAAGTTTATGTTTTACAAACTCATGTATTTACTGTCTGTGCGTTCCATGCTTTGTTTAGTTTGTATTATGATAGTTCTATTGATTCTTTTTAATCTTTCCATGGTTTGGAAATGACTTGTAATGTTTTGTTGTAGTCTTGAATTGTTATGGGAAATAAGAATTTCCACCTATGGTATATAGGATACGCTCCTTCACATTTATACCTAGATCTTTTATGATGATATATTGGTCCGCAGTTTGCGAGTTCGGAAATGTCGACATCCATACATAAGATTAGGTTTGGATTTGCGATTTCGGAATTGCACAACCATATTAGTACATTGTTTGAAGAAGGAGTTTGTCCATATACATGTTTTTTCATTTCAGTGACCTGGTCACTTTTTAATGTTTGAGAAAATATGTATTGTTTTCCATGTCTTGCCATGATTTCTTGAAAGTTAAATGTTATATTCCTACTGGGCACCGCTTTTAGGGATGATGTGCTCACCCATTCCCACTTTCAGTTTCAGAGACAGATCAGAGTTGCGAAGCAAAAGCTTCGAGGGTTGAGATCCGGTAGTTGTTTAACTTCTAATATGTTTATTATGTTGTATATTCTATTTGTAAACCAGATGACTATTTATATGTATCATCTGAGAGGAGTTCTTGTATATGTATATATTTCTGAGCGAGGCTAGTTTTGGGTTAAGTTTTTGTAGCACATTTCTTAATTGAATGTTTAAGTAAATGATTTAGATTCGTAGTGCCTCTTTATCTAGTTAATCTCTTGGATTAGTCAGCTGCTAGCTTTGGGGGCGCTACACTTTCAATTAAACACGAATAATTTTGATAAAGTTTGGAATACCAAAATAATGTTGAATTAAATTTATGAATTGAAATAACAAGATAAATACCTACTAGTCGATAACAACTGCCTCGTTAAAACCTTTGAGTGGAAAACCCAGTGGGATAAAACCACCACAAAGGAAAAAGAGTGCAGCACAGCAGGATTTGAGACTACTCCTAATGATAAAACTTCTTCAAGTAGAACGAATTCCATGGCTTCCACGGTTTTGAATCTTGAGTACCATCGAGGTTCCTCAGGTAGTAGGAGCCACGAGATGCTGGCATGTCCATTATGTATGGACCTTCCCAGTTTGCTATGAGCTTCCCACAGTTTAGTTCCATTGCGGATACTCGGGTTTTCTTCAAGACATATTCCCCTGGTTTGAATGACCGTTCTATGACTTTACGATCATAGCTCAGCTGGATTGCATGCCTGTATTGGACGAACTTCTGTAAGGCTATTTCTATTTGTTCTTATAGCAAATCTTTATCCAAAGCAAGTATGCTGTCATTTTTCCCAGATTTGACAGCACGAGTTTTGGTAGTGGTATGACTGCCTCTGTCCCATAAGCCAGTGTAAATGGTGAATCTTTTGGGGGTCGTTCGATAGGACCATAAGACTCTAGGGAATTCTTCTGTCCATTTTCCCTTCGCCTTCTCCAGCCTTTTCTTGAGATTGTCCATAATAACGCGATTGGTCACTTCTGCCTTCCCGTTGCTTTGAGCATAGTAAGGAGATGAGAAATTGTGGCGAATACTCAGGTTCTTGCAAAAGTCTTTGATCACCCCAGAATCGAACTTCTTCTCATTGTATGATACTATCGCGTATGAGATTCCAAATCTCCATACGATATTCTCCCATATAAACCTTTTCACATCATGTCTGGTAACGTGTACCAGTTCTACTGCTTCGACCCATTTGGTGAAATAGCCAGTGGCAGCTAGTTCGAATTTAACGCCTCCGGGAGCTTTGGGAAGTGGTCCGACGATGTCTAGTCCCCACATAGAGAATGGCCAGGGACTAAAAACTGGATGCAGTTCGTTGGTAGATCTTTTAGGAACTGGAGCGTGCTCTTGGCATGGCACGCATTTCTGTGCATTTTCTTTAGCATCTTTGTGCATGTATGGCCATAAGTATCCCTGGGCAAGTATCATGTGCGCGAGACTGTGCCCTCTAGAATGGTTGCCACATATTCCTTCATGAGCCTCCGCCAATATCTGTTGCCCCTCTTCTACTGATATGCACCGTAAAAATGGCTCCATAGATATAGGTTTGCGGTACAGCTGTCCCGCGATCATTGAATACCTCTAAGCATTCTTCTTCACTTTTGAAGCAAGATGCTCATCTTCTGGGAGCTCACTGGTTGTCAAATACCAAACATAAGGTTGACGCCAGTCTGAAGTGTTTTCAGCAGGACTGCTTGAATCATTTATCACTGGACTGTCAATATCCATATTGCTGTCAACGTTATCCGTATCTCCCTGTGCTGATGTAGTTTCCCTCTCGCCCCTACTAGCGTGTTCGAGAGCTAGAACAAAGTGGCCGTTGGAGATACTAGGTAACTCTTGGAAATCCACTACAACGAAACGGGTGATATCAGTTTCGACTGCGGAAGAAATATATGCTAAAGCATCTGCGTTCCTATTTTTCAGCCGTGGTCGCTGCCCAATAGAGAACTGGTCGAATTCATTTGAAAACTCTCTCATATGATCCAAATATAAGGCCATACTCTCTTCCTTGGCTCTGTAGGTCCCCAAAAACTGGTTAACTACTAGCATGGAATCAGTTACCAACTTCACATTCTTCGCATCTAACTATTTGACATCCTATAAACCGATAATTACAGATTCATATTCATCTTCATTATTTGATGCTTGAAAACCCAGCCTGGTCACTTTCTCGATCCTCGAACCTTCAGAAGTAAGGATGACACATCCAACTCCAACTCCACCAACATTTGATGACCCATCAGTAAATATGGTCCATAATGGTTCAAGTGTATCAACCTCCATTGAGGACTCGCCCCCAATCTGATCAGTGGATGACTTTATGGGTTTAAACAATTCTTATTCTTCTCCAACAACCGTTTCTATATCATACACAGGAAAATCTGCTAGCAGTGCAGCCAGGGCGTGTCCCTTCTCTGCAGTTCTGGTTTCGTACTTGATTTTAAACTCCCCCAAAAAATTGGATCATATGTCTAGTCGGCTGGAATCATCAGCACGTTCCAAGATTCTCTTCAGCGGGTATTTTGAGTAGACTACGATCTACCTCCCTTGGAAATAAGGCTTGAGGCGATGAGATGCATGCAACAATGTAATTTCTGTCTTCTCAATTTTCTTGTACCATGTTTTTTCCCCCGTCAAGAATTTACTGATGAAGTAAACAGGTTTTTCATATGGATCCGTAACAAACAACACTGCACTTACATCGTTCTCTATTGCAGCCAAATAAACTTCGATAGGTTGTCCAGTTTTTGTACCCACCAAAACCGGGGGAGTTGAAAAATACTGCTTGATCTCATAAAAAGCCTTTTTGCACTCATCCGTCCAACCAAAATTCACTGCTTTCTTCAAAACATCAAAGAATGGCTTGAATCGATCCGACGAACGTAAAATGAAACTATTTAAAGCTGTTAATAGTCTCGCTAGCTTATGGACATCCTTCTTCGTTATTGGGGATGTAATTTCTCTGATGGCTCTGATTTGATCCGGATTCTCCTCGATTCCTCTGTGCATCATCAAGTATCCAAGGAACTTTCCCGAGGATAGTCCGAACGAACATTTTGCTGGATTGAGCTTCATTCGATATTTTCTCAAGATATCAAACATCTTCTGCAGATCAAGAAAATGCGATTCCTTTTGCTCAGATTTCACTACCATATTATCGATATATACTTCCATCGATTTCCTAATCATATCCTTGAACATATGGTCTACCAAATGCTGGTAGGTCGCCCCTGCGTTCTTTAGCCCGAACGAAATTATATCATAGCAATAAACTCCTCTATCTGTCACAAACGCAGTATGCTCTTGATCTTCCTCGAACAAAGGTATTTGGTTATACCCTGAAAAACCGTCCATGAATGACAATCTCCCATACCCTGAGGTTACATCCACTAAATATCTTATCCATGGTAGAGGGTATGGATCGCTCAGACATGCTTTATTCAAATCAGTAAAATCGATACAGACACGAATTTTACCATTCTTATTTGGAACATGTACGATATTTGACAGCCAGCGAGGATACTGCACTAGTCGAATAAAGCCTGCTTCCAATAACTTTTCAAATTCTACAGTAACTCTATCATTTTTTCTTTGCGCCATATTCCTGATTTTCTGACGAACTGGATGGAACTTATCATCGATATTTAGCATGTGGCAGGATACATTCGGATCTATCCCAGGCATATCAGCAAAACTCCATGCAAAAATGTCGATGTTTTCCCTTAGTAATGTAATCAAACCATCACATTCATGTGCAGGAAGATCTGCCCCTACAAACTTTGTTTTGTGCTCCTCATCTCCAATATGGACCTCAATTACTTTCTTGACCATTGGTGGTTCAGCTGCGTCCTCTCCCCTATATGATTTTGTAGGGAGAGGATTATGTAATTGCTATTTTTGCTCGTCTCGCATGATTTGGTTCCCGCTAACGTCTGACTTATTATACTCGTCCATAGAATTCTCGTGACACTTGTGGGCGGCCATCTGGTCACTTCTAACTTTCATGACTCCTTCAGGGGAAATAAACTTCAAACATGGATGATATGAGGATGTGACTGCGCCGATATCATGCAGCAATATCATCATACAATTGCGTTATAGGGGGATCGACAATCGAGCAACAAGAAATTGCCTAAAACGGACTTGTCAGCCACTGTTATATGTATCTTCACTTTTCCAATTACCTTTGTAACTTCGCCACTGAAACTGATAATTGGATTCTCATCCTCTTCGATCAAGTCATGTGGGAGATTCATAGAGGAATAAGCTCCTGAAAATAGCATACTCACTGAGCTTCTTGTATCCACTAGAATTCGGTGTACACGAAACATGCCAATCCAAGCAGTTATAACGATAGCATCATAAACACCTATCATGTATGCTTCATAGAACTCGATCTTTGTGAACCCAATCTCCCGAATTTCTACTCCATTTTCACAGACAAAATCGATATGATTGGTCAAGTACTATTCTTTTAACTTCCCGAGCTTTCTCCTGGTTTCATCTTCCGATGCCATCCTGGTCATTGAATGGATCCTGATGTGACTGACATTTATCACATGTGCGTTAATCACATGTGCTGCGCCAAACTGTCCAGGACCTTTCCCAAAATCCGTTTTCACGTACTATTGTAGCTTTCCAGCGTCGTTCATTCGCTGGACCTCGATCTGTAAGGAGCGACAATTATAGGTCTTGTGACCATGGTGTTTATGGAACTTGCAGTATTTGCTCCTATCATGTTTATCACGTATCTCTGCTGGAAAAAGACGGGGGGGCTCAAATCCTTGCTAATTTTCTCATACAACTCTGCAAGCCGTATGTTCAGCGATATCAGCTTCATGTCATGATATTTCTGGAATGCAGTTTCCATTCATTCACCTTGGTTCTTCTCTCGGACTTCACTTCTATCATTGTGCTGGCCGCTCAAACGGTTCTTCAACTTGTCTTTCCTCCCATCATTTGGATGATTAGATGATCTGTTAACATATCTCGTCTCTCGAGCTTTGAAATCATCCTCCACTCGAGCATATTCTTCCACTCGATCATATAGTCCTTCCAAAATCTTTGGTGGTCTCTTGACCAAGGAACCATACACACCTCTTTGATCGTACTGGTATGCCTGCTTATAAGCTTCGATCACGATGTGATCATTAGCACCATCTACATCTGCTAACTCTTGCTTGAGGCGTCGAGTAAACTATATGATGCTTTCCTCTTTCCGAATTCCTGGAAGGAACAAATCGTGGCATCCCTTCCGATTACGTCTATTGTACTTGTAGTGGGAGCAGAATTCTCCAACCGATTCATGGTAAGTACCGATCGACTATTCCGGGAGTTTATTGAACCACTTTATTGCTCCTCCAGCAGTGATTGTGGAAATATTTTGCACATAAACTCATAACTGTGCTGCCACAGAGTCATGGCAGTTTTATAGTGTAAAATATGCTAATCAGGATCACCTATTTTCTCGTCGAACTCTGGCAGTTTCTGAACTTGAAAATTCATTGGCGGTCGGAAATCTCTGATATTCAGCTTTAAAGGGGCTCCTGCAGATCGGTGCAACCGGTTTATATTTTCTTCTATGGACTGTTTTTTCGACATTACTTTCTCAATCATCTTGCAAAGGCGAGCCTCTGTTATTGCGTTTACGTCGCCATATGAGGAACTATCTTCCTTCCCATAATCTCGGTCCTCTGGAATATAAGATGTAGAACTTATTTTTTTTCCTTGGAGGATCAGTGGGGTCTCTTCTAATTCTTCCTTTCTCCTAACGAGCATAGTAATCGTGCGAAAATTCTCTCTTATCGTGTCGATCTCGAACCTCATCTTCATCATTCCTGGTACATTTTGAACCAGTGGAAGTTTTGGCTACACACTATTGAGTTGCAACTGGCCGGGTCCCTTATCGCCGAGGTCGTACATGCCTTCGCTTAGGTAGATCTCTAGTGACCAACATATTTTTCTCTGGTCGATCAAGATCGATGACTTCTCTGTTTCTGTCTGCAACTTTCGGGCTAACTCGTTTTCCAAGACACTACCATACAAACCTACCCCTCTGGTTGTTCAGATTACCAGACCTAGGTCGAGGATGGTTTTTATGTTCTAACCTCAGGAGAGCGTTCTCCTTCTCCAACTCGTTCAACCGATTGAGTAATAGTTCTTCCTATGTACCAGGAGTCGCAGTGCGGCCATCTTACAGGTCCCGTCGATCGTCATTCTTCCTAGATGGGCTGGCGAGCACATTCTCTCTGTTTCCTCGAACTTGTGGGTTTTCCCCATTAACATTTATTTCTTCGTTATCGATCACCGATTGTTTTTCCTTTCTCCGATTCAGATTTGGAGTTCTGTCACGGAAACGATCTCGATCTAGTCCACGATCCAAGGATCTGTTATGAGCATGATTTTGACCCCGCCTGTTTCCAGTGGGTACTGCTGGAGCTGACTGAACCTCAATTTCGTGCCTTTTAGCTTCACCTCTCCCGTGCTATTGGGAATCGCTATCAGAATAGGCCTTTCGTGCAGTCTGTCTGATTACTACCATAACTTGATTTGGTAAAACATGATTATCTTTTCTCGAAACCCTAGTTGACGCCACTGTTTGTATGGTAAAATTTACTTCTATCCAAAACACGATTTTGATGGTGATTTTGCTGAAGATCGATCCGCTGTTTATCCTCCAATTGAATTGAGTAATGGGGGGGGGGGGTACCTGCAAAAAAACCTCCGATGCTTAAGTTAGCTAGGGATTTTTCGCAGATAATTTTATTGGGGAGATTTCCTACCTTTTTGGGTTCTGGATCCCTGTACTTATATGGTCCGAATTAGGCCCTCAATCCCAATTTCGAAATGAATATAATTTTTCTTAATTGCCTTGCATGCCTCCCTGCATTGATTGGTCCCTGCATGTCTCCCTATCATAACTTGCATTGACTAGTCCTACATGCTTCCAGAATCTTCCTCATAGGTTTATGGAGTTAACCAAAATGATGCAAAGGGTTTCCCAAACAAATAAGTACAAATCCTAAGCCCAAGAAGAAAGTTTGCATAAGCCCACATAGGGGATGAGAAATCCGCAAGGCTAATCAGCATGGGGCCAAAAAATCCGGGGCTAAGGAATTATGTTGCACTGAATCGGGACTACGTTATTAAGTTCCATTGCGTTTCGCTGAATCGTGTCTTTGGAATTAAGTTATGCCATGCTACGCCGAAACAGAAACATGGATTTTAGTTGCGTCGTGAAGACCACAAAGAAGCTGCTGCTGACGGAGAAAAAAATCGGACAATCGGCTACACGGGGATCGCTGGTCGGACGGAGGTGGCCGCCGGCGACTTGCTGCTGCAGATCCGTCAACTTTGCGGAAGAAAAAGATGACGCAATGATGGCGACACGATGTCACTGCTAGTGACATCATGCTTACGCATATAATGACGTTATAACTCCGCCAGGGTGTAACGGAATATGGTCAAAGTTAACGGAATATTACGATGGCGTCATAACTTAGCGAAATATTCCAACTGACGTGGCGCTTTGGTGCTGACGTAGCAGCTAATGGTTGGGCATTTCTGCTGACGTGGCACTTAGGTGCTGACATGGCACTTGGGTGCTGACATGGCACTTGGGTGCTGACATGGCATGTTGACGTAATACATTAATTCTGATGTGGCGAGCTGATTTGGTCTCTCCTTGCCTTGACTTGGATCTTTGCACATGGGCTTCTAAGTATAGTGTTTGTGAGGCCTATTTTGCCATACTTGGCTAATTAGATGAGCACATTTGGCCCAATGAACCATATTTATCTAAAGAGAGCGGAGCTTTCTAGGCCTAAGTAAGCCCATTTTTGGGTGTGAAATATTAGGTTACAAACACTACTACTATTATTAGTCGATGAATGATTTACTGAGATGGAAAACAACAAAGTACAACTGCAAATTTTATTTTAAAGAGAAAAAAGTAGTAAGCTAGCAGCAAGCTAGTAGCTAGTAGTTCATTTTTTATGGTGAAGATGGGAATAACTTGGAGAACATCTCATGGAGTTCTTGCTAGTTTTGATCTCCATATTGATCTGTACAAGTAAAATTTTGTTCCCTTATTAACTAGTTTGTTGAATCTCTTTAAACTTTTTATTTTTTCTAAAAAAACCTGAAAAAAAATAAAAAATGTATAATTTTCGGAAAATGGGTCATTTGTCCAAATATTTTTAAAACATGGTTCAAATGGACGAGTAAAAATTAGAATGGGTGAAATGGACACCAAAAAAATAGCAAGGATGAAACTGGATTCATCCTGACTTAAACTTATAAAATAAAAAGGATGAAACTGGATGCAACTTAAAAAATAGCAAGGATGAAACTTGATGCATCCTTATGTAAATTAAATATAAGAACAAATATTTGAAAATGGGTAGGATAAAACTGTTTACATCCTGGATATTTTTACATTTTTGTCCATTTAAACAGTATCAAAATCTAAATGTCCTTTTCACCCAGGAATTGTTGATTTTGCTCTCTTTAACCAAGTTTGTGTATAATTTTTTTGTTGCAAGTTTCTCTTTACATCGTTCTCAGTTTGTGCGTGTATTTGCAACAATGTGGCAAGATGTGTGTACCCTTGGGGATACATATATAGAGAGGGACTTTGCACCTCCTTCGACTCTTGGGTCTTGCGGTTAATGCATAGTGTGGTGCAGAAATCAATGTTCGAGTTTTGGAACTTCGACACTAAAGAATCCGTGCAGTTATACTTCACCAACTGCTCCGGTGAATTGCTAATGTTGCTGCTGCAAACCACCATCCACATCACCTCAACTTCCTCCAGATCCTCCATATGTTGGCTAATTTACTGGCGGAGATATTACAGATATATGTACGTTTGCACCTGAACAAACGTACCTACCGATTAACCATGCACGAGGCACAGAATGTGTTCTCAGTCCTCAATGTGAGAATAAATGTCAGGAAAGAGGTCTCTTAAGTGCCGGGTCACAATGTGTAGGAAGATTAGTATCTAGTAAATAAACGTACACTTGGATCGAGAAGTGTTGCTACCGAACCCCACTACCACCACCTCCATCCCCACCAACTCCATCCATACCACCACAATAACCTCCATCCCTACCTCCACCCTCTCCATAACCACCACCACCACCACCACCACCTGTATCCCCACTTCCACCCTCTCCATCACCAACACCACCACTTTCATCCCCATCCCCACCACCAACACCATCAACACCTCCATCCCCACCCTCACCAGACACCTGTTGCGGATATTGTAAGCCAAATATCAATATACAAATATCGGTAAAATCAGGTTGAAAGGTCAAAGTATCAACACTGCCATCATTATCTGCTGCTATTAGCCTCTAGTTATCCATCACATTAGAACAGTTCCTCTGGAATGAACAAACTCAGAGTTTGTTCATTTTTCTCCTACTATGGAATGAACAAACATGAAAAATGGATGTTCAAATCAACAAATTTGTTGCTTTGAACATTGAATCGGAACATCCAGCACGCGTCTATGGTAAAGACTGGCGTCATTGATACAAACGCTGGTGTCCAAAGAAAAATGCCAGCGTTGGTATATCCAATACGCGTCTTCAGTTAAAGCGCCCGAGTCAATATTAAAAGCGCCAGCGTCTGTCCCAATGGCGCCAACGGCTCAATCTGAACGGATGCAAAAACTTGTGATCCAACGGCTACATTTTTTAAAATCTATAAATACACACATTCAACTCTAAATTCCTCTAAATTGACACATTCTTCTCTTAACTCTCAATTCTTGATTGAACATGTCTCAGCCTCGGTTAGTTCCGTATGCTAAAGAAGAATATGAATCTATTTGCAGAAACTATGCTTTTTTTTTATCTACTCAGCTTGCTTCGGTAAATTATCCATGGGTGAATTTCTTGGCGGTTTTTTTACGATGGGTTATGCAGTGACACTCGTAATCCGAGTCGTCGTTCTATATGCGACATAGAACATCATTTTGGTACAATTAAGAAAGAAGTAAGCGAGTTTGTAGCTTTAACCATACAAGTAAATCGATATCGACTGAGAGGTGAAACTGATTTTGAGATGGTAACAAGATCTCTGGATGAATGGCGAAGATGGAAAAATGTGGCTTTTCCTTTCGAAAAATATTTTGAAATCCTTAAGGGGTTGAAACTATTCAACCACTTCTTTGTAGTTGTTCCACCTAGTACTTCTTCTCATTAGTGAAGCTAATGTAATGTAGTTCGTCCTAATTTAGTGAAACCAATGTGAAACGCATACTTTTAAACATATGTAATTTTATTTAATTAAGATTGTCGTACTTTTAAAACCAAAACTACAAATGTAGCAGAATTAAAAATTACATTAATCTCTCTAACGTCGCTCATCTTTAGCTCCCTCATTTTTATTTTCTGGAGCCAATAATTGAGAAATTCCCGGGGATAGACCTGGGAAATCAGCCAATACTCACACACCTTTTCTTATCGTTCATCTGGTAGAGACTTGTTATTATTTGTATCAACCTTTCTTTGAGTCATATCTTCTCCTCTCGTAACAACTCTCTTATTGTCTGATCCTGCAGCACCTTTAGCCTTCTGTTCAATGGTCACAACTTTGGTTATAACATCTTCATTATCTCGTACACTGAAAAGTTTTATCTCCCTTCGTATATAATCTACAAGTCCACCATTGTATTTCCGAAAAGTCTCATCACTAGTAATATCAACATCTAAAGCCAAAGCTTGATTGTAGAATTCTATAGTGTAAACTTGGACACTTTGTTGGTAGTGTTGTCGAAGGTGCTGCCACTTATACCATCTTTAATCTGAATAACCCACAGGATAAAAGTGTTTTCTCATGAGGTCCTTAAATTATTCCCAAGTCACGTGTTCTGTATCATACCTCTTTTTGTAAGCTTTCCACCACATTGAAGCATGGTTTGACAACTTCAGACTTGCAAAACTGATATTTTTGCGACTCAACAAGTTGGTGTACTGTGAGGTATGTTTCCAACTTGTCTATCCAACCATTAAGTTTTTCATCTTCCATGACTCCAAAGTAATCAGAGATCTCAAGTTTGAATTTGATTTTCAGACCTCCATATGGATTTTTGTTTAATGCATCGTCTTCTTCTTCTTTTTATTCAGAGCTTTCTTCTTCCTCTTCCTTTGATATTTCTTTTTCTCCTTTTGTACCTTTTTTCTCATGCTTATTTTTGAGAAGTTTTGGGTTAATAGTACTTGCTTTCACAAACTCAGCAAAGGTATCTGCTAAGTTTTGTATCTAAAGTTCAAGTTTTGTAAACTTGGCTTCTTATGTTAGTTTAGAACTCTTGTCATCTTGACTTCCCATCTTGGCTCTAGTACTTCCTCTAGGTTTCCTTGTGTCTGGTAGAATGACAGTTTCTTCTCCTGATCGCGTATATTGTTTTCGCGTTAAGACCATGCACCACAACCAACCCTAGGAGTCAAAACGTGGCTCTGATACCACTTGATACATAATCGATCAGTGGTACCTAAAGTCAGTACTGATGTGAAGAAAGATTGTGAGAACAAAAAGAAAAGAATAAGAACACAAAGAAAAGAATACAATTGATTAAGAACACAAAGAAAAGAATAACTTCTTCTTCTTTATTGCTTTGAAAGAAAAACTCTATTACAATCCATAAGAATGACCTCTCTCTCTCCCTCTCTTCCCTTTTTTCTAGCCTAGACTTCTCCTCTTTATATGAGTTTAATCTTACCGAAAAAAATAAAGCTATGAGTTTTTAGAACTCATCTAAACTAGGAATCCTAACTAAGTTTGGAAACCTCAAACTTGCTGATCAAACAACTTGTTGAGTAAGTTGCCAACCCAACAATTCTTCTATTATCTTCTAGACACTCTCTGGCCGTCACATGGCTCTACTAGGCCTACACGCCTTTATATTGCTAGGATACTCCTGTATCAGTTAGCAACAATTTAGTTGATTTAAGTACTATATATGTGGGCCTCTTGTTGTAAACTCCACGTACGTTGCCAGTCCGTTTGATTAAGTGTTGGAGACATACCTCATCCGTTGCAGATATCTACACATCAGCATAGCTATATTTTTTTGAAAGGTCCAGTTCATTTTCACGTGGGTATTTAATGTGCGTGATCCAATGCTAGTAAATACTTGGCAATTTCATGATCGACTTTCTATGCTAGCAAGATCTGTTACCAATAATTAAGTTTTTCACTAACTCATCATACCTTGAAATTTGGAGAGAGACATGCGGCTCCGTGCCCATGGCCTAGGGTGAACAAAATAGGCATTCCAATACTATTATTAGTATGGGTTATCCGACTAATGAATTGCAGAGACTTTTAAGCTCTATAAAAGAACTCGACATGGAAAACAACAACAAACAACTGCAAGTTTTCTTTCAAGAGAAAAAGTGGTAAGCTAGTAGTAGTGCAGAAGTAGTACATCTTTTATGATGAAAATGGGAATAACTAGGAGAACATCTCCTAGAGTTCTTGCTGGTTCTAATCTCTTCCTGGTGATCATAATTTCCATATCTTTCTGTACAGGTAAATTTCGTTCTCTTAATAAGTAGTTTGTTGATTTGCTTAAAACTTTTCGTCTTTTGTTTCGATTAAGAAAAATGAAAAAGTAATGTTGCAACCTAGTTTTAGTACATTTTGCTCCAAGTAACATGTTGCAACTGTCATTTTCCTCCAACCATTTTTTTTTTTAACTACAATTCTAGTTTAGATCATACTGGAAAAAAAAGTTTTTCAACTTTACAAACTGTGTTATACGTAAAAATGTGCATCTGTGTGTGTTTGTAGATATGGTATCAGCGACAAGGTGGCAAGATATTTGTACCGTTGGGGATACATACATAGAGAGAGACTATGCAGCTCCTTCGTCTTGCGACAACTGCATAGTCTTTTGCATGGATCAATGTAGGAGCTTTGGAACTTCGATACTAAAAAATCCGTGCAACTACACTTCACGAACTACCCCTGTGAATTGTCAGTGTTGCTGCAGCAAACGACCATCCACTTCACCACAACTTCCTCCAACTCCTCCAACTGTTGGCCAATTTACCAACGGAGATATTGCGGATATATGTACTTTTGCACCCGATCAAAAGTATCTACCGATTCTCACAGATTGCGTTCTCACTCCTCTGAGAACCAACCACCAGTGCAGGGTCGCAGTGCGTGGGGTCAGCATTCAATGGTGATCCGTATACTTAACTTGGATCGAGCAGTGTTGCTGTCGATCCCCACCTCCATCCCCACCAGCTCCATCTCCACCACCACCACCACCACCACCTCCATCTCCACCTCCACCATCTCCATCCCCACCACCACCATCTCCTCCATCTCCTCCACCACCACAACCTCCACCTCCATCTCCATCCCCACCATCTCCATCACCACCACCACCATCTCCACATCCATGTCCATCCCCACCCTCACCAGGAACTTGCTCTGGATGTTGTAACTCGAACATCAATATTCAAATCTCCGTAAAATCAGGTTGCAACGCCTAAGTATCAACACCGGCGTCATTGTCTGTTGCTAGCCTCTAATTAGTTTCCGTTTCCGAAAGATGTTACTAGTAAAAACGAAAATATCCATTAATCGACCAAGATTTGTGATTCTATTATCGAGTCCTTGATTCAGCTAGTAATTATCTATCGGTAATTTTCTTTTATCATTTTAATCTTTTAATTAGTAAAATTATTTGGGAACATTATCTATATACCCCTACTATGACACCCTTACAAATATACCCTTATGAGCTTTACAAAAACCCCTAAGATTAATACATTACCAAAATACCCTCTTTTGTATAGTGTATATACAAATCCACCAACCAATATTCAAAAAAAAAAAAAAAAAAACAGAAACACTACCTCCATTGTCCACCGTCAACCACCACTAGCCACCGCCGCCCACCACCACCGCCGCCACCCACCACCACCACCCACCGACGCCCACCACCACCACCACCACCGACGACGACCACCACCATCCACCGCCGTCGATCACCACCACCAGCCACCACCGTCGATCACCACCATCACTGTCCACCGCAGCCCACCACCAGCCACCGCCGCCAACCACCACCACCAACCACCACCACCGCCGCCAACCACAACCACCGCCGACAAACACCGCCGCCGCCAACCACAACCACCGCCGACCACCACCACATCCACCGACGACCACCACTACCATGTGGAGTCAACTTGTTGAAGTTGTATCTATATAGGAGGCAACTAGCTCAAGTTGTCTCCAATAAGTTGTGTCCATATTGGAGGCAACTAGTTCAAGTTGTCTCCAAAAGTGGAGGCAACTAGCTTAAGTTGTCTCCAATAAACAATGTACATGAATAAGTTGCAAAAAAAAAATGGAGACAACTAGTTGAAGTTGTCTCCAAAAGTGGAGGCAACTAGCTTAAGTTGTCTCCAATAAATAGTGTACATGAATAAGTTGCAAAACAAAATGGAAGCAACTAGCTCAAGTTTTCTCCGAATCTGAGGAAACTAGCTCAAGTTGTCCTCAAAAGTGAAGGCAACTAGCACAAAGTTGTCTTCAAAAGTGAAAGCAACTAGCCCAAGTTGTCTCCAAATATGGAGGCAACTAGCACAAGTTGTCTTCATAAATGGAGAAAACTATCACAAGTTTCCTCCAAAAAATAAAAATTGTACACAAATGAGTGAACCTAGTGTGAGTCGAACACACATCTTCTGACATATAGTCAGTTGTGCTACCATTAAACCACAGATTCATGCATAACACAAGGTAACATGGATGAAAAGCTACATGGTTTGGCAAAAAAAAAACGTACATATACCAGCTGAGCATCCATCAGTACAATCTAGACAGCATAGCACAGTCATGGTTGCTCTAACATTCCCCCTCAAACTGAGCACTCGATTAGTGAATCAGTTTTCCTGTAAACTTGCAACTCTCTAGTAGCTGAACCAAATGTTGAATTCTCTGAAATAAAAATATGGTTGATGTACTTCATTTTCGTTGAAAAATTCAGCAGGTAAACAAGCTATCCAATCACTTCCTAAATAGTTTTTAGTAGCAATTTTCAAATTTGTTTCTAATAGATGGTTGACGTACTTCATTTTCGTTCTGAAATCCAGATAAAGGTGTGGTACTAGAAAAACCTTTTCCAAACACCCTATATAGAATAGTATCAAGACTCAAAGTATCAAAAATTACAACTTCAAGAATACACGTGGAAATGAGATATATACCGCAGATGTCTTCGACTTGTGTATACCAGAATAGCCAATTTCTCCAAGCTTGGGCATAAAGAACTCCTCAAAGTGATCATGTTGTACCTAGTTAACAGAAAACAACATATTATACACATGTCAACTAGGTAAACAGTAACTTCCCCTTAACAACGATAACAGATACATTGAAAACGCACCTCCTGAAGACAAATGTGTATAATAACGATTACAGGCACATCAATTTTCTGCATAATATAAAACAGAAGAATTAAATAAAAACTGTGCTGGTCAGCACCACATTGACTTCACATCAGGTACATTTACTTTCGTTAAATATTGAGCTCTCATCATTGCATGAAACCAAGTATAAATAAGGGTTAGGGAGAAGGAAACAACAGAAAGAAATTGATGATGTAACAACCACTAAAGGTAATTCAATAATATACTAAGGTCTGTAACACCAAAGGAAAAACGAAAAAAAAGTCCAGAGAACTGTTATTCACAGAAATCCAACTAAAACTAGAAAATTTATACGAATTGAACATGTATACCAACATCACATATCAAATCAACTTAAAATAACCTCCCAGATCAAGTAATATTACCTCCTCCCTGATCTCAGACACTTTAGTTCGACGCCTAGGATTCTTGGGGTTGTTTCTGGTAACACGGCCAACAAATCCCAGAGCCTTCTTTGACGCGACCTAGGATATAAGAATAAGAAGACACATTTAAATACACACAATAACTATACGATAGTAATTCAGTACATGAGCAAAAGTTTTTAAAAACACACATGAAATTGAGGTTGCATTTTCAACTCAGATGCACAATCCAAAGTCCCATACCTTGAAAATAAGCTCCACCACCATCATTTGTATACTCTTCTTCTTTCCCTTCCTCATATCACCACCACCAGCATCTTCAACCACCACAACAATCAATCTTAACAACCAACACCAGCAGAAACTTCAAAAGAAACACCAGCAGAAACTTCAAAGCAACACCAGCAGAAACCGCAACCATATCTTCCATGACCTCAAACAACAACTCAAACCCTGGTTCCATTTCCATCACAGATTCGCAATTTCTTCTCTTCATCGATTCCTGGCCACAAATCTCAGATCCCCTTCATCAACAACAAGACTCAATCATCGGAACCAATCTTAAAAACAAATCTAAATCAAAAATTACCAGAAATTGAAATCTAAAATCAGATCCATCTCCTAAATCTTCCACTGATATTAATTTCTGCATCTGATGGAATTTGCAGTGAATAAATCTCTCTCTCACACACGATTTCGATTCTCCGTGGTTTAATGTTTCTCTCGCGACGGAGGTGGTGGCTGTGGAGGGGTGGTGGTAGTGGCGGAGGTGGTGGTGATATCGAAGAATGAGGAAAGACAATCGAGCGATCTGGAACTACAAATACCTCGAGTGAAAAATGAAGAAGAAGAAGTATAAGGTGTGAAGGTTAAAAATGGAATTATATGAATTATTTGTATATTCATAATCTCAGTTATGCCATCAGGGGTATTTGTAAAGACCCATAAGGGTATTTGTGCATGACCCATGGATAGTAGGGGCATAAATAACATTCCCACTTGTAGATTTTGTTTAGACTTAGCCTTAGAATGCAACACTTCACCTGCATAACTTAAACAAATCGGCTAGTGCACTGCGCGAAGGCGGCAATAGCAGGGACTTTCAACACTACTCTTGCGGTCCTAATAAACGTGTCTCCGACAAAATTCTTCAAGCTAATAAGAGGGTTGAGGCAGGGAGATCCCCTTTCTCCCTACCTCTTTTTTTTTTGTATGGAGGCTTTGTTTAGGCAAATTTCTCATGCTGAAAACTCAAGAATGCTCAAAGGTATTAAATTGTGCACAAAGCATCCTCAATTATCCATCTTTTATTCGCAGACGACTGTCTACTGTTTTGTAAAATAAACGAAAAATCATGCCACAATCTGGTTAAATTATTCAGGTACTTTGGCGCTTGCTCAGGTCAGCTGATTAATCTTTCTAAATCTGGGGTCTTTTTCATCCCCAAAATTGAAACTCATATTAGACATAGAGTGAAACAAATCCTTGGGGTTACTGCTATACCTTTGAAAGACAAATATTTGGGATCTCCACTATTCACAAATAGAACACAAATATCATGTTTTGAACCATTAGTGAAAAAAATGTCTCATAGAATGCTTACCTGAAAAGGATCTCAAAACAATGATGCAGGAAAAAATGTGATGATAAAAAATGTAACCACTTCCTTATAGTGTATCAAATGAATTTCTTTAAGATACCGGTACAAATTTGTAACAAAATAACTCAAATACAAAGGAATTATTGGTGGGGAAGAATGAGCATGGATTAAATAAAGAGGGGAAAAAACGAGTTTTTCTAAAAGACTGGAAATCGATAGGTGAAGAACTTGAAGAAGGTGGGATGGGAATAAAAGAAATGAGGAAATTTAACTTAGCAATGATAGATAAGATGGGTTGGAGGTTAAAAGAGAAACCAACTCTCTTTGTGGTAACATACTAAAGGCTAAATATTACCCTGACACTGACATATTACACATTGATAGTACACCAAGAAGGTCAGATAGCTGGATACAGAAAGGATTGCTAACATGCATAAATCAGTGAAAAAAATATTTCTTCTGGAAAATTGGAAATGAAAGAAATGTAGATATTTGGGATGATTTTTGGATCCCAGATAATACACCTCCTTTGCATAAACCTCAAATTCATACCGAAGGTTTAACAAAGGTTTCTCACTTACTCAACCAACACAATTCTTGGGATCTGGAAAAACTCAAAAGATGCTTTGATGAACCAACTATAGGAAAAATAAGAAAAATAAGTCTTAGAGCAATTGTAATGGTGTGATCAAAACCAAAGACTAAAAAAATAACCAAATTTGAGTTTGGTCTGTGGTGCCACGCTACGGTAGTGGAGTATATGTTGGGAAAATTGGCACCCCGAGCACAGCAGAATCACAGGATCACAAAGGGCAATTGGTGATTTGAACCAAACATGGGAGAAATAATAAGAGAGACAGAAGATAAAAAAGCACACACACAACCACAACATAAGATATCCGTGGTTCACCTTTACAGGCTACATCCACAGCCAACACCACCAGAAAAACTTCCATTAATCAAAGACCATTACATGCTCTTTCCGCAACCTAAGACAAGAACCAAAGAGCTAACAAGACATACCCGAGAACATCATCAAAGAAACCATAGAAACCAATTCTCTAACCATTCCTCAAACCAGCCTCATGTATTCTCTTCTACACCGTCTACGTCGCTGCTAGTAACAGAGGAGAACATGGAAACCGTCTAGAAACTTGGTTTAGGGAAAAGACCTAAACCCGACAATCTAGAACACCAAAATCCTATCTCTACAAGTTTTTCTCTCACACCGATATTGACCTTCACGGTAGCACTCAACCCTCCCTACCAAAGAGACCAAAATCCTAAGCACAAAGATTTACTACTCTTCTAGGTTGGATTCATTTTTCTCTCTACCAAGGACCCCTATTTATACTAGATAGTGAGAGATATAACTTAACCTCTAAGTGTCCAACTCCAAATTGAGTTCTACTTCCTTAGCCTACAAATAAATAGGACTCAATGACCAACCTTGTTTGAATGCATGAATGAACAAGTGTGAAAGGGAAAGATATGGAACTCTTCCACCAACCAATATTTTTCACATGGTTTTATTCCCACCTACCTTCTAGCCAGCATCCAAACATGCACCTTCCAACAATCTAGAAGGAACCATCCAACAATTCTCCACCTCAAATCATGCATTCATACATGAGACGATCAATTCAAGAAATCTCCTTCGTCTTCCAACGTCGATTGCGCCATAGGCTGCTTACGTATCCTCTACAAGGAATCAAACCGTTCGTAGTTCACTTTTGAAGATCACATCCGAACTTCCATCTTCATAAAAGCATCTCTTTGACCAAAACACCATGACGTTGATAGAAGTCTTCAAACCATCTTCTACATGAAGAACAATTGTGAAACTGGCCACACTTCAAAAACACCATGAAAATCTTCAATCTCCATCAATGAATCCTTGTACAAACTCCACAATTGATCACCACTAGAACCATCCAGAAGAATCATCATTAGATCCACCTAACTAGTAAGCTAAGAACATATTGAACTCTAACCCAGAAAGGAAGAATTAGTTTCAATATCATACTCCAGCACATGTCATGATTACCGTATATCTGAAACCAACCATCAGATATATCCACTGTGATTAACAGGCTTAATCCTTTGAGCGATTCCCAAAGCCATTACCAATCTGACATACGTTTTACCACCATCACACCCAACATACTCGCTCAGAATATATACTGTGTGAATGCCCATATTACCGTGGTACATGCTTTCGAAATCGGGCACATTCTTGATATTCCGTGCAAGCTATTAAGAATACTTTAACATAGATTTAAGAACATAAATCTATAACATCTCGTGCATAAATTCGAAGCGTTGCTGACTTGCTTCTACATGAGACTCCACAGTCTCATCCTTTCTTCAAACTTTGTAACCCATTCTTTATAGTGTATGATTAATTACTAACACTGTTTAAGAAGTAAATATGTATTCCACCCCATTCCTTTTTATTCTGCATCCCATACTACATAATAAAACTGAACGTAGAACATACACTTCTACCAAGTTGAACCTCCGATTTGTAAATCACATCACAAATCCATCTTAATTTGTGTAAACACCGGTTGAAACATTATCTTCAAAACATATTTCTCCACCCGAACAATAAACCATCGTTCAATTCCAGGTTTAATCACACCATCTCGTCCTCGCTATGATACCAATTGTTGGGAAAATTAGAACCCCGAGCGCAGCGGAATCACAGGATCACAAAGGGCAATTGGTGATTTGAACCAAACATGGGAGAAATAATAAGAGAGACAGAAGATAAACAAGAACACACATAACCACAACACAAGATATACGTGGTTCACCTTTACAGGATACATCCACGGCCAACACCACTAGAAAAACTTCCATTAATCAATGACTATTACATGCTCTTTACGTAACCCAAGACAAGAACCAAAGATTTAACAAGACATACCCGAGAACATTCTCGAAGAAACCATAGAAACCAATTCTCTAACCATTCCTCAAACCAGCCTCATGTCTTCTCTTCTACATCGTCTACACCGCTGCTAGTAACAGAGGAGAAACATGGAAACCGTCTAGAAACTTGGTTTAGGGCAAAGACCTAAACCCGACACACTAGAACACCAAAATCCCCTCTCTACAAGTTTTTCTCTCACACAGATATTGACCTTCACGGTAGCACTCAACCCTCCCTACCAAAGAGACCAAAATCCTAAGCACAAGGATTTACTACTCTTCTAGGTTGGATTCATTTTCTCTCTACCAAGGACCCCTATTTATACTAGATAGTGAGAGATATAACTTAACCTCTAAGTGTCCAACTCCAAATTGAGTTCTACTTCCTTAGCCTACAAATAAATAGGACTCAATGACCAACCTTGTTTGAATGCATGAATGAACAAGTGTGAAAGGGAAATCTATGGAACTCTTCCACCAACCAATATTTTTCACATAGTTTCATTCCCACCTACCTACTAGCCACCATCCAAACATGCACCTTCCAACAATCTAGAAGGCACCATCCAAACCTTCGTTTGTTGTGGAGCGGGAATATAACGTACGTCTGTATGAGGTTTGCATAAAAATAACGCCCTATCGTGGGGCGAAGATAAAACGAACGCATGTTGTGAGGCGTACTTATAATCCACGCCCAAGTAAAGGACGAAATTAATGTACACGCCTGATGGGGCGTGAGATTCATCAACTCCAGAAACAAACGAACATTATAGGTTCGCCCAAATCTATACACGTACGACACACGTGTTGGGCGGAGGAAAATTAAGAACTATGATCGTTGTACATTTCAGAATCTCCTTCCATGAACTATGATCGTTGTACCCGAGCTAGATTTAGTTTGTCCGGCCTCTAAACATTCCTAATTAACTTTAATTAACTTTCTTTTGGTATTGGTGGTGATAAACGGTTTTTCCTAATTGTCATTGATTAACTTTCTTTTGGTATTGCTGGTGATAAAAGTTTTCCATTGGGTTCTCATCAATTTTTAGGTTTACTTATATTAATTATTGCATTATCAATTCGATGCATATAAATAGTCTTCCACTACCATTTTCAGTTGATTGTCCAATATAATGTTAATTGTATGAATGGGTGTTTATTTGAGTGGGGCGGTATTATAATGCACGCCTGAAAGAGGCGTTGATATTTACTTCGTCCCAATGGGGCGAATTTATAATGATCGCCTGTTACCAGGCGTATATTTTACCTACGCATATTCGGGCGTACATTATATCAACGCCCAGCTGAAGCGTACATTATATAGACGCCGGACCAACGGGACGCAAAATATACATTTGCTTTAAGTGAAACGTAATTTAAAAGCTCGCCTATTAACAAACGTACTTTTAAACTTCGCTCGACCAAATTTTGTTTTGGTCCGGGTTCCAGACCTAATATACTCTGATATTTGGTTTTAGTTTGGTTTTTACTCTTTAGTCAGTTCGATTGTGATTGGTTTCTGGACCAAATTTTTGGTTTTAAGCGTCCACTGTGGTTGCTCTTAGGAGAACAGATGAAGAAGACACTCCCCACTGGTCTCTAAATGAATAGGGTGATTTTACTGTAAAGTTTTTGTATAGGAAAATAAATAACAGTGGCAATGAAAACAAAAACTGGGTAAGTCTTTGGGGAATGGACATCACCCCATCAATAAAACTTTTCATGTGGAAAGCAGCACATGTTATCCTACCAACTAACATGATAATCACAGTTGTTTTACCACATATTAATACAAACTGCAACCTTTGCAATAAAGGTCAAGAAACTCTAATCAATCTGTTTTTGGACTGCAACTTTGCAACTCAAGTATGGATGCACTTTAACCTAGATAAACATTATGTAACTAATGGAATCACAAATTTCCATGAGTGGCTAAACGATGCTTTGAACATCAAGATAGGGATACTTATGGAATAACCTGGCAGGTTCTGTGTAGTGTTATTATATGGTATATATGGAAAGCAAGGTGGAACATCACATTTAGGAAGGAAAGTCAAAACAGTGTAATAACGGCTGATAACATATCAAAGTATATCAATAGCTACATGACTGTAAAAAAAAAGGGCTACAGTTTAATGCACTCTCTATACTACAATAGAATGGATGATGAACATATGAAAATATCAACCCAGCAAACGATGGAACAAGCACACAATATGACTCTGAAAATGAATATAGTCCTATCAATGATGAACTCAGTGGCAAAATCAGGATTTGGGTTAACATTATGTGATTACGCAGGTACAGTCAGAGAAGCCAGAGGACTTAATGCTGATTGCACTTCCTGGGAGCAACTAGAGAAAAAGGGGGATGATGCAGCATTCCGATGGGCAACACAATGAAGTGGTTACACTATCTCGATTAGAAGCAACTCCAAACCAACTCTACTGGTGCTGATTGGAAAGTGTGCAACAGCAAGGGAACAACGGTACAAGATACGCGCAAATTTTGAAAATATGACTAAATTTGAGATAAACTTTAGGGCACTTGATTTTGTATTAGCTAGAAGAATTAATGTAATAGAGATAACAAATATCTCATTTTTTTGTAATTGGTATGCAGTACAACATACTTGGAAAGACACCAGCTTAAATGCTTTACTAGTCTATTTGAATTTACAAAGTTGGAATGAATATGTAAGTGATATCTGAAACTCTTTAACAGAGTACAAGAAAATGTTCAATCAATGATACGAGGTTATCCTCTTTTTTCAAAAAAATAAAAAATCAACAATATATTATTTTAAAGTTTTCTTGTTGGAAAGATCTTATGAGTATCATCAATTTAATCTAAAATAATTTCGTCGAGTTACTTATTTATGTGTTTTTCATACGTACCAACGTAACCCCCGCACATGCCACCCGTCACCTCTAGCAGTGAATAACAATTGAATTATGAGCCAACCAACTGTCCGGAAGTCGCCTACCTAGTTATACCAGGCCTAATCAATCATCAACAAATAATTCTATTTAGAGGATCTAGCTAGTCTCTGCTGATCATTCTATAGATCAAAATTTCAAAATATCGGGAATCGACTCATGAATATCATGTCTGATAATTCTAGGAAAACTAGTATGGGAAAGCACATATTAGTTTTCCATTTCCCTGCACAGGGACACATCTTACCGCTACTCGATCTCACTCACCAATTAGCTCTCCGTGGTCTAATCATCACCGTACTCGTCACTCCGAAGAACCTTCCTTCCGTGGAACCTTTACTTGCCAGGCATCCATATGGCGTCAAAACACTGGTCTTTCCTTTCCCAACAGCAACTGCATCATCATCTTCTTCTTCTGGTTCGTGTTTACCTCCTGGAATCGAAAACTTGAAAGATCTCCCGACGAGTTACATTCCGGCTATGATACACGCGATGGGTCAGCTTCAAGAATCTCTACTAGAGTGGTTCTTCCAACTCGGCAAATGAATTCATAATAGTTCCCCAACTCATGCAACATAATAACTTGTTAAATTCATTAATTTTGGGTTTTGATTTATACTCTTTAGTCTTCCTTTTCATATGGATCTAATGTTCAATATCGGAAGATGAGGGTTGTCTCTTCTACGGACATGGTTTAATTGATATGATCTTATTTTTATTTGGTTTATTTTTATTTTTCTTAAAAGCATGATTTTTTATGTAGATTTTGTATAATCATACATTACATATAAATACGTATCGTGGGATTATAAACTTTTCCTCCAATACAATTTTCCTTCAGTACATATTGATATTTATTGTTAAATCATACATATTCTTCTTCGGTATATATTTTCCTACAATACATATCAATATGTACTATTAGATCGATGTTGTGTACTGTGGGATCATACATTTTGTCCTTCAATACATGTTTTCCTTTCGGTACCTATTTAACTTTCGGTGCATACCAATATCTTGGATCATACTCATTCTTTTGGCACATGTTTCCCTTCGGTACATACCAATATGAACTATTGGAATCAATACGTATAATTGGATCATACACTTTTTCCTTCAGTACATATTTTCCTTCAAAACATATTGATATATACTGTTGGATCATACAGTTTTTCCTTCAATTCTTATTTTCCTATAGTACATATCAATATGTATTGTAAGATCATACATATAATTGTGTATTGTTCTTGGTGTTAGAACATAGCTCGGTTGAACCCACCAAGCATTGGTATGTCAAGTTTGGTTGTCATATTTTAGTGAACCAAAACTCATTTAAGAGTCGCTTGATTTAAATGTAATAGAGTCAACTTCGTATAGGTTAGATTGAAAGTATTAGGGTGAGACATTACAAGTATTGCGAAGACTTGAAGAAGTAAATAAGTACAGATCTACAACCACAACATCATCCATCCACTTGAGGTTAGTGATATTTGACTTGAACTGTTTCATTCCCTAACATATCTTTCAAGCGTGCATATTGAAAACATAAAACTGCGAAGCATGAACACTCTAGATAGACATATTATTAAGGAATAAAATATGAAGTTTCTTGCTTAACCATTAAACTTTGTATATAAGACATCATCATAATTGTATGAATGCTATTGTGATTATGTATGGGTATGAGGTGAGGATTTCATCCTAGGAAACAATGTTTTTACATGTGTTTTAAGGAAGTAAGTTCATGATATATGATAGACACATTTTTGTTCCTGAATTGTCCTCAGTGTCTCTATTGTTAGTATCGATTTTTGTACTAATTTTGGTGTTTTTATGTTTGTTTAGGTGATATTGGAGAATTACACTTATGCGGAAAAAGTTGATCGAAAAGTGCTATTTAGACCCCAGGAGAAAATTAATAAAGGCACCATTACTTTGGATAAGGGTCACCCAAGGACACCACAGATGTTAAAGATGCCCCTGTCTTAGATCGGGGCACCCTTCCTCTTCATTTCAAAACTTCAGTTTTGGCGGGAGTTTGTTGCAGTCACCTGGAAGATTTTTTGGTTCGAGATTTGGTGATGATTTAGCGTGACTCAAGAGCTGGAATTGCATGGGATGACTTGAATGGTCTTAACAGGCGTGGAGTGGTTGATATATTCGGTTAAATTTGGCTAGATATTCGTCAATAAGAAATCAGGGAAACACGGTTACAGGAGAGAAATACACGAGATTTCGTTATTCTTCTTCGTGTTTATGTGTACTACACGAGTCTACAACGTTTTCATCTCATTTTGGAACGTGTTTCGATCAGTTTGGAGTATGTAAACAACATCTAGCTAAGTGAGAAGTTAAAACAGGGAAGAAAATTCCCGTATCTTGCATGAAAATAATTTTTATTGATTACCGAGTAATGGAGGATTTTTGGGAGTGAGGAGCGAGATTTCTTGGTCCTTCTTGATATAAAATAGATGTTGTGGTATCATAGAAGAGTTACATAGAGTTTGAGAGCAGTTTGGAACGTCATAGATTGAAATCGAGAGCTGCAAAGAATATCTTTTATGCTACTGTGATCATCAAGAACACGAAGAACAGACTGCTAGAGACAGTCGTTAAAAACTGTCACTATTCTCAGGCTTAGCAACAGTTTCACAGCGACATCTGAAAAGTAACCGCGACAGTTTCTTTATATCGTTCGGTAACAGTATCATTTGCAACAATTATAATCGTTACAAATTGCTATTTTCATATATTTTCATCCTTGTAAGCACCTTTTGAGTAATGAAATCAATTTTTGAGCGTGTTTCCATGATGAGAAGCTAAACCCATCCTATGAGGAGACGGAGGAAGCCAAGTTTCACAAATGTGGTAATTATATCAATTCTTGTTGTGACTATTTGCACTATTATTCAATTTATTTATGAGTTTCATTGAATGGTTATGATTACAATTGATGGGTCATGCTTAGCTTATATGTTTTGATGTCCCATGCTTTAGTTTTACACCCATTACTTTCGAAATCTATCTTAGGCAATGAATTAGAGTCAATAAAACTTTATCATTTGAGATTTTATTGTTTAGAATTAATATATGAACCATATGAGTGTGAAAATTGGTGGAATCCTAGCCCCTGCCTCTCCATAATTTTTACAAAACTTTATTTTGAGTTCGTTTTATTTTTGCTTTAAAAATTAAGTCCAAAAAATCTGCTTTCACAAGTGTCAACGAACCTTTTACTACAACATCATTGAAAAATATGTGTTGTGAACCAAAAAGGAAATCGCCAGCCGTTATTGGGGATGTTCTTCATTGCATATCTTATGAACGACCAATATGTGTGATTGGTATAACCTCTCATGACTTGGTTGTGTTCTTGGTAAAACTATTCACATGAGGCGTGACTTATGTATTGGTATGAATTTTATTAGTGAAACCGATCTTAATTAATCACCTGAGGTATGATCGGGTTTGTGTGTTTCTGACCAAATTTGGGAGAGGGGAACCGATCCTAGTAAGAGGTGCAATACATCACAAAGGGGAACCGATCCTTGTATGAGGTGCAGCAAGGTTTACAGAAGAAAGGGGAACCGATCCTATGAACATGTGCAACACGTTTTTAGGAAAAGGGGAACCGATCATATGGACATGTGCAACACATACAAGTTAGATATCAAATATATGTGGGGAACCGATCCTAGTACCTAGTCAGTCGAATTTTAGTAAGCTAGTGTGACTCTGCATAGTACTCACATGGAGGTAGAACCGAAACTTGTTTTGGTAGAACCGTTACACCCATGGTTTGTGATTGAATATTACTTGATCAATCACATAGTTCTTGAAAGTTAGATGAACCAATTTTCAACTTGTTTGGAAGTGTGGTATATTGGTTTCAAGTGAGTAAGTATGAAAAAGGACTTGCAAGAGAATGATGTCGACACACTTTGAAAACGCGCATTAATATGTATCTTTTATTGTTCAAAGATATTCCTTAACAGTTAAGAAGGAAGTAAATCCCAAAATCGAATTTAAATAAGTTAAGAATCTTTTAATTAAGGTTTTTAATTATATATGGAAAATAAGAATTAGTAATATACGTTTGATAATTAAAGATTTTCCAAGGAGATTTCGATCATAAATTTGGACAGTGCATTCACAGGAATTATGAAAACCGAATCTGGGTTAATATGGAAATATCTTGAGAATATTTTTGTTTTTGGAAATTCCTTGGTGTCCAAACTTCCTTGTCTATAAATTTTTTGAGTTTGCATTTCTAGCAAACTAATCCTTCGTGACAGTAAACTTCTTCGGTTGTACTGTTACAGGTGAAGCCGCCTATTCGGAGAGGAGAGTAACCTAATTAGGAAAAATATCTTACGGCCGCTCAGTTTAAAGTCTTCTTTGGGATTAAGAAGCTCTAGTATGTACCGTTGGTGGGAAACTAGATAATTGCGGTTTATCTTTAGTTTTCATATTGATTTGATTGACTAACAGAGGTTGAACTTTGATTGCACCTAGTTTGTTTATGCTTGAGAATCTTCTCTCCTGATATAAGATACACTCAAACTAGTTCAAGGTTTCGACATGGATCTTTAGACTGTTGTTAGATATAAAGACGATCTTGTGATAATCCATTATTAACAGACTCCGTTCTGTATGTGATTGATCATAAGAGATTCAAGTAGTTATGTGCGGGTGTTTATTGAAGATCTAAGAAGATTTGAAGACAAAAAAGAGATAGAAGATTTCTGACTTGGTTTTATAATCTTTGGTGTGCATAATACTTGTTTTGGTAAAAGAGGATCCAATTAATAATCGGTTTATCCTTGTGGTAGATTGGATTGATTAATTGAGAAGATCTACTACATCAACACAGTTCTTTGGATTAAGAGTATTGATTGGCTTAATCTTAACTATTACCTTTTCGTGATTGAACATAAGATAGATGTTGGAACCTGGCAAAGGAGTTTATGTTAAGATAAACAGAAGAGCCTTTGTGCAACTCATATCACTTGGTTGAAGAGAGTTAATACCAAAAAAAATTGTTGTTCCTTTACTGTTTGGAATACAAACCAAAGGAATTGGTCCAAGTACGTGACTTGTTTTCAGGTTGGAGGCGTGGGAATACAGACGGAACTAGGTGAACTATAGGTTTAGTTGCTTGGTCTCAACTATACGAAGTTGGTTTATTTTGTATAGCGGCTTAATCCTGAGAGTATTCAATTATGGACTAGGTCCCGGGGTTTTTCTGCATTTGCGGTTTCCTCGTTAACAAAATCTTGCTGTGTCATTTACTTTATATATCCGCATTATAATTTTTTTATTATAATTAAAGTAAATTGCACAAACGTTAATTCCTATTTACTTGATACATGAATCCTATTGAGTTTGGTTAAGTTCGAACCTTTGTATCAAGTAAACATACTTTGTTGTTGTATTGTCTCGACCTTGTATCCATAGTTGATCACACGAAGTGTGAACCGATTAATTGCATTGTATCGACTCAGTCCATAGACAATCACTTTCGGAGAAAGTACTTATAGGAAGGAAAAGTTTTAGCTTGATGTATATTTGGGTACCTTCACATTTTTAATTGGTTTCAGAGCAGGAAAACACGAAAAGATATAACAATCTGTGTTTGGTGCGATCCATCCTATAAGAAAATGTATCTTATGAGCGATTCAATTAACGTACCTCCAAGATTTTATGGGACTAACTATTGTGCTTCTAGCGAAATGAATTAAGAACATCTTATCTATTGATGAACATGTTCTTGATACAGTTTCGGTTTGCCATAGAAAGGGTAACAATGAAGCACAATTCTTCAAGTGTCAAAGATTCATACATATGGCAAAACTTTGTCCCAGCAAAAGAACACAGAGGTGAAAGGCGTATGTCTCCATTCTTTATGATATTCCGGAGGAAGAATCCAATGAAGAAATATTTGTGTATAATGCACTTCTTTCCAACTCTAACGAGGATGAATACTTTGAGTCTAAATAACTCTTAGAAAAACGTGAGTTGGAAATTAAGAAGAATAAAAGGTTAAGCTTGGTTCTTGAAAACCTTTTGAAATATCTTTCGGATAAAACCAGTATGGTGAAATCTGAACAAGAGAAATCAGATAAAAAAAGGAAAGAATCAGAAACTAAGTTTTCTGACAATATGATAAGATCTTCATGTAGAAGAAATAATCATACTAAAACTATCCTTGAAAATAAATTTATCAAGGCTCTTCACAAAGAGATAAATATTTAGAAGATTTATAAGTTTATAAGATCTCAAAAGGAAATTGCAAACTCTTGCAATTACAAGAAAAAGAAGGAACAAAAGGAAACACGATCAATTGTGTTTATAGGTCATCCTAAGGATGTCTTTGTAATGTAGTTTTTAAATTGATAAGTAAAAGTTCATTGCTCTCATACTTGTGTAGATTCGATTTCAGATTTAAAAATAGAAAACACTAAAAACAAATAAAATATATTCACAAAATTATCACAAAATATCGAGAGAACTGGGGTTCGGGTTCCCACCATTAATCACATTCAATTGGATTGCATATTGATTCATAACAATTCTAGTTCTTTTATGGACTCTATTTCTTTGCTGAAGGTAGATTTTGTAAAATATTATTTTTAAATCATAAGCATGACGCATCAAAATCTCTAAGTCTAGGTATACATCATCAGACAAAATCACAAACTAATTAATAAAAATCATAAATCAATTAAATCAATGCAAAAATTCATGAAGAATCATTATAGTTACCAAACAATTATGAAACATGGATTCCTCCGTCATCCCTGTGTTGGGGTTTAGATCCTCATAACAAAAACACGCACAAATAATAACACATGGATGAATAGGTGTTTTATTGAAGAAAAATCGAGTTTGTAACAGATATATTTGTTACAGAACCCGTTGTTATAGAGCTGACTGTTACAGAGAGAAACTAACAGTAATAGTTGTTGGAAAAATTGTTACAGTTTGAAAGAAAAGGTGATGGTTTTTGTTCTTCTTCTTACTCTCGACTGCAACTATGCTTCTTCTCTCTGTGATTATTTTTTGTCCTCTCTTACGCTCCTAAGCTTCCCCAAAGACTCGACCCAAACTCTCGGTAACCCACATAACTTCATCCATCACTAGGGAGAAATGTAAGGGATCAAAGATGACTATTGGTTTAATACTATCCTAATATGAACATCACTATTTTCTCTATCGCATGCTCTTACAGTGCACAACGCCATTATATCATTGATGAAGGTAACATACTTCGTCGGTTTTTTTTTTAAAAGCCTACCTGGTGACTTTCTCAGAACTTTGTTATACGCTATCTCTAATTCAATGAATACCATGTGTATACTTGATCCTTTTTTTCTTCCAGTGTGTTGTCAATTGTTTTGTCAAGAGGATCGCTTTTGTGGTCAACCTCCCAGGCATAAAAACAAATTGGTTATTTGTCACGCTTGTCATCCTCCTTAAACGGTTATCAATGGCTCTCTCCTTAAGCTTTACTGTATGACTCATGATCTTGATCCCTTTGTAATTTGTACAACTTTGAATATCTCCTTTACTCTTGAATATTAGCTCCAAAATCACTACACCAAAAATGAAGTTTTGCAACAAAAATGTAGTTGTTGCAAATTTCGAGTCGCAACTATTTTTATAACAGTTTTGAGCTGTTGCGACTCAAATATTTAGAAACAGCTCCTTAACAATTGCGATTTTTTTTTACCATTAGTTGCGAATTATTGACTAAGTCAACCGAGATTGACCCCAAAAGTAGTGGTAAAAATTTAGCAACAAATTTCAACTGTTACAATTTTTTTACAGCGATTGCGAAAATGCTTGACTAAGTCAAAGAAGATCGACTTCCATTTTGTGGTACAAATTTGGCAACATATTTCGACTGTTGCTAATTTTTTGCAACAACAAAAAAAGAAAAGTATGTCTTCATTGACCTGGTCAAAAAAAATTCTCGTTCTATTTTTTCCTGCAACTACCCATAACTCGGTGATTTAATCCATCAATCAGTCATATTCTGCACAATTTATATGGATATCCATATGTTCAATGATACATAAGAACAACTTTCAAGAAATTTACAAAAGAAGAGAAGGAAACAACTATATGTTCATCTACACATGGTGGTATATATATGAGTAACTCTTGATTTAAATAAGACTCTTAACTTAGTTTATTTTCAAACTCTAACAACTATATATTCATCTACATATGGTGAGTGTCTAAGATATAAATTTATGAGTTACGCGACAACCTAAATTTCAATAAGAAACTCATACTTGTAACCTAAAATAAGCACCTGATATCAATGCTTTGCCCATGTTCAACTCCCCTGCTTGATGCGATAATCCCCGCAACACAAGTACAAACCATAATATAAGATATGGAGAATGTAGAAATGCATAAAGTGAATGCACACTCCCTGTAACTGATAAGAGACGGAACAAAGATCCGGTACAAAGTGTCGACACAAATTTATGTAAGTCTTGGTTTGTCCACAATGTATAGAATTTACACTAAGTAACATGAGGATACAAATTTATGTAAGCTGCACATGCTCTTCCAGTTTCATTATAAAGTGTTTTCGACAAATTAAACTAAAACACAAATATTTCAGGATGACTTTTAAAAGTAGAAAAGTTAACTTTTTGTGAACTAAAATATTTTTGGTCCCGACTTTTAAGTTCGGTTTCTGACTTTTGAGTTATATTTCTTACTTTTCTAAGTTATTAGTAAATAATAATAATAATAGTAATACAAATACTTTCTAGAAAATGTTTGAAAATTATTTTATAATATTATTGGTACTTATCTACAAAAAAGAATTTGTAATATATTTGCAGTTTAACCAAATAGTTTAAGAGATGTTTGCATACATCTTGAAAAGTAATTAGTTATATCATGTTTGGATACCAAGCAAAAACTTGTGTTATAGCATCTTAAGAAGTTGTTTTAGTCATTTGCTATAACGTGTTTAGGCAAAAATATAATTTATTGGCCTAATAGGGTGTTCGGCTGGGATGCACGGACGCACCGATTTTGGTGCAGTGTCCGCGTCCGACTCATGTCGGACGCAGGACGCGCGTTTGACGCTGACACGACGCGTGTCCGACGCACCAAATACGCGTCCCGCGCGCGTCCTTTTTGGACGCACCGATGACTTGGGTTTGAAGCATTTTTTTTTCCATTTTCATTTAAACTTCTTCCTTTATTTTTACTATTATTAAATAAATGAAGAAAGACAAACATTTAGATCAATCATGTAACTCTTTATTAGGATTTTGTAATTGGAAATACATCACATATACCCTTGGTTGGGCATGTGTTGTTCTAAGAATGCAATTTGATTGTGCCATGTGTTTAATAGTGATTGATTGCTTGACCTTCGGCGTGTATAAACAAACGATCTTTCATTTTCTTTTGAAATTTATACACATGTAGCATTATTTTCTAATTTTTAGAATGGAAATACTTGACTTTGCTGTATAAATACATAATTATATATATAAATAATATATAAATAAAATATGTATATACGCGTCCGCGTCCTAGTTTTTTGAGAATTTTGTAGTGTCCGCGTCCGCGTCGTGTCGTGTCCGCGTCCGTGCAACCCAGGTGTTCGGGTACCAGAAGTCGAACTCAAAAGTCAGAACCAAAAATATTTTACTTAAAGAAAAGTTAAATTTTGTGTTTTTAAAAATTATTCTCAAATTGTAAACTATCTAGTGAACAAACGACTTGTACAGTTATACTACTGACCTCGATCATGAAAATCTTCCTCATGATTAGAATTGTTCCAAAGCTGTTTTTTTTGTATAAAAATGCAAGAGTTACACTACTTCCAACCAGAAGTATGGAAACCGTACGGTTCCCTGATTATATCATTTCTCATGTTGGGACGAACAACCAGATAGTCTAATTGTTCAATATTCCGCCTTCAATAGACTTTTCACGAAAAGCTGAAATGTTTACAGGTATTCTGCTTCCCAAACTTTCTTAGTTTCCTCTTTGTAACACCAAATGCTGCCAATAGTATATATGAATAATGGAATGTGAGACCATACGCCCATTTCCATTTGTAGCCATTTTGTGTCTTGTTTTTATTATTTTATTTTATTTTGTGAAAATCATGTCATGTGTGATGTGTTGTAGATGTCGACAAAGAGTAGTTATTTTTCTGTGATAAGAAAAGACGGTGCGTTTAGCATCCTTTTGCGGATTCAAGTACCATCATTCACGGGATCTGAGATAAGGACATTTTTTTCCACGTAAAGACTATTTTAATCAAGGAAAGAAACTAATTAACAAGCTCCAGAAATTCAATTATTTGAACTTATCACGTCACAACAGCAATTACTTCAAAGATGAAGGATTGAAAAAAAAAAAAAAAAGGCAATTCGGTTACATTTGGATGGGAAGTTTATGAAATGTAGACTTGCAGGAAGGAGGCCTGTAACTTTGTAGAAGCCGAGCCAAGTAGGGGGGCACTGGTCAAAAGTAGAAAGGAATTATCTTCCCTTACTTGTCAGTTGACGTCTAACTAAATTTCACCAAACTGTTTCTACCTTTCACACGTTTAAACTTTTCTTGTTATCCTTTGTTAACTTGCCACACTATTGTTTGAAATCCTAGCACCCACACAGTTGTTTGGAAATCTTGGCACCACCACTGAATTTCCATTCTGGATGGTGAATTTCCATTCTGGATGGTCTGCGGAGTAGACTCGACACACTATGGGTAGATGATAGATCCTACCCCAAATTTGGGCATTTGATTGGATTAAAATGTAACTGCACTGCATCTTACGCAATAAATAGTGATCCAAAAACGTGCAACAGTGTTGGACACATACCTCATCCTTAGCAAATTTCTCTAAATGGGCAACATTTTCTCAAATGTCCAGTTCATTTTCACATGGGTAATTAATGTGCCTGATCCATAGTAGTGCAAGTGCTAGTAAATTTAATGGCAATGGCATTGACTTTCTTGGCAATGGCAGATCTGTTGTGCCAATTTTTAAGTTGTCCACTACGTTGGAATCTGGAAACAGATTTGTGGCTCCATGCCCAAGGCCTTGAAAGGACAAAATTTTCATTCTACTAGTACTACATTATTAGCATTATCCGACTAAAGAATTGCTGAGACTTTCGGATAATTCAGATCTATAAATATCTCAACATGGAAAAAAACAACATACAACTGCAAATTTTCTTTCTTAAGCTAAGCTAGTATTAGTTCTATCTTTTGTGGTGAAGATGGGAATAACCAGGAGAAGATCTCATGGACTTCTTGCAAGTGCTAATCTCTTTCTGGTGATGATAATTTCCATATCTATCTGTACTACAGGTAAATTTTGTTCCCATGCTTAACTAGTTTGTTTGTTGATCTCATTAAATTTTCATCAACTGTGGAAAAAAATTTTTATTTTGCAAGTTTTCTCTTTAGATGGATCGTTCTCAGATTGCCCGTGTTAACTGATCCCGTTTCCACACTAATCTGCTACATATCTGTAAATTATGTGGGATTTAGCCTCACAACAAATAGGTGTGGGATTAAGTACGAACTTTTACCACATCTGTAAATAATTGAGGAAAATGTTTATTATGTGGCAAAAAGTTTATTATGTGATTGGATTTAGCCTCACATTTTGCTATGGTGTCGCAATACACCTGTTGTGTTGTAGTATATTCTCAATGGAGTGCTTGATCCTTGTGCAACACATATAATAGCTACCTGTAATTTGTGTAATATGTTTGCAGATATGGCATCCGCAACGAGGTGGCAAGATGTGTGCACCCTTGGGGATACATACATAGAGACGGACTTGGTCTTCACGACTCCTGCAAATCCTTATTATTGTGATTACTGCATAACTTGGTGCATGAATCAATGTTCGAGTTTTGGAACTTCCGTACTCAAGAAACAGTGCAAGTATAATACACCAACTACCCCGGTGAATTGCCAGTGTTGCTGCAGCAAACGGCCATCCACATCACCACAACTTCCTCCAATTCCTTCATCCGTTAGCCAATTCACTGGCGGAGATATTACGGATATATGTACGTTTGCACCCCAACAAACGTATCTACCGATTAGCCATGCACAAGGCACAGATTGCGTTCTCAGTCCTCAATGTGATAACAAATGCCAGGAAAAAGGTCTTGTAAGTGCAGGGTCACAGTGCGTGGGAGCTGCTTTAACTAGTCCTGGTCCGTATACTTGGATCGAGCAATGTTGCTGTCGAACACCACCACCACCTCCTCCATCGCCACCAATTCCTTCCCCACCACCACCACCTCCAACATCACCGCCACCACCAACTCCATCCCCACCACCACCACCATCCCCACCACCACCATCCCCCCCACCACCAACTCCTCCATGTCCATCCCCACCCTCACCAGGTACTTCTTGTGGATGTTGTAACTCGAACATCAATATTCAGGTGTCAATAAAATCAAGCTGCAATGCCAAAGTATCAACACCATCATCATCCTGTGCTGCTGGTTATGCTGGCCTCTAGTATCTATCTGCTCTGTGTTTGTAATCAAAATACTACAGGTCACGTATGTTTATCTCTTGGTCAGCAATAAGATGAATAGAGCATTGGAATCTAATTAAGTTGAATTAGCAATTCATTTTTATTAATTTCTTATTGATGTGCATGATCCGTACTTCTAGTAAATAAATGGTTACGTGAATGACTCTCTCGGTACCTACCCAACTAGTTGAGATCTCGAGCAGAGGGAGACTAGAAAGAGTAATTGATCATCTTACTGTGACTGACCCAGAAATTTCCTTATCATGTAGGGTCGAAACCTAGAGTCTTAGCAAAATATGTCGGCCAGTATGGTCAAATAGCGAAATATGTACGAAAATCGTCTCTTCCCAAAGATTGCCCCTATTTTCCGTCCCAACCAATGACAAAGTGATATGTGAACAAGGACAAAAAAAAAAAAAAAAAAAATTAAAAAAAAAAAATGATTGAGGACCGGGGGACGGAGGGCAGGGCTGATATAAAGGATTCGAGCCCCAAAATTACTGCACAAACACACAAAGTAAAAAATTAAGTGGGGTTCAAGAGACCACCATTAATCCCACCACAACTCGATGCTTGGATGCGAAAAAGATGGATTGATCGAAACTTTCTCCGGAAATACATACAACGAGGAGTTCATTTCTGCCCATTCATAATCCCAATGATGAGAGCGTTGTGATCGTCCATTGATTTCCCTCTCGTGATATTTTTTGGTGTCTAATCACGGAATCTCTCGCTTGGATGTGTTCCAAAATCGAAGAAAGGCGTGATTCTCCTCCTTTTAGGTGAAGGTGGGACTAAGGAAGAAGTCACAACATCATAGGGCTTCTTCAACTCAAATTTATCAGGGATCCCAGAGATCTAGTCTTAGCTAAGTTAGCCTAGATATCGGCACTGGGTATACTATGGCCATCTCTTTTCTTTTTCAATATATTTTCATTTTGCTGAACCAAACCCTCCTAAATAGGCGCCACTGATAAAAGATGTTCTTTCTCAACATTAGATGTGAAGGAGGCCTAATATCTACAGAAGTTCCTAAGCAACTTCGAGTAGCAATCTTGATAATGCAGGTGTACGTAGGCAGTGTTGCAAGGGGACTTGTCTGTTGATCAAATATTTCTATATGAAAAAATCGAGTCGGAATTGGAAGAAAGAACCCTCCACCCGCAACAGATCATAGAGGAGGATTTATTCGGTCACATAGTTCGACTCCTAAAATATGGCGCCCTTATGGAGTTTGTAAATAGACGCCCTTGATGAATTATAATGGGCGCTGCTAGGCTCACAAAAAATCTCTCTCCCCAAAATCGTGGATTAACAGGTATGATTTATCGTATGGTCTCACTTCTGTGTGAGACGCGAGCCAGACCACGGATTCAATGCACGGTTAATATGTTCATTTTCGAATTATAATTTACTCATTAATTAGCAGGGGCGAGCAGTGAATTGGTGGATCAAGATTTATTGTTATCGGCGCCTTGTTTAGGCCGTACCAATAGTACGGTACGGTTTATGACTGAATCAAAATCAAAACCAATAAATTTGGATTTATTGATTTGGAAACCGGTACTACTATTAAGTAAATTGGGTTTGATTTATAATCAATAAAAAATTTCAGACCTTTTAGTTTTTTCTCTTTCTCCTAATTAACTAGGCGTCCCAGGGGCGGAACTATATAGTTAAGCCAGCCCAAAGTCTAATTAAAAAAACATACATTTTGTAATGCAATTGTGTTTGGTTAAAAAAATCAAACCTAAATAATAGGCTTAAGCCAGCCCAAATCAAGCTAATTTGTTTTCAAGTCATCCCAACATTTATTTTCTAACTCGAGGCTTCGTATTGTAGGTGAAATAAGAAAATTTCTATCTAACAAGTGTTTTCTTTTTCTCTTTTTGTTTTTATTGAATAGCTTAAGTTTTGGGAGCATTGGATAAATTACTCCAACGCGCTAAAGAGCATGATACCAAGTCTTTGAAAATAAATTGGGATTTTTTCATGATTTCTGTATAACACATTCAAACTCTATGCACACTACACACAAGACACTCATCACTATCGACTTGTGTGCGCAATTCACTCACACAATTACTGTTAAACCCATGTTTTAGACAAGGGGGATATTCTGGGTGTTAGAATACGGGTATCCAACTCAAAATTAATTGGCAATGAGTGGAGAGGCCCATGGGATTATAAACCGTAGGATCTTAGATGCCCAAACAATGTGGGACTAATAATCTCAACACGCCCCCTCTTTGGCCTTCTGGATTTTCAGTACCTTCTTCACAATTTTCTTCTCTTCAACCAAGAAAGCACGGATGATCCTCTCTCTGACAACACTTCCAGATAATACTCCACCATAGGCACGGTTCACAGTTCTCCTGTTTCTAGATAATCTAGACCTCTTGTATTCAGCAGGTCTTAGATGAGGAATCCCTTGAATCCTCTTTCTAGTAACAGGGCACACAGGTCCTTTAGCCTTCTTCTTGGTCCTCTGGAGTATTTCTTCTGAGCCTACTCATCCAAACCCAAAAGCTTTCGCTTCTCTCAATCTAGGCTTTTGTGGAGGTCTTCTCCTTGGCCTTCTAGATCTCAATGTTGCGGAAACAAATATTCTTCTTTTCTCGTTAACCATCAAAACCCATCTTCCGGTTTTTAATAAACTCTCTGTTTCTGTATCACCATTACTGGCGGCAACAAGTTCTTCTTTCTTCTCTCCACTATAATGAATGTCATCATCTCCTTCCTCTTACCTGTTTAGCTTTGACCATATTTCACATATATTTGGTGTTAATTCCATGCTAGTATTTGATAGTTTTCTTGCATATTATTGTGTGTTATGCGTGTTTTCTCTTATTTGTGTGTTATTAGGTGAATAATCCAAAAAGAAGTGAATTCGAGCATAGTTGTGCAATGAAAGAATCTAGCTAAGAGTGGAGAAGGGCCAAAGGCCAAATGTAACTCGTTCAAATACAAGATTTATACTTTTTATTGGGTAGAGGACGACAATGCAAATCCAACGGCGAAAGAACGAAGTCATTCGGAGTTCGTATGAAGAAGTTATGGCCGAAACGAGAATGAAGTTGGAATTAAACTGTCAGTCTTCCAGGACTGACAGTTGAAAGGGAATGTCAAGTGCTATTGCCACCCCTTCGTTCGTTAAGGGGCATCCACTTTGTTAAGGGGCACCCTCAGTAGACACCTGCTAAGCGCACTCCCGGTTTGGTTAGGGGGACACCACCTTCTTCACGATTTCAAAACCAAATTTTGGCGGGAATTTTTGTTCATCTGTGTAAATTTTCTGGGATGAATTCGGACGTGATTTTTAGTGATTTAACGGCCGAGGTTGATTGATATCACCCTGTTTTGATTAAATAGGGATGGTAATGAGTATGGTTTCGTCACATAATGGCTATATAACTCACGGTTGGAGTTTGATGTTGGCGGAAATGGTGATGACGTTCATGGGTGATGATGGAAGAAAACATATGCACGAGACTATTGGAGACTACCTTTTTCAAATCAACAGAGGCACCAGACCAGATTTCTTAGAAGCTGACTAAAGAGCTTTCTTTTGAGTGTGTGTCACCATACGTAAATTCCGGGTAGAATGGTGAGCTACCCAACTTCACACTATTTTCAGCACTATTTTTGATCTCTTGAGTGCTAATTTTGTCAATCATGAGGGTGTCGTTTATAGATGAAAACCTCCTTCTTGTAGTTTGATTTGCAGTTAGCACCATTCTCTCTCGCCAACAACAGGTCCATAGAAACACATCATCAGCAAAGGAGCGACATCAAAATCTACAAGGAAATTTGAAGAAGTTTAAGGTTTTTAAGCAACAATTCAAGGAAGATCAAATTTTATATCTAAGTATGAAGACTTATTTACAAGAGCAGAGAAAATCAAAAGATGAAAAATATTGAAGTTTATGATACAAAGACAATACAAGTTGTGAAAATCAAAGTGGTAAAGTACTTCTTTCATGTCCATGTTAATTTTATTATTGTAGTTGCAATCTTAATTAAAAAAAAAAAATTAAAAAAAAATTAAAAAAAAAATGAAAAAAATAAAAAATATACAAAATACAAAAAGATTTGCATTTAGGATTTATTTGTTCAATAAGGCCATGGGGAAGAAAAATATATAAAGAAGTTTCAAGCGACAAGAAATAGAGGAAAAAGAGTTATAAATTGTCAAAGTTCTACGAAATTCAAGAATTTATCATCAACAGTTGAAGACCTAAGACCAAGATGAAGAAGACGAGCCGAAGGAAGACGTTTCTATTGGATCTTTGTGAGAGTGGTGTTATCATCAGTGCAATCAGATGTGAAGGTGGTAAGTACTCTCATCCTTGCTATAAGTGGTTGATTTCCTTTCTTAGAGATCATCAGAAAAAGTCTTTTACTTCCCACGATTTTGTGGGGTCTCCAGAAACAATTCGGAAGGTTTCCTTCCCACCATTCAACGTGTGTAGGAGTTCTATCTGCATTCCTACCTGCACACATGTGAGACCCATAAAAAAGATGTCTTATTGAGTGCAATTATCATAAAATCCTTTAAGTGAGGCAGAAGTCGAGGCGAAATGCTTATTGGTCGTTTCTCAAACACGCATTCTCTCATTATGGTGTGATTATTTCTCACTCAATATTTAAGAATGAGAATATGTTCTTTGGTATTTCTAACTTCTTATTACTAGCATGTAGAAACTCTATGTCCTCATAACTCTTTGGATGCTTGGGACGCTGGAACGCTTTGAAGTTGGAGTAGGTTTTGTGGGTATACCTCTGGTAAACCCTCCCGAGACTATAACTCGGCCACTAGGGACACCTAGGGGTTTAAAGGCTTATTGCATACGCTAAATGCAATCGTGATGCCTGCGACGGTGAGTTAGGATTTTTAGTTTGCTCGAGGACTAGCAAAAGCCAGTGTGGGGGAATTTGATAAGTGCATATTTCACATATATTTGGTGTTAATTCCATGCTAGTATTTGATAGTTTTCTTGCATATTATTGTGTGTTACGCGTGTTTTCTCTTATTTGTGTGTTATTAGGTGAATAATCCAAAAAGAAGTGAATTCGAGCATAGTTGTGCAATGAAAGAATCTAGCTAAGAGTGGAGAAGGGCCAAAGGCCAAATGTAACTCGTTCAAATACAAGATTTATACTTTTTATTGGGTAGAGGACGACAATGCAAATCCAACGGCGAAAGAACGAAGTCATTCGGAGTTCGTATGAAGAAGTTATGGCAAAACAAAAGAATGAAGTTGGAATTAAAATCGGTCTTCATGTTTACAAGTTGAAAGGGAATGTCAAGTGATATTGCCACCCCTTCGTTCGTTAAGGGGCATCCACTTTGTTAAGGGGCACCCTCAGTAGACACCTGCTAAGCGCACTCCCGGTTTGGTTAGGGGGACACCACCTTCTTCACGATTTCAAAACCAAATTTTGGCGGGAATTTTTGTTCATCTGTGTAAATTTTCTGGGATGAATTCGGACGTGATTTTTAGTGATTTAACGGCCGAGGTTGATTGATATCACCCTGTTTTGATTAAATAGGGATGGTAATGAGTATGGTTTCGTCACATAATGGCTATATAACTCACGGTTGGAGTTTGATGTTGGCGGAAATGGTGATGACGTTCATGGGTGATGATGGAAGAAAACATATGCACGATCAACTATTGGAGACTACCTTTTTCAAATCAACAGAGGCACCAGACCAGATTTCTTAGAAGCTGACTAAAGAGCTTTCTTTTGAGTGTGTGTCACCATACGTAAATTCCGGGTAGAATGGTGAGCTACCCAACTTCACACTATTTTCAGCACTATTTTTGATCTCTTGAGTGCTAATTTTGTCAATCATGAGGGTGTCGTTTATAGATGAAAACCTCCTTCTTGTAGTTTGATTTGCAGTTAGCACCATTCTCTCTCGCCAACAACAGTCCATAGAAACACATCATCAAGAAAGGAGCGACATCAAAATCTACAAGGAAATTTGAAGAAGTTTAAGGTTTTTTAAGCAACAATTCAAGGAAGATCAAATTTTATATCTAAGTATGAAGACTTATTTACAAGAGCAGAGAAAATCAAAAGATGAAAAATATTGAAGTTTATGATACAAAGACAATACAAGTTGTGAAAATCAAAGTGGTAAAGTACTTCTTTCATGTCCATGTTAATTTTATTATTGTAGTTGCAATCTTAATTAAAAAAAAAAAAAAAAAATAAAAAAAAAAAAAAAAAAATAAAAAATATACAAAATACAAAAAGATTTGCATTTAGGATTTATTTGTTCAATAAGGCCATGGGGAAGAAAAATATATAAAGAAGTTTCAAGCGACAAGAAATAGAGGAAAAAGAGTTATAAATTGTCAAAGTTCTACGAAATTCAAGAATTTATCATCAACAGTTGAAGACCTAAGACCAAGATGAAGAAGACGAGCCGAAGGAAGACGTTTCTATTGGATGCTGTGAGAGTGGTGTTATCATCAGTGCAATCAGATGTGAAGGTGGTAAGTACTCTCATCCTTGCTATAAGTGGTTGATTTCCTTTCTTAGAGATCATCAGAAAAAGTCTTTTACTTCCCACGATTTTGTGGGGTCTCCAGAAACAATTCGGAAGGTTTCCTTCCCACCATTCAACGTGTGTAGGAGTTCTATCTGCATTCCTACCTGCACACATGTGAGACCCATAAAAAAAGCTGTCTTATTGAGTGCAATTATCATAAAATCCTTTAAGTGAGGCAGAAGTCGAGGCGAAATGCTTATTGGTCGTTTCTCAAACACGCATTCTCTCATTATGGTGTGATTATTTCTCACTCAATATTTAAGAATGAGAATATGTTCTTTGGTATTTCTAACTTCTTATTACTAGCATGCAGAAACTCTATGTCCTCATAACTCTTTGGATGCTTGGGACGCTGGAACGCTTTGAAGTTGGAGTAGGTTTTGTGGGTATACCTCTGGTAAACCCTCCCGAGACTATAACTCGGCCACTAGGGACACCTAGGGGTTTAAAGGCTTATTGCATACGCTAAATGCAATCGTGATGCCTGCGACAGTGAGTTAGGATTTTTAGTTTGCTCGAGGACTAGCAAAAGCCAGTGTGGGGGAATTTGATAAGTGCATATTTCACATATATTTGGTGTTAATTCCATGCTAGTATTTGATAGTTTTCTTGCATATTATTGTGTGTTACGCGTGTTTTCTCTTATTTGTGTGTTATTAGGTGAATAATCCAAAAAGAAGTGAATTCGAGCATAGTTGTGCAATGAAAGAATCTAGCTAAGAGTGGAGAAGGGCCAAAGACCAATTGTAACTCGTTCAAATACAAGATTTATACTTTTTATTGGGTAGAGGACGACAATGCAAATCCAACGGCGAAAGAACGAAGTCATTCGGAGTTCGTATGAAGAAGTTATGGCCGAAACGAGAATGAAGTTGGAATTAAACTGTTAGAATGATTTTGAAAGGGAATGTCAAGTGCTATTGCCACCCCTTCGTTCGTTAAGGGGCATCCACTTTGTTAAGGGGCAGTAGACATGTAAGCGCACTAGGAGTTAGGGGGACACCACCTTCTTCACGATTTCAAAACCAAATTTTAGAGAATTTTTGTTTCGGTAAATTTTTGGGATGAATTCGGACGTGATTTTTAGTGATTTAACGGCCGAGGTTGATTGATATCACCTAACTTTTTGATTAAATAGGGATGGTAATGAGTATGGTTTCGTCACATAATGGCTATATAACTCACGGTTGGAGTTTGATGTTGCAGAGGAAATGGTGATGACGTTCAGGGTGATGATGGAAGAAAATATTACGAGACTATTGGAGACTACCTTTTTCAAATCAACAGAGGCACCAGACCAGATTTCTTTGAAAGCTGACTAAAGAGCTTTCTTTTGAGTGTGTGTCACCATACGTAAATTCGGGTAGAATGGTGAGCTACCCAACTTCACACTATTTTCAGCACTATTTTTGATCTCTTGAGTGCTAATTTTGTCAATCATGAGGGTGTCGTTTATAGATGAAAACCTCCTTCTTGTAGTTTGATTTGCAGTTAGCACCATTCTCTCTCGCCAACAACAGGTCCATAGAAACACATCATCAGCAAAGGAGCGACATCAAAATCTACAAGGAAATTTGAAGAAGTTTAAGTTTTTTTAAGCAACAATTCAAGGAAGATCAAATTTTATATCTAAGTATGAAGACTTATTTACAAGAGCAGAGAAAATCAAAAGATGAAAAATATTGAAGTTTATGATACAAAGACAATACAAGTTGTGAAAATCAAAGTGGTAAAGTACTTCTTTCATGTCCATGTTAATTTTATTATTGTAGTTGCAATCTTAATTAAAAAAAAAAAATTAAAAAAAAATTAAAATAAAAATGAAAAAAATAAAAAATACAAAATACAAAAAGATTTGCATTTAGGATTTATTTGTTCAATAAGGCCATGGGGAAGAAAAATATATAAAGAAGTTTCAAGCGACAAGAAATAGAGGAAAAAGAGTTATAAATTGTCAAAGTTCTACGAAATTCAAGAATTTATCATCAACAGTTGAAGACCTAAGACCAAGATGAAGAAGACGAGCCGAAGGAAGACGTTTCTATTGGATGCTGTGAGAGTGGTGTTATCATCAGTGCAATCAGATGTGAAGGTGGTAAGTACTCTCATCCTTGCTATAAGTGGTTGATTTCCTTTCTTAGAGATCATCAGAAAAAGTCTTTTACTTCCCACGATTTTGTGGGGTCTCCAGAAATAATTCGGAAGGTTTCCTTCCCACCATTCAACGTGTGTAGGAGTTCTATCTTCATTCCTACCTGCACACATGTGAGACCCATAAAAAAGATGTCTTATTGAGTGCAATTATCATAAAATCCTTTAAGTGAGGCAGAAGTCGAGGCGAAATGCTTATTGGTCGTTTCTCAAACACGCGTTCTCTCATTATGGTGTGATTATTTCTCACTCAATATTTAAGAATGAGAATATGTTCTTTGGTATTTCTAACTTCTTATTACTAGCATGCAGAAACTCTATGTCCTCATAACTCTTTGAATGCTGAGACGCTGGAACGCTTTGAAGTTGGAGTAGGTTTTGTGGGTATACCTCTGGTAAACCCTCCCGAGACTATAACTCGGCCACTAGGGACACCTAGGGGTTTAAAGGCTTATTGCATACGCTAAATGCAATCGTGATGCCTGCGACAGTGAGTTAGGATTTTTAGTTTGCTCGAGGACTAGCAAAAGCCAGTGTGGGGGAATTTGATAAGTGCATATTTCACATATATTTGGTGTTAATTCCATGCTAGTATTTGATAGTTTTCTTGCATATTATTGTGTGTTACGCGTGTTTTCTCTTATTTGTGTGTTATTAGGTGAATAATCCAAAAAGAAGTGAATTCGAGCATAGTTGTGCAATGAAAGAATCTAGCTAAGAGTGGAGAAGGGCCAAAGGCCAAATGTAACTCGTTCAAATACAAGATTTATACTTTTTATTGGGTAGAGGACGACAATGCAAATCCAACGGCGAAAGAACGAAGTCATTCGGAGTTCGTATGAAGAAGTTATGGCCGAAACGAGAATGAAGTTGGAATTAAACTGTCAGTCTTTTGAAAGGGAATGTCAAGTGATATTGCCACCCCTTCGTTCGTTAAGGGGCATCCACTTTGTTAAGGCACAGTAGACACCTGCTAAGCGCACTCCCGGTTTGGTTAGGGGGACACCACCTTCTTCACGATTTCAAAACCAAATTTTGGCGGGAATTTTTGTTCATCTGTGTAAATTTTCTGGGATGAATTCGGACGTGATTTTTAGTGATTTAACGGCCGAGGTTGATTGATATCACCCTGTTTTGATTAAATAGGGATGGTAATGAGTAAGTCACATAATGGCTATATAACTCACGGTTGGAGTTTGATGTTGGCGGAAATGGTGATGACGTTCATGGGTGATGATGGAAGAAAACATATGCACGAGACTATTGGAGACTACCTTTTTCAAATCAACAGAGGCACCAGACCAGATTTCTTAGAAGCTGACTAAAGAGCTTTCTTTTGAGTGTGTGTCACCATACGTAAATTCCGGGTAGAATGGTGAGCTACCCAACTTCACACTATTTTCAGCACTATTTTTGATCTCTTGAGTGCTAATTTTGTCAATCATGAGGGTGTCGTTTATAGATGAAAACCTCCTTCTTGTAGTTTGATTTGCAGTTAGCACCATTCTCTCTCGCCAACAACAGGTCCATAGAAACACATCATCAGCAAAGGAGCGACATCAAAATCTACAAGGAAATTTGAAGAAGTTTAAGGTTTTTAAGCAACAATTCAAGGAAGATCAAATTTTATATCTAAGTATGAAGACTTATTTACAAGAGCAGAGAAAATCAAAAGATGAAAAATATTGAAGTTTATGATACAAAGACAATACAAGTTGTGAAAATCAAAGTGGTAAAGTACTTCTTTCATGTCCATGTTAATTTTATTATTGTAGTTGCAATCTTAATTAAAAAAAAAAAATTAAAAAAAAATTAAAAAAAAAATGAAAAAAATTAAAAATATACAAAATACAAAAAGATTTGCATTTAGGATTTATTTGTTCAATAAGGCCATGGGGAAGAAAAATATATAAAGAAGTTTCAAGCGACAAGAAATAGAGGAAAAAGAGTTATAAATTGTCAAAGTTCTACGAAATTCAAGAATTTATCATCAACAGTTGAAGACCTAAGACCAAGATGAAGAAGACGAGCCGAAGGAAGACGTTTCTATTGGATGCTGTGAGAGTGGTGTTATCATCAGTGCAATCAGATGTGAAGGTGGTAAGTACTCTCATCCTTGCTATAAGTGGTTGATTTCCTTTCTTAGAGATCATCAGAAAAAGTCTTTTACTTCCCACGATTTTGTGGGGTCTCCAAAAACAATTCGGAAGGTTTCCTTCCCACCATTCAACGTGTGTAGGAGTTCTATCTGCATTCCTACCTGCACACATGTGAGACCCATAAAAAAAAGCTGTCTTATTGAGTGCAATTATCATAAAATCCTTTAAGTGAGGCAGAAGTCGAGGCGAAATGCTTATTGGTCGTTTCTCAAACACGCATTCTCTCATTATGGTGTGATTATTTCTCACTCAATATTTAAGAATGAGAATATGTTCTTTGGTATTTCTAACTTCTTATTACTAGCATGCAGAAACTCTATGTCCTCATAACTCTTGGATGCTTGGGACGCTGGAACGCTTTGAAGTTGGAGTAGGTTTTGTGGGTATACCTCTGGTAAACCCTCCCGAGACTATAACTCGGCCACTAGGGACACCTAGGGGTTTAAAGGAGCAGACACAACACCGGGAATTTCTCACCGTCCCTTTAGCTCGACTGGCGCACAACCATACATGCTGTCTTTCTTTTCTTTACAACCTTCCTGTTGTATCTTTTTCTATTTTCTTTGAGGCTTTCAGTCCTTTCTTCAAATCACCTCAACATCTTTGCTTTCTATTCATTTCAACTTCCCGAAATGTTCTTCAATCGTAGCTGATGCACAAACAACATCAATGACAACCACTTCCTCGGCTGCTTTCTCGGTTTGAAACTCACCATAAATTCATCATAAACTAGAGTTCTTAATTCATCTCGTCAAGATCATAATTCTTGATCATCAGCAACTTACCCAAAATCTCTAACGATGTCGTTGTTGTTTCCTTGTTTGTCTCAACTTCGCAAACAGTCCCTTTTATCTGTCTGATGTATTCTTCTTTTCACATGGCAGCGACAACCACATCTCAAACTTTCACAAACGAAAGCCACCAAACTTGACAGCAACAATCTCCGTCGGCAACAAATTCTACTTTTATTTGTTCAAAACCCTAACTTCTTCTGTGCTCAAGAGCGATCTCTTTATTTGTTTCAATGATCTTCCATTCACTGCTTCTCTCAACGATTGCCGCTTCATCTTTTTCAATCTCAAATTCAACCCATGTTTTCTTATTAACTTCGATTCATGTCCTAACCCTAACTTGTCGAACCTTTTTTTTTTTTTTTTTTTTAATTGTGTCTTGTCCCTCGGTGTAGACTCACACGGACTTAGATTTAGCCAATTGTTGAGATTATTAGTCCCACATTGTTTGGGCATCTAAGATCCTGCGGTTTATAATCCCATGGGCCTCTCCACTCATTGCCAATTGGTTGTGAGTTGGATGCCCGTATTCTAATATGTTATCACAGCCAGGCCCTGTATGAGACGTGAGACCCAGTAAGACCCAAGAAGGCAGGGCAACCATACAACGGTCCATATAAAGTGTGGAGCTACTCCACTTGTTGCCAATTGGTTTTGAGTTGGATGCCCGTATTCTAACATGGTATCAGAGCAGGCTATTTGTGTCGAGTCAGTTGACCGCACCTTTACTCCGCGTCACCCGGTTTAATTGTCCACGTGTTAGACCCAACGAGGCTACACGTGAGGGAGCGTGTTGAGATTATTAGTCCCACATTGTTTGGGCATCTAAGATCCAGCGGTTTATAATCCCATGGGCCTCTCCACTCATTGCCAATTGGTTGTGAGTTGGATGCCCGTATTCTAATATGTTATCACAGCCATTCCATGTATGAGACGTGAGACCCAGTAAGACCCAAGAAGGCAGGGCAACCATACAGCGGTCCATATAAAGTGTAGAGCTACTCCACTTGTTGCCAATTGGTTTTGAGTTGGATGCCTGTATTCTAACACTAGGATGTGTCAACAAATGATATACAACATCATCAACGAACCAATTTAAAGACTTAAAAGGCATAGATAAATGAAGTTTCCACATTCAACGATAAGGAAATCCTTGTTTCCTATTAGCCGAAATAAGTCTTTTGTAAATTTTGTTAAACGAGAGCTTAGGTGGGACACTTATTAACGTTGATGATTGGTTGAAAAATTATAAACTCAAAAGGAAAACTTAACTTACCGTGTTTGCAATTTTATGGACGTCCAAATTCAATTCGGTAGACGAGTACCTATCATATTAGGACTCTTTTTTTCCAACATAAAGGGGGGAAACCCCCACATATTTTTTGCAAAGTTAAAAGAAAATAATAAAGTAAAATCCACATATATGTTCTATCTTTTCTCTACCTATTTAATGCATCGAGAGGATCGGGGTGAAACCCGCACACCAAATCAAAAATATGGTTAACAAAAAGAAAATGGCTAGTGCATAGTATGGCACTAATCTAGTGATGTATATTATTGTAAAGGTATTGCATCTAAACTTTTTGCTTCCCTTCCTAAGCACAATGATGCTAATGCTGATACTTGTTCCTTGCTCAAAGATGCAACGTTTACCTTGATGCTTATCTATAAAAGAATCTTGATGATAAGGCATTATTATGCTTGTCCTCGTCCATATATGCAGAATTTTTCGTAAGTTGTTTACTCGAGGAAGCATTATCATGCTAATGCATTATTATGTTGTGTTGCTCTCTGTAGGATTGTGATGCTAATACATTTTTCATATGTTGCTTGCTCGAGGAAACATTATGTTGCTAATGCATTATATATGTAAAGACTTAAAGGTTTAGGCAAATAAAGCTTCCACGTTGAACAGTGAGGAAACCGTCGATTCATATTGCCAAAATAAGTATTTTTTGGAGTTTTGTGAAAAGAGCGTTTTGGAGAAGACATTTGGCAACGTATGATTGACTTATAAAGACTAGTAAAAGGATTAAAAAAAAAATTGGAATTCATTATGTGACAATATTTAGGTGACGACAGTTGACAACGTATGCTTAGCTTTAAAATTACAAATTCAAAAGGAAAACCTAACTTATCGTGTTTGGAATTTTATGAAAATCCAAATTCAATTTGGAGATCGAGTACCTGCCATATTATTGTTGAATTCTATTTATCACTAACCACAAGGAGATAGAGGTGGCCTTTTTTAGAAGACTCATTTTACACATGTTGTTAGTTGTTGATCCATGGTAGGTAAGCCTCCATATTAATAGTTGTTAGTTGTTAGCCTCCATAGGCATAGTTGTTAGCCTCCATAAGCATAGTTCTCTTCTTATTTTTGTAATCTATAAATAGGCATGAGTAGTATCATTTGAAATCATCCAAAAATATCAAAAGCATTGTATTCTTGTTATCTAAACACTCAATCAATGAATATCTCTATTTTGGTTCAATCTTGATATGGTATCAGAGCAAGGTTAAGGATCCTTGTATCTAGTATTGAACCATGGGAGATTCAGATACAGAAAATTCTAAAACCACAAAACCTTCCGACACAATTATTTTTCAATCCGATGGGTCATTGTTCAAGGAAATAATTACTTTGGATGAATCAAATTATGATATGTGGTCTCAAATCATTGAGATGCATATTGCTGAGAAGGAGAAGATCTCCTTTATTCGCGGTACGTCTCCAGTTCCATCTAAAAATGATGATAAGTATGATAAATGGTACGCAAACAATCAAAAGGTCAAGAGATGGCTATTAATGTCTATGTCACCAGAAATAATAAAACGATATATTCGTTTACCTACTGCTCGTGAGATCTGGGATGCTGTTTCTAAGGCTTTCTATGATGGAGCAGATGAACTACAAATTTATATCTTAAATCAAAGGGCTTTCTCTGTCAGGAAAAATGGTAGATCACTCCAGGTCTATTATGGGGAATTAGTAGAAATCTTCAGTGAGCTAGATCACCGTGATAAGGTGATTATGGAAAATGAAAAAGATGTTGAACTATATCGAAAATCAGTTCAACGTATGAGGGTGCATATTTTTCTTGCTGGGTTAGACAATGAATTTGAACAAATACGTGGGGAAATTCTAAGGAAGGATCCCATACCTGAATTAGAACCTTGTTATGCTTTGGTACGACGTGAATCTGTCCGGCATACTACAATGAACAAAGGAACTGAAGTTGATACTTCTGCAATGGCAACCCGTCGTCAATACAACATTAAAGATAAGTCTGCCACCTGCACTCATTGTAATGAACGTGGTCATACCAAAGACAACTGCTTTGAGATTTTCGGGTATCCACATTGGTGGGATAAACGTGATCCCAAGAAAAAGAACTCCGTTGCAGCAGCACATGTGGTTAGCAATCTAACTTCCGCTATGGAAACAACCAATGGTAAGGTCTTTAATGTTTCACAAGTTGTTCCTAATAGCTCATGGATAATTGATTCGGGTTGCACAGACCATATGACTTTTGATTCCAGACATATTTCTCCTCTTAAAATATCCATACACAACTCCGTTTGTACAACAAATGGATCTTTGGCTCCAGTAATTGGAGAACAATCATTAAATCTTACTGATACATTGAGTCTAGATTCCATTTTAGTCGTTCCCTCTCTAAATTATAATCTATTATCAGTTTCCCAAATTACTTTTTTTTTGAAGAAAACATATTTTTATTTATATTACTCCTCAAACAAATTGAGGTGTTGTAAAATACAACTCGGTGGTTCATTATGAACCCACCATCTGTTTACATAATTAGAGATTGCACTTTGAGCCAAGTCATGTGCAATAGAATTAGAATCTCTAGGTACAGCCGTGAAACTTACTGCACGGAAATCCTTGATGTGATCTCGGATGAATAGAATATTTGATCGAATTCCCCATGGAATCTCCTCCGTGTGTCCTGTGATAGCTTTTGGGATATCAGTCGCATCACCTTCTACAATTATCTTGGTCACTTGAAGTCTGTTTGCTAATAAAAGACCAAATCCATAAGCTTTTGCCTCTGCTATCATATAAGAGAAGGCATCAAAGCATGCAGCTCCACTACCTAAATGATTACCAAATGAGTCTCTATCTACTGCCGCCATTTCTCCTTTCCCATTATTAAATGCTGCATCGAAATTAATCTTGATAACCAGTGGAGGGGGTCGCTCCCAATGAATATTATTGATCTTAATAACACTTATGTTCGAACAAAAGTTTAAAGCTTGATGGAGATCAAATAACTTAAAATCCTGTAGAGATTTATGCATACACTGCTCGATAGAAGTTGTTGAATTTCTGAAGACCAATTCGTTTCTTGCCTTCCATATATTCCAAAGGATACAAGATCCTAAATTTAACATGATAACTCCATCGGGAAATTCTATCCAATTGATAATGACTTGCATTGGGCATGTAGTATTCTGAAGTTCGATGAGAATCGGACTTAATTGAAAAACTTCCTTTGAATACTGACAGTCAAAAAGAAGATGCAATACTGTTTCTTCCTCGCACTGACAGAATGGACAAATATTCTGAACGTGATTGTTGAACTTCTTTAGATTATTGTAAACCGCAATACCTTCATGTAATATTTTCCATGTGAAAATATGAATTTTTGGCTGTGTTTTCATGAGTTTCCAAAATCTCTTCCAGGGAAAAGCAGAGATTGTAGAACTTGTAGCCACATTGTCTGACAATAGCTTGTAACAAGACTTTGTTGTGAAATTTCCAGAAGGAGTTTTAAGCCACACTAGTTTGTCTTTCACGAGTTCATCTTGAGGAATATAGATATTAAGAATGGCCTCAACTTCCTCAGATGGGAAAATTTCCAATAGAAGTTCTATATTCCATCTCTTTTCATTCGGGAAAAATAGTTATGAGACCTTAGATACCATAATATTAGAATTAGGTATCATGGTAGGACGAAATCCCGGCAATGTAGGGATCCAAGGATCCTTCCAGATATGAATTGAATCTCCATAACCGATAAACCAACAGATGTTATTAACTAATAGGTGCCGGACAGAAAGCATGTCTTTCCAAGTGTTGGAATCAGTCTGTTTTTCTCGGTAGTCCCAGAAAGAAATATCATGTAAGTACTTGGATGAATAAAGTTGTACCCAGGCAGAATCTTCATTGGTCAGAAATCTCCAAACCAATTTAGTTATCAAGGAAGAATTGACAAATTCCATGTTTCTTATACCCAAACCCCCATCTTCTTTTGCTCTTTCAATTTTTCCCCATTTGATAAAATGAGACTTTCTAGTGTTGACATCATGTCCCCTCCAAAAAGACCTTTGAATTTGAGAAATTTTATTCAGAGATCCTTTTGGAAGTATGCAGTTTCCCATGGAGTAATTTGGGATTGTTGACAACACACTTTTAGATAGAATAGTTCTACCTGCCGAGTTAACATAAAAAATTCTCCATCCAACTAACTTGGTTCCAAATTTAGACACCAAAGGTTCAAAAGTATCCAAACTACAATCAGACTTTAATGGGTATGTACCCAAATATTTTTCATCTACTTGCATTTCATTAACTCCTAATTTATGAATAGTAATCCATTTGTTGTTGATGGTGCAGCCCTTGTTAAAATGATAGAGGATTTGGAATAGTTAATAATCTGACCTGAGAACGCTGCGTAGCTATCTAAAATGCACTTCAACTGCTCCACATTATAATCTGAATTTTTCCCAAAGAAAAATAGATCATCCGCAAACATGAGATGACTAATTGATGGAGCCTGGTTGTTGATTTTGTAACCACTATACAGATTTAAACACTCAAATTGTTTCATGAGAAGAGACAAACCTTGAGAACAAATGATGAATAAAGAAGGAGATAGAGGACATCCTTGTCGTAGACCTCTTCCACTTTTGAAATTACCATATGGCGACCCATTCAACAGTATTGAGAAGGTAGGAGAACTTACACAATTCATGATTAGTTTATGGGAGAGACCATGAATACCAAGTTGATGCAACATGAATTCCAAGAAGGACCAAGAAACACGATCATATGCCTTAGACATATCCAAGTTTAGAGCAAAAATACCTTGTTTTGATTTAGACTTGCGCATGGAGTGAAATAACTCTTTAGCAATTACAATATTATCTGTAATTTGTCTATTTTTGACAAAGGCATTTTGATACGGAGAAATAAATCTACCCATGTAAGGACTCGGTCTATTAGAAATAATTTTTGCAACAAACTTGTACAGTACATTACACAGAGCAATCGGCCTAAATTCCATGGCTGAAGTTGGATTCTTAATCTTAGGAATTAAGCTAATATGGGTATGATTTAACGTACCAGGTATGTCTCCAGAGATGAATATTTGTTGAATGAAATTTGTAGTTTCTTCTCCCACAATGGACCAACATTTCTTGTAGAATAAAACTGGAAAACCATCAGGACCCGGGGATCCAAGTGGATTCATCTTTCTGACAATGTTCCAGATGTCTACCTCTGACGGGATTGCCATTATAGACTTATTGGAATCTAAATCCAGAGAGAATGATGTAGGATGAAGATTTGAAGGTGGTAGAATAGTTTCATCTTCAGTGAAGAGATTCTGGAAAAAAGAAATTAACTCTTTGGAAATGTCATTTGGATGAGTTAACCATTCCTGGTTATTGTTTTGAATTCAAGAAATCTGGTTCTTTCTTCTTCTTTGTTGGACTAAAAGATGAAATTGTTTGGTATTCTTGTCACCAGTTTTCAGCCAAATCTGTTTCATATGCTGATCCCAATAGGTAGCTTCCATGACAATATAATCATTAAGTTGAGAAGTTGTTTCCTTTTCTTTACTGATGTTATTTGTAGATGGAGTTAAACTTTGTAGATGAAGTAATCTCTTTTTTAGTCTTCTGATCTTGTTTTTGATGCTTCCAATCTTTCTTTTACTCCGGCCTTTAAGAAAAGTACCCAACGATTTTAGTTTAGAAGTTACATCACCCGAAATGTTAATATTCCAACATTCTAGCACCACCTTCATCAAATCTGGATGACTACACCAAAACGCTTCAAATATGTTTGAAGGAGGTTTTCTAGGAATATCTCTGCAAGTGTTCAACATTATTGGCCAATGATCGCTTGATAATCTAGGCATATGAAGAACACCAGAATTCTCAAATTGAAGACACCAGTCCGGAGAAGCTAAAACTCTGTCGAGACGTTCTCTGATAAGATCTTGATGTTGTCTTCCATTGCACCAAGTATAAGCTGGCCCAGAATATCCCAGATCAAGAAGATGATTTTCATGGATAAAACTATTAAACTGAGATATTGTATTGTTCATAGATTGAACACCTCCAAACTTCTCTCGGATCGAAGACAGGGCGTTAAAATCCCCAATGTAGCATTTTGGGCCATGCACATGCTGAGAGTAAATAGATAAACTTTGCCAAAAATTAGATCTATTCGTTCTATTCGGAGGATCATAAATGCAGAAAAGATTCCAATATGGACAAGGGCCTTGCTGATTAATTTGAATATGGATTAGATTTTTTGAAAAAGAAACAACTTCATCTTCTATATGATTCTGCCATAAGACCCACAAACCACCACTTCGACCTACCACCGGAACCACACAATGATTAGAATAACCAAACCTGTTGATAATTAAGTTTGAGGAAGCTTCAGACAGCTTAGTTTCTGATAGAAAAACTATATCTGGTTTGGAACTTCTTAGGAAAGATTTCAGAGTTTGAATTGTTGGGTAATTACCTAACCCCCAACAATTCCAAGCAAAGACTAACATGGACCGTGCGGCCTATTAGGGATAGCCGCCACCTCCCATTGATTATCTGAATTCTCCTTGCTTCTCGTAACCAGGTTTGATTGTGTAATTCCAGAATTGATATGTGATCCATCAAGCATTCTTTTAGCGCCTCTAAAATCTTTGATGGAATTTGGTTCCAAAATAATGGCATTGCCAAAACCCCTAGCCATCTGTTTCCATTCACATTGAGTGGTAGCCTTGTTTGATTGTCTGGGATTCCATAGAATCCGTCTATTGTTACCACTCTATGATTTGGTGTTGGTCCTGGATAGAAGTTGATGAAGATTCTCATTAACAGACTTATTGGTGACTTCTGCAGGCGCTTGTTTAAGTTTCTTTGTGACAAACTTGAAAGACTCTGACACTTGGAAAGATTGAAAGCTATTGAATTGTAGATTTTCTGAAGTGTCTTCTTGATTACAAGAGATCGATTTACCCTTGGCTAATTCAGAGGTTATCTGTTGCAGGTCAGGAATTGTAGCAGTTGTTGAATAATCACACTGCGTCTATGATTCAGTTATGGGTGAAGAAATCTATCCATTCAGATAAGAATAATCCAAACGGTTTGTATTTGAGTTGTTAACCGTCAGATTGTGCATATCAGGGATACAACCGAATTCTGGTAACTGCTTTTGCAAGTTAACCCCTTTGTTTTTGAGTGTGTCAGCAGACGAGGTGGATCCAAATTGTCTAGTTGTGTCTGACCTGGAGTGGTGACTCATCATCTCAGAAATCCCTGTTGAGTTTGTTCTTCGGGAAGTCACAAATTCTTCTATCTCCTCCTCCTGATAATATGATTCTTTAAAATCCTCTAAATCATTAACATGGTTTTTTATAGAGGCGTTTATATACCGATTGTACTTTGGAAGTATCAGATCATAAGCCTGCTGGTGAAGCTCCAGAGGAAAATCCTGATGAATTTTGTCTTTATATTGACGAACTTTTGGGCACATTTTCATTAAATGTCCCAGGAGACCACAAAAATGACAAAATCTTGGGAGCCTTTCATATCTAATCTCTGCAGAAATTTCATTGTTAGGAGACAAAGGGAAAGAGATAGAATCTCGAAGAGGCATATTAATGTTTACTGGATTTTTCACTCTTGCAAATTTACCCCAGTTTCTAGCCTCATTTTGTGAGATTATTCTGTGACTTCCAGCAAAAGAAATTAATCTTTGAACAAACTTTCTGTCTAGGTAATTTACCGGTAAGCCATGAATTTGGACCCAAAATTCCACACAATCAAAGAGATATTCGTGTGGTAATTTATCAGGCAAACACCTCTCAAAAGCAAGAAGATCATCCCTGACAACCCACGGAGAAGATTCAATAATAAACTCAGAATCTGTATGTGATTCGAATTTGATTAAGAAAGTTTTTGTAGTAAATTCAGAAACATAGAATTTCTGGCAAAATGATTTCCATGTCTTATGCAGAAAATCCCTCACTCCGTTGATTTGGAAAGATCTCGGAGATACAATCCTGAGAACTAAACAATTTTGATAGTCAATAGATACGTTGGGTAAGGGTGTATCTATTGAAATTTTCTTTGGAGGATTGTCTTGGTTGAGAAGATTTGCAAATTGTTGGATCATACTTGTATTAGAGTTTTGTTGTTATACATTGTATTGAATTGATCTAGACATCTTATATGAATATATTGTATTGAAATTCAAGGTGCCAAAGGCTGTGAAAATGAAGAACTGAAAACTAAAATATGGGGGAAGTCTTCGTAATTAAACGAAGAATTCCACCAAGATTCTAAGTTAACAGAAGATGATAGGAAGAAGAATGTAACTAGTTGGATATAAGGTTAGAAAACAAAGGAATTTGTTGAATTATCGGAGGATTAAAGGTAGTTTTGGGAAGGAATTAGAGAATTGTTAATGGAGAAAGTTGAAGAGAGGAGAGGAGAGAGAACTGAACCCTTGAAAGCAAAATTCATTGAGCCTCATTTCCCAAATTACTAAAGTCTTACATTGTGTTGTTATTTTTTTGCCTAATTCTTGTGTGTTTAAGGACATTCAAACACGGCAGACGATTGGATTTGGGGTTAGAAGAGGAAAGCTATACTATCTAGATTTGGCGTCAAAAAGTTCAGAAAGATTATCTAATGCTTTAGTTGTGAATGGTACTCAGGGGGAGAAGGAGAAATCACAAATTTCGTTATGGCATAGACGGTTAGGGCATGTTTCTTTTGGCTACTTAAAAAGGCTATTTCCTAGTTTATTTTTAAAGATTGATGTTTCTAGTTTTCAATGTGAAGAATGTGAACTAGCTAAAAGCCATCGTACTTCATTTCCATCAAGTTTAAATAAAAGTCATATTCCATTCATGATTATTCATTCTGATGTTTGGGGGCCGTCTAAAGTTAACATTCTTGGTAGCGCACGATGGTTCGTCACCTTTATTGATGATTGCACTAGGATGACATGGGTTTGCTTGATGAAATCAAAAGATGAAGTGAATAATTTATTTCAGAAGTTTCACAAAATAGTCAACACACAATACAATACAAAGATTCAAGTTCTTTGGAGTGACATCGGAGGCGAATATTTAAGTACTGTTTTTCAACATTATTTAAGAGAATGTGGTATTGTTCATCAGACAACTTGTCCTAGTACTCCTCAACAGAATGGGGTAGATGAAAGGAAAAACCGTCACTTGCTTGAAGTTGTGCGCACTTCATTAATATCAGCTCATATGCCGTTAACTTATTCGGGTGAAGCTCTTGCCTCCGCAGCATATGTAATTAACCGTACACCTTCAAGCACTATCATTTTTCAGACACCTTTTCAAGCTCTCAGTGAGGCAACAATTTCACCAACAGTTCCAAACTTGCCTCCATGCATATTTGGTTGTGTAGTATTTGTGGACTTACACAAGAACCAACAGAGCAAGTTATCTCCCCGAGCTTTAAGATGTGTCTTCATGGGATATGCTGCAAGTCAGAAAGGATATAATTGCTACCATCCTCCAACTAAACGAATGTACATCACATTGGATGTTAAGTTTCACGAACACGTGATGTATTACTCGAAGTCTGAACTTCAGGGGGAGTATGAAAAAGAAATTCAGACTCTTGACTATGAAGAAGACATAATCGAAGAAGATGTTGTTCTTGAAATTCCAAAAGAACAGAAAGTTAGTGGGGAAGAAATTAACACATATGGTGAAATTGAAGCTATAAATGAAGTCGAAGAAGATGTTGTTCTTGAAATTCCAAAAGAACAGAAAGTTAGTGGGGAAGAAATTAACACAGATGGTGAAATTGAAGCTATAAATGAAGTTGAAGAAGATAATGCAGATGGATCAGAAGATAATGCAGATGAAGTTGAAGAAGATAATGGTATATCACCAACCCCAATCCAACCATTCTCTGAAGATTTTCTTGAACCTGCAAAGAAACAATTGCCAGAACGTCGGAATAGAGGTATCCCTAAAACTATGTATGAACCTGATATTTCATCAAAAGATAAATATCCTATGAGTAATTATGTCTCTAATCACCGTCTGACCGAATCAAATAAGTCATTTGTGAATCAATTATCTACTGTAGTTATTCCTAACATCGTGTAGGAAGCATTATCTGATCCGAAATGGAGGGAAGCTATGATCGATAAGATGAAATCCTTACAAGAAAATAATACTTGGGACATGGTTGAATGTCCAGAAGGAAAGAAAGTCGTGGGATGTCGCTGTTTTTTACAGTCAAATACAAGGCAAATGGTGAAATTGAACGCTTTAAGGCAAGATTGGTTGCTAAAGGGTATAGCCATACTTATGGTGTAGATTATAATGAGACATTCGCACTGTAGCTAAAATGAATACAGTGCGAGTCTTGTTGTCTCTTGCTGCAAATTTGGGTTGGCCATTGCAACAGTTTGATGTCAAGAACGCCTTTTTACATGGAGATTTGTCTGAGAAGTGTATATGAAGCTTCCACCAGGAATGATGGAGTCATAATTGCATAACGGAAAAGTTTGCAGGTTAAGCAAGTCATTGTATGGTCTAAAACAATCTCCGAGAGCGTGGTTTGGAAGATTTACCAAGTCTATGAGAGCATTTGGTTATCGCCAGGCAAATTCAGATCATACTTTATTCTTAAAGAGAAATCGAGGTAAGATTACAGCTTTAATCATATATGTAGATGACATGATAGTTACAGGAGATGATCTAGAAGAAAGAAAGGCTCTCCAAAATTATCTATCAAGTGAATTTCAGATGAAGGATATTGCTTCTTTAAAATACTTCCTTGGAATTGAAGTATCTCTATCAACAGAAGGAATATTCTTGTCACAAAGAAAATATGCCATTGATTTGTTAGAGGAAACAGGTATGACAAAGATGTCAACTTTGTAGATACTGAAGAGAGCTAGGTTTGAAATTATGTTCGGATGGCAACCAAGTACCTGTTGATAAAGGAAGATACCAAAGGATCGTGGGTAGACTAATGTACTTGGCACATACAAGACCCGATCTTGCATATGCATTGAGTATTGTTAGTCAATTCATGCATAATCCCGGAGAAACACATATGAATGCGGTAATGCGAATCCTAAGATACCTGAAGTCTGCTCCAGGAAAAGGGGTCTTGTTTAAGAAAGGTCAAGACTTCAAAATTATGGAGGCATATACTGATTCTGACTCTGGTGGGTCATGCGATGATATGAGGTCTACTTCAGGATATTTTACCTTCGTTGGGGGTAATCTTGTTACATGGAGAAGCAAAAAGCAAGGAGTTGTTTCACAATCAAGTGCAGAGGCTGAATGGTGAGGTATGTCGATGGGTATCTGCGAAGTGATGTGGTTAAAACGTCTGCTATCTGAATTGGGGTATCCTCCCAGGAAACCAATTCGTTTGTACTGTGATAACAAAGCGACGTGTGATATTGCACACAATCCAGTTCATCATGATCGCACAAAACATGTGGATATAGATAGGTTCTTCATTAAAGAGAAGTTGGATAATGAGATCGTGGAGTTACATAGAATTAGATCGGAAGATCGGTAAATGATATTTTAACTAAAGCGAGTTCCAAGTAAGGTATTTCTGAAGTTTGTTGGCAAGCTAGGCATGAGCGACATATATGCACCAGCTTGAGGGGAGTGTTGAATTCTATTTATCACCTACCACAAGGAGATGGAGGTGGCCTTTTTTAGAAGACTCATTTTACACATGTTGTTAGTTGTTGATCCATGGTAGGTAAGCCTCCATATTAATAGTTGTTAGTTGTTAGCCTCCATAGGCATAGTTGTTAGCCTCCATAGCCATAGTTCTCTTCTTCTTTTTGTAATCTATAAATAGGCATGAGTAGTATCATTTGTAATCATCCAAAAATATCAAAAACATTGTATTCTTGTTATCTAAACACTCAATCAATGAATCTCTCTATTTTGGTTCAATCTTGATAATTATGACTATTTTTTCCCAAATTGTATAAACGGAAAAACAATCGACATATTTCACACATATTTTCTATGAAAATAAAATAAATAAATAAATAAATAAATAAAATCAGCACATATTCTCCATGGGTAGGGGCGAAGCCCCGCACATACCAAATCAAAATTATGTCATCACAGGGAGGACGAAACCTCGCGCACACCATGTTAAGGAAAAGAAATGTCCAATGCGTAGCACGGGCACAAATCTAATTATGTTTATTGCTGGAGCATATAATTCTAATTCATTTTTCTTATGTTGCTTACTCGAGGAAGCATTTTGATGCTACTGCATTATTTTGATCATTATTATGGATTCAATGATCAAAGTTATTTTGTTTTAGATATATCGGTATCTATACATCAATCGTGATCTTTTCCTTACTAACCCACAAACAATATCAAAACGAATTTATCCTTGTCGACATGCCATACTTACATCCATGTGCTATTACAGAAGAAAAGGAGAATTTATTGCTCGGTTTTGCACATTTCAAGATTTCTGACTTTAGTTAGACGGCAGACAAAATCTGAGTTGCATCTTCGTATCCCTTAAATTAATGGTATATATATAATATATATCTCTTTCCAAGAAAATTGAAAAACTAATACTACAAAACTCAGATTTCTCGATTGCTCGATCACATGGTACATTTATTATAAGAATCATAAATGATGCTGTATTCAATCTGTTAAAAGAGACGATCGTTACTTCAGAGAGAGTATTCAATCTGTTAAAATGATACTGTATCGTTACAGAAAGAGCGGAGATCATCTCTTTTTCTAATATAAGCTTTATACAGTTTTGTTATAAAAGAGACGATCTTTGTGATGGTTATTCAAAACACGAAACTAGTTGATAATGGCTACAACTAAAACTTTCCCCCGTGCTTCACTTGTAGTACTCATTTTCATCTTTGCTGTTATTGGTATGTTAGGTAAGTCATCTCTGTTCATATATACTCTCTTTGGATTACTAAAATTCTCAGCTTTTTAACTGATTATTACTACATTTGATCTGATTTAATTTACATGCAAACATACTAATCTTTGGGTTGTACATGACATATATATATATATACATGTAGAGATGCCATCAGCTGCAGCCATTTCATGTGGCCCAGGGGAGACTCCAGCTGAGAGTAAATCGGTTTCTATGCCTACAATCTACTGCTTTGGTTGTCAAGATCAGTGCATAACCCAGTGCAAGTCTCAAGGAAGAGAAGCATCTAAGGTAGAGTGCAACTTTTGGGGTTCGGACCCAGCTGAATGCAAGTGCTGTTGTAAGTTACCATCCTCAACTCCAACACCCCAACCCACAAGTTGGGAACAATGTCCATCTGGAGAATCAAGTATGTTCTTTGTACTTAACAAAGTGGCACTTGATTGCAACCTTTGTGTTAATGGTTGTAAAACTAAATGTGATGGCATAGTAGCTACAGTGAGCAGGGAAACCTGCTTCCAGACTTTTCGACAACCTTCGACTCTTACGGATGACGGTTTGATTTGCCCTTGTTGTTGTAAAAAAAATCCTCCACCTCCACCTCCATCACCACCTCCACCCTCTCCTCCACCTCCATCACCATCACCACCACCACCACCAACTCCATCCCCACCACCTCCATCTCCACCCCCACCATCACCTCCTCCATGTCCATCCCCACCCTCTCCAGGCACTTCTTGTGGATGTTGTAACGCGAACACCAACATTCAGATCTCTGTAAAGTCAGGCTGCAATGTTGAAGTATCAACACCATCATCGTCTGCTGCTGGTTATTCTAGCCTCTAATATCCATATTACTATCTGCACTGTGTTTGCAGTCAGAATACGCATTTTTGTCTCTTTGTTAGCTACAACAACTATAAAATGAAAAATCATCAATTAGAATCTAAAAAGTTGAAATAATAAAGTTAACCCAAATGCACTGTTCAGCGAAGTTAACCCAAATACATTTCCATTTTGGATTAAACAAATCAGCAAGTGCTTTGCGCGAGGACAGCAACAGCAGAGACTTTCTGGCAAGCATATGCTTAAACATATTATACGGCTTACGTACGTAACAATTTTATAAAGCTTTTTTGTTAGCTAGATCTATCAATTTAGTCCAAAATAATTTCAATAACTACTTCTAAATTCATTTTCCCGACATTATCCAAGTTTGGTGAACATTTGAAAAGGAAAGGTTTGGGACATACCGACTTTTAACTCACTACTTTTACCCTTTGTTTGCCCCCCGCCCTCTTGCTTGAAATCCTGCCAATTAATTTGCATTCTAAATTAATAAAACTCATCAGCTAACATGGGTAGATGATAGATTCTTCCTAAATTTGGACATTTTGTTGGACTAAAAATAAAACCACACTACATCTAAATACGTGCAACAGCGTTGGAGACATACAGCATCCGTTGCAGGAAACTACATGGCTATATTTTTCCAAATGTCCAGTTCATTTTCACGTGGGTACTTAATGTGCATGATCCATATTAGTGCACTCTGTTGCTAGTAATTTAATGGCGAAGGGCCGGATTGACTTTCTAGTTTTTGTATTTTGTCTAGATCTGTTGTGCCAATATTTTAGTTTTTCACTAAATCATCACGTCTTGCAATTTGGAAAGAGACATGTGGCTCCATGCCCATGGCCTGTAGAGAACAAAATTTGGATTCTACCCTACTATTATTAGTATTATCCGACTAAAGAATTGCTGAGACTTTTAGCTCCTTAAATAGCTCAGCAAGGCAAACAACAACCTGCACCTTTTCTTCCAAGAGAAAGATTTGCAAGCTAGTAGTAGTTCATCTTTTATGGTGAAAATGGGAATAAGTAGAAGAAGATCTCCTGGATTACTTCTTGCTGCTGGTTCTAATCTCTTTCTAGTGATGTTAATATCCATATCTTTCTGTACAGGTAAATTTTGTTCCTGTAGTAACAAGTTTTTTATCTCTTAGAATTTTGGTCTGTTCTGTCACAGTGCTTTGTGTTTATTTGCAGATATGGCATCAGCGACAAGGTGGCAAGATATCTGTACCCTTGGGGATACATACATAGAGAGAGACTATAAAGCTCCATCGTCTTGCGATCTCTGCATAATCTTTTGCAGAGATCAATGTGCGAGTTTTGGGACTTCGATACTCAAACGTCCGTGCAAATATACTTCACCAACTACCGATGTGAATTGTCAGTGTTGCTGCAGCAAACGACCATCCACATCACCACAACTTCCTTCAACTCCTTCAACCGTTGGACAATTTACCAACGGAGATATTGCGGATATATGTACTTTTGCACCTGGTCAAACGTATCTACCGATTAGCCATGCAAAAGGCACAGATTGTGTTCTCACTCCTCAATGTGAGAACAAATGTCAGGAACAAGGTCTTTTAAGTTCAGGGTCACAGTGCGTGGGGGCAGCAATATATGGTGATCCGTATACTTGGATCGAGCAGTGTTGCTGTCGATCCCCACCTCCACCACCTCCATCTCCATCTCCACCACCACCACCACCTCCATCTCCACCTCCACCTCCACCATCTCCATCCCCACCACCACCACCTTCTCCTTCTCCTACGCCACCGCCATCACCTCCACCTCCACCTCCATCTCCATCCCCACCTCCACCAACTCCATCACCACCACCGCCAATTCCACCATCTCCATCACCACCGCCACCTCCATGTCCGTCCCCACCCACACCAGGAACTTGCTGTGGATGTTGTAACTCGAACATCAATATTCAGATCTCCGTAAAATCAGGTTGCAATGCGAAAGTATCAACACCGGCGTCATTGTCTGTGGCTAGCCTCTAATTAATTTCCGGTTTTGAAAGCTGTTAGTAGCAAAAAAGAAAATATCCATTAATCGACCAAGATTTGTGATTCTACTATTGATCGAGTCCATTGATTCAGCTAGTAATGATCTATCAGTAATTTTCTTTTATCATTTCAAATTTTTAATTGGTAAAACTATTATTGTAGATTTTGTTTAGCCTTAGATCCCATGACAATCATACATTTTCCCATAGGGTCTAGGGATTTTACACCATCCGGCAAGAATGCAACACTTCACCTGCATAACTTAAACAAATCATCTAGTGCTTTGCGCGAGGGCGGCAACAGCAGAGACTTTCAACACCTAGTTAAACAACATTAATTATTAACAGCATTATTTTAAAGTTTCCTTGTTGGCAAGATCTTATAAGTATCATCAATTTAATCTAAAATAATTTCATCGAGGTACACATGCCACCGGCCACCTCTAGTGAATAATAGTTGAATTCCGAGGACAAACAGCCAAAAAAACCTGTGTGAAAGTCACCCGCTTGGTTGTTCTACGTGTTGAAACTATTAGTCCCACATTATCTGGGTTATTTAAAATGGTATGGTTTAGAATCCTTAAGACCTCTCTACTCATTGTCAATTAACTTTGAGTTTGATGCTTATATTCTAACACTACCACCTAATCATCAAATTAATTACATCTCCATCACATATTATGGACGGAGGATTAATCATAAAGCAATCCATTACAGGATCTAGGATTAATCATAAAGCAATCCATTTCAGGATCTAGAGCTAGCTAAGTCTATTTATATATCAAAATATCGAGAACTCTGGATGGAGGATTAATCATAAAGCAATCCATTACAGGAGCTAGCTAGGATTAATCATAAAGCAATCCATTACAGGATCTAGAGCTAGCTAAGTCTACTTATATATCAAAATATCGAGAAAATCGACTCATAATCATGTCTGATAATGCAAGCAAAACCAGTATGGGAACACACATATTGGTTTTCCCTTTCCCTGCACAGGGACACATCTTGCCATTACTCGATCTCACTCACCAATTAGCTCTCCGTGGTCTAATCATCACCGTAGTCGTCACTCCGAAGAACCTCTCTTTCGTGCAACCGTTACTTTCCAGTCATCCATCTTGCGTCAAAACCCTAGTCTTACCTTTCCCAACAGCTACTGAATCCTCTACTTCTTCTTTACCTCCGGGAATTGAAAACATGAAAGATCTCCCATCGAGTTACCTTCCGGCTTTATTACATGCCATGGGTAAACTTTATGATCCTCTACTAGAGTGGTTTGAATCACAGCAGATACAATATTCTTCTTCTTCTCCTGTGGCAATCTTGTCTGATCTGTTCCTTAGTTGGACGCAAGATCTTGCTGTTCGTCTTAACATTGTCCGCATCGCCTTTTTTCCTATGTCAGCACAGAATTTATCAGTCGTGAATTATTTCTTGAGTAACCTACCAACGAGAGAAGATTGCAAAGACCCTAATCACCTGTTTACCGCATCAGGAGTTCCGAATTCACCTGTCTTTCCGATTTATCAGATATACATATTGCATCATCTATATGCAGATGATAGCCCACTTTGGAAGGTCTTGCAGAATAATAACTCGTTGAACAAAGCGAGTTGGGGTATTGTTCTCAATTCATTTGCCGAGTTGGAAGAACCTTTTCTGAATCACTTGAGAGAAAATTATGGTCATCACGGCCGGGTCTGGGGCGCAGGGCCTTTACTTTCTCCTATAGATCATCATCGGAAAGGCTCCTCTGCAGAATCAAGGAATAGAGGCGGACCCAGCTCGATTTGTGCAGAACAGGTAATGTCATGGCTTGACTCGTGTGCAGAGAATCGTCAATCGGTTCTTTATGTTTGTTTTGGAAGCCAAATTGTGTTAAACAGGAAACAAATCGAGGCACTTTCGGTAGGCCTAGAACAGAGCCAGGTCAAATTCATTTGGTGTGTTAAAGAAATATCATCATTGACTGATCATGAGGATAATGACAAACCTGTCCTACCAACTGGGTTTGAAGATCGAGTGGCCGGACAAGGACTCGTGATCCAAGGTTGGGCACCACAGGTGGCTATACTGAGTCATCAAGCTGTGAACACGTTCCTAACTCACTGTGGATGGAACTCGGTGCTAGAAGGACTTGTAGCAGGGGTTCAACTGTTACTGTGGCCTATGATAAATGACCATTTCATGACTGCAAAACTCTTGGAAACTGAATTGGGTTTGGCAGTGAAGATCTGTGAAGGTGCGGATACAGTTCCGAATTCGACTGAGTTAGCTAGGGTCATTGCTGAATCTGTACCTCAAGGTGATCAGGAGGGTAAGAGTCGGCCACAAATGATTCGAGCAATGGAGATGGGTAAAATGGGATTAGAAGCAGTTAAAGAAGGTGGAAGTTCTTTTAAGAATCTAGATGAATTAGTACTTGAATTAAAGAAACTTAATGTGAAATGCACAATTTATTCCTTATAAGAATGTCGAAATTTGATTATGTGTACACTGTTCATCACTTTACCAGCAGTAAGTAATCGAGGAATGTATTCGAATAAGGCAGCATGCGTTTTATCCTTAGAATCAAATTTACATTTTCCAATTTCTCAAGACTTTTCCAATATATACTTACATGAAGAAGCACTCATAATCTAGCAAAGTATCCATAATGAATATATTAGTTCTCGATATTAAGATATTTTACAAAAGGGTTATTTGGTTTTTAGTACTCAGTTTTTGACCAAAACCTGGGTTTGGTCTAACATTTTCCAGCCTTTGCATTTGGTCTAAAGACCAACGTTGATCTGGGTTGACTCCGTTGAGTGGTGTTGACTTTATTTATTTTATTTGCACCCTCTAAAATAATAGTATATTCTTATTACATCCCCCTCTGACCACCATCTTCTTTCACCTGTTCTTCTTCCTCGATCAAGATCACATGTTCTTCATCCTCAATCCAGAATAACATTTTGAACAATTTAGAAATAGCGACTACGTCGATTACAAGATACCCAATTAAATATCGTTCAGTGACAAAATCTCTATTTGAAACTCAACTCAAATTCAAACAATTAGATACCCGTGAATTTTGTACCCTAAAATGAAATTGATGCTCAAATTAAAACCTCCAAACCAAATCAGAACAAATTAAACTCCCCAGGAACAAATTGAGAAAACTGTTGATCAATTTTCTTAAAAGAGAATCCGGAAACTGATGGTATATCTTCATCTTCGTCCAGAGATAGCATATCTTCATTTTTTTCAATCAAATTGTTTTCGTCAACATCACTTGCTAAAGAATACATGCGTAGCAATAGTAGTAGCAGAGTCGTGTTCTTCTCCTTCAAAAAAAAAGAAAGAAAAGGAGTCGTGTTAATGGGGTTCTAAAATTATGAGATGAAAAAATAAAAGAGCTAGGAACATGGGTAAATGATTCACTTATTCGAAGTTTTTTCAATTGGTAAACATCATGAACAAATAACATACCCAAAGTCCCCAAATTGTCAACCTTTATTTCAAAAAACAAAATACCCCAGCTCTGAGGCTGAAATTGCAGTGATGAACATGATAAAGAAATGAAGAGATGGGTGTTGCTGTTGGTGACCAGATCTAAGTTCAACGTCTTGAGAAGAAGGTGAATCTGAAGTAGAATTTAGGGTTTGTATAAGAGTGAACAAAACGGATTTTGTGTATGATTTAGGCGGAACTGAGATGGAGAATCAAAGGAACATAAAGATGGGTTGTGTTATGTTGGCCCTAAATTGATGATGCTCTGTTGATTTTGCTTAGTGATGGAAATACAGTGAAGATGCAAATGTTTTTTTTGTTTTTTTTATCAATCAGATGCAGATGTTACTGCTCTTGATATGTCGATGGAAGGCAACGGATTTGGAGGAGATGTTAATGGAGGGTCACAAAAAAAAACAATCGAGGTCCACAGAAGAATTAAGTGAGAGTGATTTGGGGGTGGAATAAGAAAATAATTTATAATTAGAGGGCCACAAAAAAATAAATCAAGTCAATATTTAAACACATCACCACTCAACGGAGTCAACCCAAGTCAACGTTGGTCTTTAGACCAAACGCAAAGGCTGGACAAATATTAGACCAAACCCAGGTTTAGGTCAAAAATTGAGTACCAAAAACCAAATAACCCTTTACAAAATAAAAATCTCTTCTTAACAAACATTGACCAAAATCAATCAAAACACATAATCATCTTTGGTCATCACATGAGACATAATGCATGCATTCACTTAACCACTTGTGTTCTTACTTGAATTTTTGGCTAGGTTTCTTGGCCAAAATCATATCAGATGCTGCTCAATATACGGTTGCTTATCTACTTATATACGTTAGGGTCTCTTTACTTATGGTTGAACATATTTATTTTTCTCCGGTATCTCAAAATTCTTTCGATACCCGAAAAACGGGAATTCATCTATCCTTTGAGAAATATTATTGTTGCACAATTCTTTATAGGAAGATTAGTTGATCAATCATTGTGAAATGTTATACTCATTACAAGAAAATTTGATGCCCATCACTTTTTACATTCCCTCCTTCATGGAATTCCCTTCACGCATTAGAATCAATCAAGGCACAGCCCAACCCATTATATATGGGATTTTCATACGTTCCATAATTGTCATCATTAGACCATAATTGTATAATATGCAATGTAACCTATGTTCATATCATGCAACTAAGAGGCCAAAATGTAAAAGTGGCGGACAATCCATTTTTAATGTTAATGTTAGACATATAACTGACATGACTTAATTAGTCACGGCCTTATCACCTTTCTTTGTTATAGTTTTTGTCGTATAAGTATGAGGAGGGATCCCCTCACATTTTTATTATCACACGATCTTACACGTTGGACGTTATTATTGCGAATAAAAATCAAACCGTAAAGGACTTGAAACTAATATTTTGGGGATATGTTACTATTACTTTGCTCTATGTTCCTACCGAAAATGAGCATATTCCGAGACGTATAACATCAGTGTCTAATACTTTGAAAATGAGCCGTTGAAAATCAACGGATTTCCAACCGTCGAAATTAAGACATTGTGAAGTTTTATATTTCGGAATATGTACATTTTGGATAGGCATATAGAACTTGGTAAGAGGTACACATCCTCAAATTATTAGCTTCAAATCTGATAGAGTTTGATTTTTATTCACAAAAATGACGTCCCTGATAATCAAAATGTGAAGGGATCCCTCCTCTATAAGTTTTTTTTTTACCATATTTTTAAGCCATTTTGTCTGTATACAGAGAATAAAATCTTTCTTATGAAAACCTTCTCTGTCATTTCCCTCTCCTCTCTAGCTCCTCTCAAAACCAGAAAAAAAAACCTCACCACCAATAAAGCTTACTGCTCAGATTAGTCCATTTTGGGCTAGATTCGAGCATTTTTCTTTATTTTTTTCTTGTTTTCTTAGGAAGCTAGTAGTTTGGGTTAGATCTGTTTAAGTTTTTGTTTCAATATCCATTGTTTTTACGAGATTTTTATGGTGTTCTTATTGGTATTTTTGCTTTTTGTTTATGTCTTCTCCTTTATGGAGATTCTCTATGCGCTTTCATGGCGTTTCTTTGTGATCTCAATGAAGATTTTTGGCGGAATTTCAAGTGTGGTGATAAGATTCAAGACTTTGGGTATATTACGCTCATAATTATATGAGAAGATTTCTTTTTCAAGAAGAAAAAACCCCGCCAAAATGGTTGGATTATAATACCATAACTATTCTTTCATTCTTCATATTGCTTAATATTCTTGTTGGTAGTTTGTTACTTTTCTTCACGGATTACTCTTTGTTAGTGTTGACACCCCAATTTCGCACCCTCCAAGGGAAATATCAGTCCTATACTTCAAATCCAAATACAAGAGAAATTCTTTGTGAAGCAATTAAGGATTTCCATATCCTTTAAATCAAGCCCACAAGCTCTACCCAATCAAGCCCACAAGCTCTACCCGATCGAGCCCACAAGCTCTACCCAATCAAGCCCACCAGCATTACCTACTCATACCCGTTTCATTATCCATTTGAACCTGGGATTTATTTCTATCACATTGAAGAGGAGGAAAATACAAAGTCACAGGTGAAAGAATGGAGTCGTTTGGAGTTCGTATGCAAAAGTTATGAGCAATACGAAAACTCAGAAGACGTTAAGGGGGCGACCACTTTTCACCCTTCCCTTATCATCACCAAGGCATTAGTTAGTAGGACTACTTCATCCCATACGTGTCCCATGGAAGATTTTGTCAAATTTGGTTAAATAAAAAACAAATTTCAAGTGGGACCCACATCACATGGGAGAGTTAGTAAGTGTTGGAAGAAAAATCATTTTTCTTTGGTGGGACCCACATATTTTGAAAAGAATATTTTTTTTCTTTACGAAGGACATTTGAATGCGGAGGGATTAACGGAAGGATGTCGGTATCCACGCCTATAAATAGAGGTCGAAAACAATCCTCTCAAGACACCAAAATTTTCTCACAGAAACCTCTCCCAACATTATTTTCTCGCTAATCTGTCTAAGAGAGAAAACTCTTCTTCTTTTATTTCCTTTTTCAATTATTTTTCATCATGCAAGCACAATCAAAAATCTAGGTTTCCACCCAAACCAAGAAGGAATTATTGTCTCAACCAGAAAAATATTTTCTCCTCACATGTTATAAGTCTCCATATATTTGGTCAGTTAATCAAAGAGAAACCAAGTTTTCTTTCTTACATAATAGTTATTATTGTACTATATATTTCTAGTTTATTTCCAGAAAACCCAAAAAAAAAATAAGTAGAAGTATCAAAATCAAGTATCGTCTTTAAGTTCTTAAAAGATTAGCATTAAATTGCTGGTACTTTAATTACTTTCTGCATACTTAACAGAAGCGAGAAATCATCGTAAGAATCTTTCCCAGTTTCAGTATCATATTTCAGGTATACTAATTGCCTATATTTTCGATAAATTATGTAGTCATACGGGAACGGAATGGTTTTCCATTTCGTAGTAACACCGCAGCTACTCTTTACATTACATAAAAATAAATTGTGTTTTATTATTAATTTTCCAAATGGGATAAATCAAAGTGTGGGTATAAAGCGTAATTCCCTCCCACATTAGATCCATTGCCAGGAAAGTAATAATAAAGCAGGCAATTGTTCAAATCACTATTTATCACTATTTACTATTCACTATTCGTTATTATTGATAATTATTTATAAACATTCCCCTTTAATCATGAAATAGAGGCCAATCTTACGATTGGGCGGCTGATGGGTGCCTAACACCTTCCCATCCCGTACTAGAATCTCCTTACCCCGAACTCTCTGATAGCAGACCATAAATATGCAAGTCATAACTAGGTCTTGTTTTCCTCAAAAGAATTCAAACTGGTTAAAAGGGTCCTGACTCCCCTTAGTCAGGTGGCGACTTAAATCTCTCTTTTCTTCTTTGCAGAGTTGGCCCTCTTACTAATGAACTAGTAAGAAATTATCTCTGCCAGACCCCGTGTGCATTAAACATCCACGAACGGATGAGAACATGGACCTTGCCCCATAACAATTATGGACAAAGAATAGACCGGTACTCGACCTGTGCCATAACCCCGATTTCCACAATGGCGACTTCACTGGGGATTGGTAACAAGAGATTCGACTTGAAAAATAATTAAAGGGAAATTTTATAATCTTTCTTTATTATATACTGATATCATATTTCAGATTTTGTGGTTTCAGGTACTTATACAAGCGTAAGCAACCATAACGCGAGGGAGGGCTTACACTTGTAGTTGGCATCGAAAAAAAGGAGGAAGACTAGTCAAGATGGATACCTCACAACATGGGAAAGGGGAAATCAATAATCCAGACATCCTCACCTCAAAGATAGAGCACATCATTGAAGAGAAACTCGCCAATTTCTTTAAAAAGCTGCAAGATGAGGCTAGAAATAACGGAAAAGGCTCAAATTCTCATCAACACACAAATGGCCCTGGACCCGAAGATGATCATCAACTAAAAGATCAAAACAAAAACGGGGAATCCGGAGGTACAGGCGAAGATGAAGAAATTCCAACACCAAAAAAAGAGAGCTTGGAATTTGAGCATTTCAAAGAACATGTAATGAAGAGGCTGTCAATAATTGAGGAAAACACCGGCGCGGATGGTGAAGTATGGTACACTCCTCCAAGTGGATGCTTGCCTGAAGGTTTCAAATTTCCAAAATGGAAAAATATAATGGCAGGGGACCCCCGGGGTCTCACATTAAACTGTATCTCCAATACATAAAACCCCAAGGTCTAACTGACGACTGCCTGCTAAACTTGTTCCACCAAATCTTGACTGGGTTAGCCCTTGATTAGTACCAACATGCAGAGAAATCAAAAATCTCTACATGGCCAGTTATGATTAATTCGTTCGTCAAACATTTTGCAAAAAATAAAGATCACTCAATGGCCTTACGCCATCTTGAGTCCCTTCGACAAGGGGCACATGAAGGTTTCATCGACTGGATGAGTCGGTGGGAAAAAAAAGTATTCGAAATGTTCGAACGGCCATCAGAAGAGGCGCAACTAAAAATACTAATGAAAAATCTCTCAATGTCTTACAGGGTATTCATGAGCATGCCTGCACCCGAAAATCTTTCCGATTTTCGAAGGAAAGGAGCAAGCATTGAGGACGCAATGAAGGACAGTGTATACTCCGGATTCAATATAGGGCAAAGCTCGACAAAGAAGAAGGAGATTAACTATGTCAACCCAACTGTTGCAATGCCTACTTACATCAGAGCTGCAGGAAAAGCGCCGATCACCAATACATTCCTACAAGACAAAGGACAACAATATGTCGAAAAAAGGTGGAGCCGGAATCGGGTATTCTCTGTGCTGGACGGAGAAATGAGTGATTTCCTTCCTATGCTAGTTAAGGAAAAATTAATTCAACTCCGGGATCCTAAACCTGTACCTAATCCCAAACCTCGGGGTTACGACGAGTCAAAGACATGCGACTATCATCAGAGCACAGGACACGATACCAACTCATGCTTCGTCCTGAAACATCTTATCCAAGATTTACTTGATGACGGCAAAATAATCATCGAGGGAGCGTCAAAACAACCTAATATACAACAAAATCCACTTCCGGCGGATCAGGGAAATCAAGGAATCAACTTCATTGAGGCGGATAACGCTGAAACAAGTCAACCATCTCTAATATCGGACCGTACGACAAAAGAGGAGGTCCAAACAAATGAAGCATCCAGAATCGTTTCCGAGAACAAAAGGGAATCGGCAAAAGGCACTCCAGACGCCAACATCCGTATGATGAATAAAAAACCATTGTTCACCGTGGCAGGTAGCGGAAAAGTCGTATATTCTGAACGCCTACCAGAAAAATGCGAAGAGGTACAACATCAAACAAGGGGAGGAAGACAGTTCAAGCCTCTCAACTTGCGAAATGAAAACCCAGGCGTCCTATCAAGGGGAAATCCGGTTCAGATCAGGCCAAGCAACCAACATGAAGCTATAAAGGAAGAAAACTTGATCATCGAACAGTTGCGAAGAACAAAGGCAGATATCTCAATTTTGGGATTATTAGAAGCATCGACCAGTCACCGTCAGGCTCTACAAGAGGCACTAAGCCTGATGCATGTTCCCACAGGAATCACTCCCAATGAACTGGTGCACCTAATCGACCAGGCTGCAAGACCAGGTGCAATTACTTTCACAGATGACGATTTGCCACCGTAATGGAAGGACCACAACAAAGGGATTTACATTACCATCGGTTGAGAAAATATGAGCATACCTTCTGTCTTCATGGATAACGGTTCTGGCGTCAATATATGCACATTGAAAGCGGCTAAAAAGATGGGGGTCGACATGAACCGTATCACTAAAGCCGATGAATCAGCCTTGACGGTCCGAGCATTTAACAATGGTAAGCAAACAGGAATCGGTGAACTAACTATCGAAATATGGGTTGGTCCATTAAAAACCTATGCTACCTTCCTTGTAATGGACATCTCTGCAAGCTTCAACCTCCTTCTAAGACGTCCATGGATGCACAAGAATGGAATTGGTGTGTCTTCTCTTCACCAGAAAGCCAGATTCTGGATGGGAAATGAGCTAATTACTGTACATGGAGATGATGGGGAAAATGAAATAAGGTCCCATCAGATCTCAGTGAACATGATCCCAGAAATTCATAACTACACAGCAGAAATCCGACATGAGAACAAAGATGGAGCATCAATTCATCATGCCTGCATGGGTCAATTTAAATATCGAAATCGAAATGTTCCGAAAATGCTACAGAAAAGCAAGTTCTTTCCAGGGATGGGTCTAGGGCTCCGACAACAAGGGCCCACACAACCAATAACAATACCGGGGAGAAAGGCGTTTGATACGACAGGCTTGGGATATCAGTCGACCTACCGAGACTCTAAAACATTCGGGAGAAGGCAAGAAGATCAAGGAATCGATTGGAGCCATCAACCGTCCTTCCAAAAGTGGTTCATCCCTAAGGGGGGAGAAAAGGTTCCAACACCAAGCACACTAGCAAATATCACACCTGTGATAACATGAAGAAGTTCTGACCGAAGGAAAGAAACCGAGGAACTCGTCTATGAAGGGGTAAGTCATATTTTTTCTCCATCTCCCACCGACAGCGCAGGCGAACCCAGCGGACATAAAGGGGAGGATAAAAGAGAATTGGAAGTTCCAGAACAAGAGGAGAGTACAGGGAGCTCAACCCCGGGAACTGAAGGGGCAATCCAAGAATGCATGGTAATTGCATGCTCAGAGTTTCAATTTTGTAGAAGGAGGAAATTCCCTGTTTATAACGGTAAAGGATCCCCCATAAAACACCTCAAGTCATTCTTGTGGTACATGAAGCCATTGAAGATGAACGAAGATGACTTGAAACAACACTTCGGCGAAAGCTTAACTGGGAGTGCGTTAATATGGCATTCAACTAATGACCGAGTTCTGCAAGCAACATGGCCAGAAACGATCAATGCTTTCATCGAATATTTTTCAAAGATTCGACCAGAGATGATCGATCAAAACCTCGAGCAGCACCTAGAAAAACAAAGAGAAAGATTTTGGAGGACCAATGCCAGAAGGAGGAATCAATCATCTGATAGAAGAGTCTTCATGATAATTCCCAACGAATGAGCTAGAAATCAACTCAAGAGGTACTACGCCTAATCAAAGGCAACATTCCAGCATGCCTAATCCATGCATCTCCTCAAAAGATCAACTGGTTTGTCAACACTCATGATTTTTATCATCGTTTTCTACTCTATCAATTTGTTTTCAAATAAATAATTTTTTTTTTCTAAAGTCTGTTTTCAAAAAATAAAAAAATAAAAAAGTTTATTAAGTTTTAATTTTTAATTTTTAATTTTTTCAAAAAAAAAAACAGATTTCTAAGGTTTTGCTTTCAAAAATAAATAAATGAATAAATAAATAAAAAAAAAAAAAAAATCGGAGAGTATATCAATGATGTAAAGCTTAGGATTTGGGTATGGTGTTATGAGCAACCAGATAGGAAACTGAGCTAAACTCTCCAAATCAAAATTTAAGTGTTCTGGCAGTTATCGAATTTCTAAGTTTTTTTGTTTTTTTTTGTTTGTTTTGTTTTCAAAAATAAAATAAAATACTTGTCGATGATGAAAGCCTTAGGATGATATTGTGCATTGCACACGTACCAAATAGGCAACTGAGGCAAAAGTTTCTTGAGTATTATTTTAAGCCTAATCATGTTCTAACCATGCTTTAAGCTTTTGTGAACGACGAGTTATCTGAATTAAGGCTTCTCCACCGGAGTCAACGATCTACAAAGTCAGTGCAAGTCAAACCAAGGACAAGAGCACCACCAGAAAAAAAATATTTCATTCACAAATGAAGGAATTACAGAATCTTCGTCTACAACAATGAAAAGCATGAACTCTTCCTTATCTGAAGGATACATGATTCAGATCGAGAAAAAAAAATAACAACAAGAAACAAAAAATGATCTGACGGCAAACCAAAGAAGAAGAAATGAAAAACAAATAAGGAAAGCTGGTAATTTTATCTGAGTCTAGACCAAGATCCAACTTCTTCACCATTTCCCATTGATCGAAACCAATGTGTGATAGTGGTAAAAGTGTCCATGTGACACACTAGATCTAGACATCTTCATCTCAGGCAGATCATCCATACTTGTCAAAATACATCTAAATCTAAATCCGACTTCAACTTTGAAATATGGATTTATCTTTGTACGTATTTTGAAGATGCATATGGAACGATCTTGCATCTTCCCCTAAATCATCAGATCTTCATCTCCGAGCCGAACATTAATCTGGATCTCAAGATCTACTATCGTCAAGCACAGAAAAAGAAGATTCATACAGATCTATACTGAGATTCCTCCAAAGACATCTCATTTCAGTTATCACTACTTTCAGCCACTCAAACTGCATCTCGCATACTCCACCAGTAAATGATTACTATGACAATAAACCAGATAAGCAGAAAGTAGAAGAACATGAAGAAGGTGATCAAGAAAAGGAAGATCTGAAGAAAAGATGGAGAAAATAGGCGGATTTGCAGAGAAGAAGAAGAAGAGGAAGAAAGAGAAACTGATGGTCGAGGAAGAAGAAAACGAAGTATTTAAAGCAAAATATTAGGGCTCCATCAAACCACTTTTCGGGCAAACCGAAATGAGATCCATGACCCGTCGGGTTTCTCCAACCCATTAGGGTTATTCATCCGATCCGCTAGCTCCTTTTCCCTGTATCAAAAAAAAAAAAAAAAAAAAAAACAGTCTACCTCGTAAAGAAGTCGAAGCGTGGACAATTATTCAGAAAGAGTATCAATACGTTCCTGCCTCCCCATGGATTCTCTACGGACTTCATCATATCTCAACATGATCACATACATCTCATTCACCACCGACTTCAATTGGCGTTCACGGCTATCCACCAAGCGGAGTAGGTATTCTTGAAGAGGTCTGGAAGCCTGAAACGAGAAATGAATTAATAAAAGTATTAAGTCATTAAGACAAGAAGGGCAGAGTAGCAGCAGTACCTTAGGAATATGATCCGGGAGAGGTAAACCAATAATATCTTCACGGTAAACAGGGCCACCTTTAATTGGAACCACATTTGAAGTCCCCAAGATAGGTATTTGAAAATCCCATGTTGGAAGAAGATGATCGAAGCCCGTTAATGGAACTTTTGAGAAGGAGCATTGCTTGAAGATCCCATCAATAATGGACGAGGGGCAAAACCCGGATCACCCACTATAAGATTCTCTCGGCAAGCTTGGATAGCAAGAGGTGGACCTAAAGAAACTGATCTCCAATATGATTCAAAATTCATTCCACGATCAACTGAATCTTCATAGGAATGTTGCGGTTGGCGTGAAATCTCGTCCATATCACTAAACGATGCATAAGGAAAACATGTAATATCGGGAGGAAGAAAACGGGGTGTAGCGTCTGGTTGACTAATTTTTCGCCCAAATCTGTCACCAAGATACCAAGTATAGTAATATGGGCCACGTAACAAGTACCGGAGAATGCTAGACGACATGGCATGAATGGCTCTTTGATCACGCTGAATCAGATAATCCTTCCAAGGGTCCCAGCAAATCTGCGATCAAAATGGAGGTATATATATATATTAATAATTTTTTTAAAAAAAAAAAAAAAAAAAAAGAGGGTTTCTTACAGATTCAACTGTCGCTCCCTCCAAACAAAAGCGTGTATATGCAGTCGAGTGCCTTCGAAGTTCACTTTTCCATCTAGCCATTCGAGGAAATGTTTGACTATTGGAGAAGCTTGTATCAAAAGGAGGGCGACTAAGAGGAAAATATTCGTAACACCAATACTGTTACAAAGAAAAAGTATGGGTGTTAAAAAAAAAAGGGGTCCAAGATCATTTAGCCTGAAGCAAGGAGAAATGTACTCACATTCAAGATGGGCCAGAATCCACATAAGGCTTTTGTTTGAAGGCGTGTTACTTGGGACAGATAGGTGTAAAGTCGCGCCATCGCACAACTTCCCCAATCATAAAAATTCACCAATTCAAGGTCAGAAAATGCTGCCAGGTAGCCTGATTTGATATATCCACTAGAAGAGCTAAGGAATGTATGGCCTGCAACAAAGATCAGGAAAGCTCTGGTAACTGTAATAACTTTAGCATCATATTTTGAATCATCAGCAGCGAGATCCAGCTCAGGGACCGAGAAATGCGTCTTCAAGCCAGCTAAGCTGACGTACCAATTTTTAGGGAAGATATCCCCACAATGTGGTCCCAACATGTTTCAGATATTCTCCTCTGTCACGTTTGCACCTATTGGGACGGGTGCTCCTACCCCCACTGGGATGCCAGTAATCATGTAGAAGTCCAGAGGAGTGATGGTTAACTCACAGTGTGGCAGGTGAAATGAATTAGTATCACCCCACCTTCGCTCTGCCACGATTAAAGCATTCTCACCATCATGGAACGGTTCCAAAGCTTCAATAAAGTCGTACCAACCGATCTGTTGTACAAGCTCACGTACACCTTTGCATTGTATCAACACCAGCCACCATTCTACTATGCCAGTGGTCCCTCCACGAATACGCGTCCAAGCGTAATTCTATGAAAGAAAGCAGTGGTTAAGAAATAATGAAAGAAAAACATAGAAAAAGAAGAAGAAAATTTTTATCAACAAGGAAACTTACAGGGTCTTCCCGGATTCTTGCAGAAACGTGATCATCCACATCGTTTAAAACCCCAACTCTTCGTCTTCTACGTAGCGTAGGAAAAACCGGAGGATCAGGAATAATGGTAGCCATCCGCCTAGACGACATATTGAAGAAAAGAAAAGGAGTTTCTTACCTAAAGGAAGGTCTTTCTACCCTATCTTATAAATAAAAAAGGGGGTAATTACTTCCTCAAGAAGTTTTTTTTTTTGAAAAAATACTTTATCAAGAATCGTCTCGTGAAAGAAAAATAAGTCATGTCAAGACAAAGCGTGGAACGGAAGCCAAGAAGATGCTTTCAGAAGGTAAATGAAACTGACAAGCTCAACTAGGGCAGACCCGGCCAATGTTAGTATCTTTCTTCACCAACTTTTTCAACTATTCAATCGGCTCGAACCAAGGGCAATCCGACTAAATCAACCACAAAGGTTCAAAAACATCAGGAAAATGAAGCTGACAAGCTTAACTGGGACAAACCCGGCCAATGTCATATTTTCTTCATCAACTCATCAAAATCACCTCTTGAAAAAAAATCAGGTGCGATTGGGTGTTCATAACTTTGTTCGGTAACCGCGAGCGATTACTCTCAAAGAGGGGCAACTGTTGACACCCCAATTTCGCACCCTCCATGGGAAATATCAGTCCTATACTTCAAATCCAAATACAAGAGAAATTCTTTGTGAAGCAATTAAGGATTTCCATATCCTTTAAATCAATCCCACAAGCTCTACCCAATCAAGCCCATAAGATCTCAAGCCCACAAGCTCTACCCGATCGAGCCCACAAGCTCTACCCAATCAAGCCCACCAGCATTACCTACTCATACCCGTTTCATTATCCATTTTAACCCGGGATTTCTTTCTATCACATTGAAGGGCAGGAAAATACAAAGTCACAGGTGAAAGAATGGAGTCGTTTGGAGTTCGTATGCAAAAGTTATGAGCAATACGAAAACTCAGAAGACGTTAAGGGGGGCGACCACTTTTCACCCTCCCCTTATCATCACCAAGGCATTAGTTAGTAGGACTACTTCATCCCATACGTGTCCCATGGAAGATTTTGTCAAATTTGGTTAAATAAAAAACAAATTTCAAGTGGGACCCACATCACATGGGAGAGTTAGTAAGTGTTGGAAGAAAAATCATTTTTCTTTGGTGGGACCCACATGTTTTGAAAAGAATTTTTTTTTCCTTTACGAAGGACATTTGAATGCGGAGGGATTAACGGAAGGCTGTCGGTATCCACGCCTATAAATAGAGGTCGAAAACAATCCTCTCAAGACACCAAAAGTTTCTCACAGAAACCTCTCCCAACATTATTTTCTCGCTAATCTGTCTAAGAGAGAAAACTCTTCTTCTTTTATTTCCTTTTTCAATTATTTTTCATCATGCAAGCACAATCAAAAATCTAGGTTTCCACCCAAACCAAGAAGGAATTATTGTCTCAACCAGAAAAATATTTTCTCCTCACATGTTATAAGTCTCCATATATTTGGTCAGTTAATCAAAGAGAAACCAAGTTTTCTTTCTTACATAATAGTTATTATTGTCCTATATATTTCTAGTTTATTTCCAGAAAACCCCAAAAAAATATAAGTAGAAGTATCAAAATCAAGTATCGTCTTTAAGTTCTTAAAAGATTAGCATTAAATTGCTGGTACTTTAATTACTTTCTGCATACTTAACAGAAGCGAGAAATCATCGTAATAATCTTTCCCAGCTTCAGTATCATATTTCAGGTATACTAATTGCCTATCTTTTCGATAAATTATGTAGTCATAAGGGAACGGAATGGTTTTCCATTTCGTAGTAACACCGCAGCTACTCTTTACATTACATAAAAATAAATTGTGTTTTATTATTAATTTTCCAAATGGGATAAATCAAAGTGTGGGTATAAAGCGGAATTCCCTCCCACATTAGATCCATTGCCAGGAAAGTAATAATAAAGCAGGCAATTGTTCAAATCACTATTCACTATTCACTATTCAATCACTATTCGTTATTATTGATAATTATTTATAAACATTCCCTTTAATCATGAAGTAGAGGCCAATCTTACGATTTGGCGGCTGATGGGTGCCTAACACCTTCCCATCCCGTACTATAATCTCATTACCCCGAACTCTCTGATAGCAGACCATAAATATGCAAGTCATAACTAGGTCTTGTTTTCCTCAAAAGAATTCAAAATGGTTAAAAGGGTCTTGACTCCCCTTAGTCAAGTGGCGACTTCAATCTCTCTTTTCTTCTTTGCATAGTTGGCCCTCTTACTAATGAACTAGTAAGAAATTATCTCTGCCGGACCCCGTGTGCATTAAACATCCACGAACGGATGAGAACATGGACCTTGCCCCATAAAAATTATGGACAAAGAATAGACCGGTACTCGACCCGTGCCATAACCCCGATTTCTACAGTTAGTTCCTTTTAATTTTATTTCGATCTTTGATCTTGATGATTTTGAAGTCCATGTAATCTCTATTTTATCATGACAGCACGGGCCATGATGTTGGTTCATTTTTAATATATCGTATAATTTATGTCCCGAACACTTATCAACTCCTTATGACTTAATATGTGTTTGTCATAAAAATAGTTTGGATTTTCCTCTCTTTTTTTATTTGTTTTTTCCCTTAATATTTTACCGCCGGAGATTTGTTCAAATGAAAGAAATATAATCTTAACTTCCAGACACTTTTTTATTTAGGTTCATTGCTTATAATGAGATAATGCTCTACATGAACATGGAAGTTTAAATATTTTTTGGAAATATGTCGTCAGCAGCGCTCATCTCAGGGGAATCAACTAATCAATATCGTCCATAAAAGTATCCACATGCTCCTATTTCTCTCCAGCTGACTCATATATCATGGTCATGTTGTCGATCCTCCAAATAGGAAGAGAATAGTATTTTTTTTGCATCGAACGAATGATACTAACTATCTAATGTGACATGATTTTCTTATAATTTTTCAACACTCATTAGATGACAATGTTTAAAATGTGTACCCATTACCTTTTCGAAGGGATTGTATATATGCGAACCTCTGCCATTGAATCTTCAACAAAGTATTGTGCCCAATAATTCTTCTTAATGAAGGCTTTGGTAACATCAAAAGTCTTGGACATTTTGTGACTTCCGTATGTTCCTACCTTCACTTGGAATACAATCTGGCGAAACATTACCTCGTAAAGAACCTTGAACACATATTTTACTCCCTGATCCTATTTCAAATTAATAGGTTATCAATAGATCCTTTACCAAAAGTTGACATATTCTACGTTGAATATTTATTAAAAAACATATTTACGGTATTGTGGATCGTTTCTTTCTAAGATTGTAGTTTTCAAAATTAGCCTCTTCAAGTCCCACGACTTTCTAAGTTTATATATCTTGTTTGTTTTTAACATTTTAGTTAGCCATATTATGTTTGTTAATAACTTTAAACTTGATGTCATCTTCTACTGGGAACTTTATGTGATTTCATAATCAAAATATTTATACCTCTTTCATTCGTATCAAGTAATCCGTTGTGTATCCCAACAATTCTTCTACAACAATTCCTTTCATTTGTCATTTCCGGACCATCAATAGCCATTATTGTCAAACACAATCTATCTAATTTTTGTTGATCTTATGTATTTGCAATGTTCATTTTTCTTAAATAAATAGATTGTAGAAAAGATAAAAAAAAAAGAACATTAGTATTACATCGGGTCTAAGTTACTATATCCAAAATACTCCGGACACTGCTTCTGGTGCCTTGTTTCCTAAAATTCCTCGTTGCATTCTAGATAATACATGTAACACCAATCATTTGCGAAGTGAGCTATTTGCGTAAGTGTGGTCAATGTATCCCTTGCCTGTAATAATAATAACAACACGTCAAATTTTTTTCAAGGCATCCAGTTGTAAGTGGTACGAATCCAATTGATTTGAATTATACCTCAATCTTAGATATCACCTTCTTCTCACATAACATAGCAATTGAGGGAGGACAAATCTTGACCACTCTTTACATAGGCAGAGTTATCCAAACTATGTTTTGCAATTGTCTTACGTGAAAATTATTATTAATCCATATTTTAGTAGCTCCTATTGAAGCCGATCTAATTAGTCCTATAGAAAGTTAGTCTTAAATTTTTGACCTTATCTCTCGACCAAATTATTGAAGTATTCTCAATCATGTTCTGCTTTGTGTGATCCACCCATCCGTGTCTACTCTACCTTCTAACCCAATGAATGAAACCTATACCTATTGATCCGTAATTTAATATTGTTGATTTGTCATCAAGAGGTCGCATGATTTGAGAATGTGAAATATAAAAAATATTCTATAAACATCGGAGGCGAAATTTAGATTTATGATTTAGAACTTTTTATAATGATTTCGATGAACAAACATAATTTTCAAACAAATATTTTAGAATGTAAATACATTTTCCCGATCAATAAGGTTTTATCTCGGGAATTGAGTGACAATTGTTGTTTTTGTAGGTAGTTTTCGCGAAAAAACTCGACATTGATGGTCTTTTAGGAAAAAGAATGTAATAGTACTTGAGAGAGCGATAATGTTCTCTTACACGGGTACACCAATTGCCTTTATATAATACGGGTGATCGAGCAGTCATGATCATATTGTCTTATACGTTCCGGTGTCATCCTCGAAATATTTGGTTTTTTTCCTTATCAATCGTGTTAAAAACAACCAATTACATCTTTCACAATACAATGTTGCATGTTATGTGAAGATTATTTTTTTACTTGGTCAATAAAACTCACTAAAAAATAAAAATTATTATTATACACTACTATTACCAACACCCACCACCATAAAAACCATCCACCGCCATTATTTCTTCCACCAATAGTAATGTTACCGCCTCCACCATTCACAAACACCCGCCACCGCTTATACTAACCCTACTTCCACTACCACCATTAGAATTAATATAGTTTTTAGTAAAATTATGTATTTATGTTATATTATTAAAGGGACATTTATAATAGAAATTTAATTTATCATTATGAAAAATCAATGAGACACTAATAAATAAAACGTTTAAAAATGGTTAAGTTGAACAAACCCCATCAGTAAATTTATCTTTCCCAAGGAAAAATCCTGACCACTCTTTACATAAGCAAATCGATAATAAATAATTTCAAATGTTCTGATCTTGATTCGTATCGTTCGTTTACTTATTACATAACATGGAAATTGATTGCACCAATTTTTTAAAATGGACATGTGTTTTATCGAGTTTATTTTAACATTAGAATGATTAACCACGTTTTATACTTTATAATATAATGTTACACATTTTGTTGCGTTACGAAATTAGAATAATATGTTTTTGTTCACCAATGCCCCCCACCATCATAAAAACATATGAATCCACTTTTTTATCCACCACCACCTAGTAGCGGAGCCAACGACTGACTAACCTCGCTCTAACCCCTTAAAGTTTTAATAACAACATAATTTTTTTAGTTTATTTTATAAATAGTACTTTGTCCATATATATTATGGTTTAGTCCACCAAAGTTTACATGTTTTGTTTTTTTTAAATAGGGCTCCTCAATGTCATTTTTTGACTCCACCACTGCCACCATCACTACCGCCCATCCCATGTAGGTTGTTGGACGTAATTCTAATTTTCAATCACAAATGCCATGTATGAGGTTTAGATTGAACAAAATTTCGTCAATTGATTAGTTTCATTTTTTTTCTTCCGTGTATATATTATTTTTTGTATTGCAATCAATTTTATTTTAACATTAAAAAATCATGATTTATCCGATATAGTACCAAAGATAACAGGGGTACCATTTGGGTGATCCAACTACGATCATTAAAATATTGTCTTGTATGATATCATCCCTGAAATATATGGCACCTTCCTTTATTAAAAGTGTTAAAAACAACCAACCACATCTTCCACACTACGATGTTATCGATGTTGTAACGACAACATAAAATTAATATTTTCCATCACTACTCACCAGCATTCACCGTCACTACTTCTTCCACCACAAACCAGGGGCGGAGCCAGGATTGGGAGGAGAGAGGGAGAAAAAATTCTCGGCAAGTTGGATACATGTGAAAAATGGACTCTGTATCCCATTTTATGATAAAAGAACAAAAATAAATATAATTGTGCTTGGCTCCTCCCTTAACCACCACTAATCTTTCGGCTTCCACCTCTTCTACTATTCATTGTCGCAGAAAATGTCCATTGATATTATTTATAAAAATTACTTATTAATAGAAATAAAAATTATAATTAATTAAGAAAACATTTATAATTAAAAAATGATTAGTCATTTATTATGAGCAATTAGTGAAACACTAATTAATAAAACACTTTATAATGAATAGATTATTTATTATGTGCAATTAGTGAAACACATAATTAATAAAGCAATTATGGTATTTAAGTTGAACAAACCACCACTGTTGATTTATCTTTTCTATCAATTCCAACCAAGGTGGAACACTAGTTAGAGGCCACTCTTATGGCACAATAGGTCATGAGTTCGAACCTCCCCGTTATACTTTTTTAAATTCCATATCTTGACTTGAGTATTCATTTTTCATTCATAATGTTGGAATTAATGCCACGGGTGTGAGTTGTAGAGGGTGGTTAGGAGAACCACAGCCCTTGATTTATCTTTCCTAGGACAAATACTGACCACCATTGACACAGGCAAACTTAGCCTTGCTTTGTTTTGTACTCTTGACGAAACATTATGAGATTTATCAAAACAAATATATATATTTCTTTGTTATGGTATGTGAATTTTTGTAACCTTTCTGATATTATAAATATGCAAGAATTTTTGTGTCTTTCTCATCCATTGAGATCGCATAAGTTCTAGTCTCAACTTGGTATCACCTTTGTTTCCAAGGGCCTGTTTTTTTTTTTTTTTCTATTTTATTTTTACATCGCAATGACTATTTTATCTGATTACTCTAGGAGTAAAAAATCATTTTTGGAGTTTTCTTCTACATGGAAAAATGTCTCTTTTGCTAGACATCATGAAGCTATTTCGGAAAATCTCATAGGTCACATTTTTCTTCTTTGGAAGGCTCATTTTACACCATATTTACAAGATTATGATCTTGAGGGTTTTATTAATGGTTTCCAACACCTTCCCAACAGTTAATAACAATGTTGGTTATCCAAACCCTAATTTTCTATCTCGGAGTCGTAGTGATAAACTACGACTTGGCTAGATTTTATCATCACTCTTATCACCAATTTTGGTAAGAGTAAAATCATGTCAAACATCAACCTTCGGAGGTTATGACCAAACTTACTGAACTTTAATTGATGTTACTCTTATATATTCATCTGAAGTCTTCTCTACAAACTATCACCAAGGAAGTTTATCCATGGTTGAATACATTCAATCCGCTCATAATGTTGTTGACACTTTGGATGCTAGTGGTCATCAAATTTCGGATATAAAACTTTTTCATTATGTACTACGGGGTATTCATTCCACAAATCAGTATTGTCATCTCTCTCATTAATTATGAGTTTGAAGACTACCGTTAGTTTGTATCTATGTCATTGGATCATGATTATCGTGTTGATGCATAAACTTTGTCAATTATGTTAAAGACTTCCCGTTCTCCTGATGTTCCCTTACTAATAATAGGAATTACCAATTATCCGTCAAATTTGTGAACAACCGTATCACGATGCTCGTAATTACGGGAAACAATCTGATCATAATTAGATTCCACCATGTTATTCTCCACCAACAAATGGAAGTAAAAGAGAAGGAAAACTTTCTGCACCTACTAGGATTGTATTGCATATATGGCTGCTCACAACCCAATTGGCTACCTGACAGTGTTGGAACTAATTACATGACCAATACTTTGTGTAATATTTAGACTCCAGTTGAATACACAGGTCATGATCTGGTTAAGAATTCTTGTGGTGTATATCGCTTTATATCCCATATTGGTAATATTTTTTTACTAATTCCCACTCGCAAGTTTGTTCTCTCTAATGTTGTTCATGTTCCTCATTTGTCTTCCAATATTCTCAATTTCTCAATTACGTTTGTGAAAATTATGTGGTTCTTGAATTTTCTGATGGTTTTTTCCTTGTTAAGGATTGACCTACGATGGAGGTAGCGCTTCTCAAACAACTATGTTATAGTTTATACACTCTTATGCAAGTCAATCCTAAAGCTCTTGTTGGTGAATGTGCTTCTATTCAAACTTGGGATGAACGTTTAGGTCATCCCAATGCTTTGTATCAGCCAAAGTGCAAACAATGTGTTATCATGAAAGAAACTTTATGATATTTATCAAAAATATATATATATTTCTTATGGTATGTGGATTTTTGTAACCTTTATGATATTATAAATATGCAATATTTTATGTGTGTTTCTCATCCATTGAAATCGCATAAGTTCTAGTCTCAACTTGGTATCACCTTTGTTTCCAAGGGTCTGTTTTTCTTTTTCTTCAATTCTATTTGATTCTATTTTATTTTTACATCGCAATGACTATTTTATCTGAGTACTCTAGGAGTAACAAATCATTTTTGGAGTTTTTCTTCCTCATGGAAAAATTTCCATTTTTCTAGACTTCATGAAGTTATTTCGGAAAAGCTCATAGGTCAGATTTTTCTTCTTTGGAAGGCTCAATTTACACCCTATTTACAAGGTTATGATCTTGAGGGTTTTATTGATGGTTTCCAACACCTTCCCACAATTTAAGAATAATGTTGGTTCACCAAACCCTAATTATCTATCTTGGAATCATAGTGATAAACTACTACTTGGATGGATTTTATCATCACTCTAATCACCAATTTTGGAAAGAGTAAAATCATGTCAAACATCGACCTTCAGAGGTTATGACCAAACTTACTGAATTTTAAATTCATGTTACTCTTATATATCCATCTGAAATCTTCTCTACAAACTATCACCTAGGAATTTTATCCATGGTTGACTACATTCAATCCATTCATAATGTTGTTGACACTTTGGCTGCTAGTGATCATCAATTTTCGGATATAAAACTTTGTCATTATGTACTACGGGGTCTTCATTACGCAAATGTTAGCTCTCTCATTAATTATGAGTTTCAAGACCACCGTTTAGTTTGTATCTATGTCATTTTATTATGATCACCGTGTTGATGAATAAACTTTGTCAATTATGTCAAAGTCTTCCCGTGCTCCTGATGTTCCCTTACTAAGAATGGGAATTACCAATTATTTGTCAAATTTGTGAGCAACCGTATCACGATGCTCGTAATTTCAAGAAACGATCTGATCAGAACTAGATTCCACCACGTTATTCTCCACTAATGAATGGAAGTAAAAGAGGAGGAAAAATTTCTGCGCTTAATAGGCCCTGTATTGCATATATGGCTTCTCACAACCCGATTAGAAACCTTACACTGTTGGAACTAATTACATGACCAATACTTTGGGTAATATTCAGACTCCAGTTGAATACACATGTCATGAAATGATGAAGACTTCTTATGGTGTATATCGCTTTATATCCCATATTGGTAATATTGTTTTACTAATTCCCACACTCAAGTTTGTGATATCTAATGTTGTTCATGTTCCTCATTTATCTTATAATATTCTCAATTTCTCAATTCTGTTTGTGAAAATTATGTGGTTCTTGAATTTTCTGATGATTTTTTCCTTGTTAAGGATTGACCTACGAAGGAGGTAGCTCTTCTCAAACAACTCTGTTATGGTCTACATACTCTTCTGCAAGTCAATCCTAAATCTTTTATTGGTGAACGTGCTTCTATTCAAACTCGGGATCAACGTTTAGGTCATCCCAATGCTCTGTATCATCCAAAGAGCAAACAATGTGTTATCATGTAAGAAACTTAATGAGATTTATCAAAAAAAAAAAATATATATATATTTCTTTCTGATGGTATGTGAATTTTTGTAACCTTTCTGATATTAAAAATAAGCAAGATTTTCTGTTTGTTTCTCATCCATTGAAATCACATAAGTTCTAGTCTCAACTTGGTATCACCTTTGTTTCCAAGGGTTTCTTTTTCTTTTTCTTCAATTCTTTTAGATTCGATTTCATTTTTACATTGCAATGACTATTTTATCTAAGTACCCTAGGAGTAACAAATCATTTTTGGAGTTTTTCTTCTTCATGGAAAAATGTGCCTTTTGCTAGACTTCATGAAGCTATTTCGGAAAAGATCATAGGTCAAAATTTTCTTCTTTGGAAGGACAAATTTACACCCTATTTACAAGGTTATGATCTTGAGGGTTTTATTAATGGTTTCCAACACCTGTCCACCGTTTAAGAACAATGTTGGTTCTTCAAACCCTAATTATCTATCTCGGAATCGTAGTGATAAACTACTACTTGGCTGGATTTTATCATCACTCTTATCACCAATTTTGGATAGAGTAAAATCATGTCAAACATCGACCTTCATAGGTTATGACCAAACTTACTGAACTTTAAATTCATGTTACTCTTATATGTTCATCTGAAGTCTTCTCTACAAACTGTCACCTAGGAATTTTATCCACGGTTGACTACATTCAGTCCATTCGTAATGTTGTTGACACTTTGGATTCTATTGGTCATCAAATTTCGGATATAAAACTTTTTCATTATCTATTACGGGTTTTTAATTTCGCAAATAAGTATTATCAGCTCTCTCATTACACTAAAAATTTGAAGAACACCGTTTAGTTTGTATATATGTCATTGGATTATGATCACCATGTTGATGCATAAACTTTGTCAATTTTATCAAATACTTCCCATGCTGCTGATGTTCCCTTACTAAGAATTAGAATTACAAAGTATCCGTCAAATTTGTGAGCAATCGTATCATGATGCTAGTAACTGCTGGAAACAATCTGATCAGAACTAGATTCCACCACGTTTTTCTCCACTAATGAATGGAAGTAAAAGAGTACGAAAACTTTCTGCACCCACTAGGCCTTGTATTGCATATATGGCGGCTCACAACCCGATTGGCTACTTACATGACCAATACTTTGGGTAATATTCAGACTCCAGTTGAATACACGTGTCATGATTTGGTTAAGACTTCTTTTGGTGTATATCTCTTTATATCCCATATTGGTAATATTGTTTTACTAACTCCCATACGCAAGTTTGTGCTCTATAATGATGTACATATTCCTCAATTGTCTCATAATATTCTCAATTTCTCAATTCTGTTTGTGAAAATTATGTGGTTCTTGAATTTTCTGATGAATTTTGCCTTGTTAAGGATTGACCTACGAGGGAGGTAGCGCTTCTCAAACAACTCTGTTATAGTTTATACACTCTTCTGCAAGTCAATCCTAAAGCTCTTGTTGGTGAACGTGCTTCTATTCAAACTTGGGATCAACGTTTAGGTCAGCCCAATGCTCTGTATCAGCCAAAGTGCCAAAAATGTGTTATCATGAATGAAACTTTATGAGATTTATCAAAAATAAATAAATATATATTTCTTTCTGATGGTATGTGAATTTTTGTTACCTTTTTAATATTATAAATATACAAGATTTTCTGTGTGTTTCTCATCCATTGAAATCTCATAAGTTCTAGTCTCAACTTGGTATCACCTTTGTTTCCAAGGGTTTGTTTTTCTTTTTCGTTTTCTTCAATTCTTTTTGATTCTATTTTATTTTTACATCACAATATCTATTTTATCAGAGTACTCTAGAAGTAAAAAATTATTTTTGGAGTTTTCTTCTTTATGGAAAAATGTGCCTTTTGCTAGACTTCATGAAGCTATTTCAGAAAAACTCATAGGTCACATTTTTCTTCTGTGGAAGGCTCAATTTACACCCTATTTACAAGGTTATGATCTTGAGGGTTTTATTAATGGTTTCCAACACCTGTCCACCATTAAAGAACAATGTTGGTTCTCCAAACCCTAATTATCTATATCAAAATCATAGTGATAAACTACTACTTGGATGGATTTTATGATCACTCTTATCACCAATTTTGGAAAGCGTAAAATCATGTCAAACATTGACCTTCATAGGTTATGACCACACTTACTGAACTTTAAATTCATGTTACTCTTATATATTCATTTGAAGTCTTCTCTACAAACTGTCACCAAGGAGTTTATCCATGGTTGACTACATTCAATCCGTTCATAATGTTGTTGACACTTTGGCTGATGGTGGTCATCAAATTTCGGATATAAAACTTTGTCATTATGTACTACGGGTATTTCATTCCGCAAATGAGTATTGTTAGCTCTCTCATTACACTATGAGTTTGAAGACCACCGTTTAGTTTGTATCTATGTCATTGGATTATGATCACCGTGTTGATGCATAAACTTTGTCAATTTTGTCAAAGACATCCCGTGCTCCTGATGTTTCCTTACTAAGAATGGGAATTACCAATTATCCGTCAAATTTGTGAGCAACCGTATCACGATGCTCGTAATAGAGGGAAATGATATGATTAGAACTAGAATATTCCTCCGTGTTGTTCTCCACCAATGAATGAAAGTAAAAGAGGAGGAAAACGTTCTTCACCTACTAGGTCTTGAATTGCATATATGGCTGCTCACAACCCTTTTATACCTATAATTGGCTACCTGGCGGTGTTGGAATTAATTACATGACCAATACTTTGGGTAATATTAATACTCCAGTTGATTACATAGGTCATGATCTGGTTAAGACTGCTAGTGGTGTATATCTTTTTATATCCCATATTGGTAATGTTTTTCATGTTTATCACTTGTCTCACAATATTCTCAATTTTGTTTGTGACATGTGGTTTTTGAATTTTCTCCTTGTTAAGGATTGACCTTCCGAAACAACTCGGTTATGGTTTATACACTATTATAGAAGTCACTCCTAAGGCTCTTGTTGGTGAACGTTCTTCTATTCAAACATGGGATCAACATTTAGGTCATCCCAATGCTCTGTATTAAATATCATCGAGGTTATCTCCATCATCATCATGATCATCTTCTTCACACGCATCTCTAGGATGAATTAGACAAATTTTTAAATTATTGTTAATCAAGAGAAATTATGTTTGAAAGTTTTATTTTATATTATGTGGTATTTATGTACAAAACTATTTTGTTTATTTTATTTATTTATTTTTTGAGATAATTTTGTGTTTCATTTGTTGTTTAACTCTTGATTTCATTTTCTTGTTCACACGCATTTCATTTATTTTAAAAAAATATCTTCTCCACACGCATTTCATTTATTTTACAAAAATATCGTTTTAAAAACATACCTTTTTTTCTTGTTTTCATTTTCTAAAGTTATTTGGTAGGAAATTTAAAATATGTTTTGAAAATCAAGGAAAATCAACTAAACCATATCAAATGTAAAGACCCATTGAGATAATGATAATTTGTTTTTACACATCCAACTCTTTCCGCAAGCTCTTACTTCGTTCTGAAAAGAAGAAGGAGGACAAAGAAAGAAAGAAAAAAAAACACAGATAACGATTATCTTTTTGCTTCCCATAAAATAAGGTGATCTTGACATTTATATAATGTTATATACGAGAAAATACTCTTACTTGGCATCGCAAATTCAGACTTGTTTGGTTCAACAAATCATTCTGAATAATATCTCCCCTACTGTTAATTGTATATATCCCATACAAACTTTCTTTATAATCCCTCATTCAGTTGTGTGGTATGTCTACTTCTTACCGTATTGAAGATACTTCCCCTAAACCCATGCATTCTCTGGCATCTACTTACTTCGAGGCTGTAAAAATGCAGATTCCCGCCAGTTTTCGTATGTCAGAATGTGAAGCAGTTTTATGGCAGTGCAACATGGTTAGACATGCTCAAGATTACATGTTAGATTTACCCATTTGTGGGATTAACCCGAGTCTTGGGACGAGGCAGTTCAGTCATGTGATCAGTTACAGGCTTGGTATACCACTTTTTGCCGAGAGTAGCTTATGTTCTATTTGCAATAGAGATATGGATACCTTCGGTGACCATGCATTACATTTTGCTAGTGATATGGGTCTTACATTCAGACATGACCTAGTCCGATATGTTTTTGTTGGCATCTGTTATAAGGCTGGGGTGTCCTCTAGGAAAGAAGTTGCTTTGGGTTTATTTTCTGATGGAGGAAATTCTTTGAGACCCGCTAAAATTCTTGTACATAATTGGGAAAGTGGTCAAGATGTATGCCTAGACTTCACCGATGTTTCACCTTTTAAAGGTGGTGGCTTCAAGTCTTTTATCCCCGGGAAATCCATTTCTCATGCAATTCAGCGCAAGCGAAACAAGTATCTGGATAAGTGTCGTTTCATGGTTATGGTTTTGGTATTCTAGCATTTTTTACCTTGGGCTAGCTTGGTGAACACACTATACTATTTTTCAAGAGGCTGAAGAATTTCTTAGCTAATAATGATGCGAATTGTGGTTATGATAGATTTATTTTTCATAGAATAGGTGTGACTATTCAAAAGGGTGTTGGAGCTCAGCTGGTTGTGAGACTTCCATCCAATTTTGAATGTAACTAGAAATAACCCGTGCTGTAACGACACTGGTTAAGAGGAAACCAATGTAACACGATTCTGATAAGTTGGTAGTATTTTTATGGGAGAAAATGATAAAAAAAGTATGGGAAACCGTCATATTAATGTTCCTTTAAGGATTTTTCCTACTATAACTTTTACGGGTTGATGAATGTGTGAGTTTTTGATGTCTACTCTTTTGACCAAGTTTGAAATTTAGAATTATAAGAATCTTAAATTACAACACTCAAAGCTATGCATTCGACAGTTTGGTTGCCACGTTTGTTTTTTTGAATCAGTAACCCAACATTACAATAGCAAAAACTGGACTTGGCGCTCATGCCTCAATCCCAGCTATTGTTACAAAATAACTGTCATTGCAAAATCATTGGTCTCCTTCAAAAAAATTCTTATAAACTGAGTTGTAATTGGATCAGACTAACTAACCTAATAATATTGTTATTATATTTTTTGTCAATATGAGCCAACCAAAAAACCCATATATGACTTCCAACAACATCTCTGAACTTCTTAAATTAGATTGTTTTATTAATTTAATTCATTGAATACATTTATCTATCACTTCGCACATCTACCTAAAGTATGAGTTAGAGACGATTATGAAGGTATGGAAGGAACACATATCTATATAAATCTCTAGCAATTATACGTGTTTTTTTTTTCTTTTTTCTTTCAATTTCAGGCATTTTTCTATCGTAGACTATTAATCAAATCATCCCATTCAATTTGGACATGCTCAGGATCACCATAGCTGGATATAACTGGGTAATGTAATGAGCATTTATTTGCCTATAGGCCGTTTATGACATGTGTACTCAACACTTAGTTAACATTCAGTGTCATATATTAACATTCAATGTGTACTTACTGAAATGATCTGTATGGGTTACCGAATTCTTTCATTTTATTTTTGGATGTCATTAAAGTGACCATTGAAAGTAAGTTAATTTATTTAAAGGATTAGATGGCTATTTTAATTTGAGGGAGGATCCCTTTACATGGCTATTAGCACATTATCTCACATTTTTATGTCCTTTTTCTGAATAAAAACCAAACGATACCGTATTTGAAGCTAAGATTTTGGGGATATGTTCTTCTTATAAATATCTACATACCCACCAAAAATGAGTACATTCCGAAATGTATAACTTTAACATCTACTACTTCGAAACCCAACCGTCGAAAGTCGACAAATTCTCAACCGTTTAAATTAAGATTGATAGATGATGAGGTTATACGTTTCGGAATGTGCTCATTTTTGGTGGGTATGTAGATTCTAATAAGAAGAACATATCCCCAAAATCTTAGCTTCAAATACGGTATCGTTTGGTTTTTATTTAGAAAAAGGTCATGAAAAATGTGAGATAATGTGCTAATAGCCATGTAAAGGGATCCTCCCTCTTTTAATTTATACACAAATAAAGTAAATTAACTAATTAGTAAGTGATTTATTTCTTAATTTTAAAAATAAAAGAAAATATCGAAAAACACTTAAACAAATTAATTTAATTACTTTTAAATTTTAAAATAGTAATAACTATTCTTCCAATTTAAAGATCCCGCTCTTTCTCATCGCGATTTATTCGTAAAACTATATCTTTATTTGTATTTGAGTTTTAATTTTCTTGTTCTATGATGTTCTTGATTATCTCGTAAACATCCATGTAACCTCTATTTTTCAATGAAATAAAATGCTACATGATATATAAGAAAGAAAAAAAAAGAAAAAAAATTACACCGGGATTTCTTATATATTTTGGGTAACAATATTTGATTTTATAAGATATTGTTATTTTAAGTAAAAAAGAGATACCTGCATGTGATTGGCCAAAAAAATATATATACTAGGGTGAAATATATTTTCCTCTAATTTTATTGGTCAAAATTCTATAAAATTGTGAAGACAAAATCAATTAAAAACAAGAATTAACTACAATCGAAAATCGACCACAAACTCAGATGAGTGAGAGCTCGGACGAGCTCAGAATTATTACTATATTCTCGAACGACCAAAACCCCAAGGCTAGTTGTAATGCAACCTATGCCACTATATGCTGGTTCATTTGGAAAGCAAGATGTGACTGGGTTTTTAGGAAAATTACTCCAACAACTACCACCACTGCTAAGGAAATAACTCAACACTTCTGCAGCAAATCAAGAGTTCACCATCAACCAGGGCATATAATAAACAATCTGTACTATCAGCCCAACATACTGAACTATAATACTGAGAACTACAACAAAATCAGACACCCTTATGATAAATTTGGAATCACTATTAGCATGCACATTGATCCAGCAGATCTCTATCAGGGTACTAGTGATACTCAATCTTATACTAACTACTCTCTTGTTGCTATGGACTTTGCAGGACAATGTGTGGGTACCAGAAACTTCAAAGACTTTTCCACAGGAATCAGAAGAGCAGATCGAGCCAGCAGAGGTGATCAAATTGCACTGTCCTCGGAAAAACTATGCAACAAGCTAACATCAACTTTGTTGTTGAAGATGAACACACTCTGCAAGCCATCAAAGAATGTTACCAATGGGAAGTACAACAAAGATTCAAAGGAAACTGTAAACATCACCAGGGAAGTAACAACGACAACCATCCAATTGTTTTTGTACTAATAAATCTTACCAAACTGACAGTTAAACAAAACTATGTGGCAAGAAATTTATCCAGAATAGCTAGACAATCTCAAACCTTCTCTGATTCTACTTGGAGAGGGAAGAACTTAACTACTATCTTCGATGCTTACAAATCCCTAAAACTACTTATGAATTGGACTACTGTAATGATGTTAACTATATTTTGGGGGATAGGCCGGATGCTAATGCTAGCACATGCACTACTACGGTCGTAACTATGAGTGGGAGTTCTTGCTAGACTCCTTAACTCTTTTTCGTATAAAAAAAGAAAGAGCTCAGAATTATTTTAAAGTTTTCTTGTTGGAAAGATCTTTAGAGTATCATCAAGTAGTGCTGAGAGCTGAGAGCTGCCCCAGGTAAGATAGCTAAGCATGAGAAAGCATGTATTGATAATGGACACACTTTTATTCCCTTTGATTTTGATACTTTTTGTTTCTTGGCTCCTGAGGCGGTTGGACTCTTCAGAAGAGTCCAGAAAGTCATGCACAGTAATGTCATGACCCCCGGTTCAAGAGAGTTTATTTTCAAAAGAATAGGATTTGCAATTCAAAAAGGGCTTGCGGCGCAGCTTGTTGTTCGCTTTCTTTCTATGTAAGAATATTAAAACTATTTTGAATGAATTTGCGGTACTTGGACTCTTGAAAAAAAAATCTAAAATAATTTCGTCGAGGTACACATGAATACTTCTTTATGCATTTTTCAGACGGGACAAGTACCAATATAACAGACACATGTGCCACGCGTCACCTCCAGTGAATGACAATTGAATTCTGAGGCTAACTAACTATCCGGAACTCACCAACCTGGTCCCAGGCCTAATAAATCATCAACAGTGGGTTGAGAAATCATAGATCAAAATTTCAAAATACCGAGAATCGATTCATGATCATGTCTGATAATTCCAGCGATACACTTCCTCCGTCCAACTTTACTTGTCAAAATTGTGTTTTTTTTAGCAAATTTGTACCAAAAAATTGAAATATTTCCCACTAAAATTTTCTAATTATCAAGACAGAAACAAAAACTAGGATATCAAAATTTATATACTAAACAAACAATTTGAAAGATCGATGGTGTATGTGGAAGTAATTTGAATTTCTTTCAAGTTTTTGCAAAATCCAATTTTGGCAAGTAAAATTGGACGGAGGGAGTATTAGTTTTCCCTTTCCCTGCATAGGGACACATGTTACCATTACTCGATCTCACTCACCAATTAGCTCTCCGTGGTCTGATCATCACCGTACTTGTCACTCCGAAGAACCTTCCTTCCGCGGAACCTTTACTTGCCAGCCATCCAACTAGCATCAAAACACTGGTCTTGCCTTTCCCAACAACAACTGCATCATCATCATCATCATCTTCTTCTGGTTCGTGTTTACCTCCTGGAATCGAAAAATTGAAAGATCTCCCGACGAGTTACATTCCGTCTATGATCCACGCAATGGGTCAACTTCAAGAATCTCTACTAGAGTGGTTTCAATTGCAGATACAAAATTCTTCTTCTTCTCCTCCAACGGCGATCCTATCAGATCTGTTCCTTGGTTGGACCCAAAATCTCGCTGTTCGCCTTGACATTGTCCGCGTCTCTTTTTTTCCTATGTCGGCACACAATTTATCCATCTTTGATTGTTGGGATATTTTGACTTAGGTGCCCATAAAATGGTACGCCTTTGCGTTTGGTGCCTAACTTTGTCCAACTTTGAGTTAGGTGCCCAGTGGGTCACAGTAAAACACAATCAATACGTTGACTGTGACCCACTGGGCACCTAACTCAAAGTTGGACAAAGTTAGGCACCAAACACAAAGGCGTACCATTTTATGGGCACCTAAGTCAAAATATCCTCACTCGGGATTCAATTATGATTATACCACACTTTTGGGTACCTCAACTTATAAGAAATTCATGAAATTTTTACAGTAAGTTGCTTACATATAGAGAAACAACAAGTCCAAAATTCACTTGATTCTAACTGTTCATCAAAAAGATATACACACTTCAATATGGCTTCTTTCAGCATCTAACACACATAATTCAGTTACGATTATACCACACTTTGGGGTACCTCAACTTATCAGAAATTTATGAAATTTTTATAGTAAGTTCTGTACATATAGAGAAACAACAAGTCCAAAATTCACTTGATTCTAACGGTTCATCAAAAAGATATACACACTTCAACATGGTTTGTTCCAGCGTCCCACCACACGAGATATTTTGACTTAGGTGCCCATAAAATGTTACGTCTTTGCGTTTGATGCCTAACTTTGTCCAACTTTGAGTTAGGTGCCCAGTGGGTCACAGTCAACGTATTGAATGTGTTTGACTGTGACCCACTGGGCACCTAACTCAAAGTTGGACAAAGTTAGGCACCAAATGCAAAGGCATACCATTTTATGGGCACCTAAGTCAAAATATCCCTTGATTATTTCGTAAATAACTTACCACCACGAGAAGATTGCAAAGATCCTAATCATGTGTTCTCGGCATCAGGAGTTCCGACTTCACCTGTCTTTCCGATTTATCAGATACACATGTTGCATCATCTATATGCAGATGACAGCCCACTTTGGAAGGTCATGCAACATAATAACTCGTTGAACAAAGCGAGTTGGGGAACTGTTCTGAATTCTTTTGCCGAGTTGGAAGAACCATTTTTGAATCACCTGAGAAAACATTATGGTGGTCATGGACGGGTCTGGGGTGTAGGACCTTTACTTCCTCCTATAGCTCATCATCAGAAAGACTCATCGGAATCCGCAAGGAAAAGATGCGGACCCAGATCAATTTGCATAGAACAGGTAATGTCTTGGATTGACTCGTGTACAGAGAATCATCAATCGGTTCTTTATGTTTGTTTTGGAAGCCAGATTGTGTTAAACAGGAAACAAATCGATGCACTCGCTATGGGACTCGAACAAAGCCAGGTAAGATTCATTTGGTGTGTTAAAGAAATACCATCATCAACATCAACTGGAGATGAGGATATTGAGATACCTGTCTTACCAACTGGTTTCGAAGATCGAGTGGCCGGACAAGGACTCGTGATCAAAGGTTGGGCACCGCAGGTGGATATACTGAGTCATCAAGCGGTGAACACGTTCCTGACTCACTGTGGATGGAACTCAGTGCTAGAAGGACTTGTAGCAGGGGTTCAACTGTTACTATGGCCAATGATAAATGACCATTTCATGACTGCAAAACTCTTGGAAACTGAATTGGGTTTGGAAGTGAAGATCTGTGAAGGTGCGGATACAATTCCGAATTCGACTGAGTTAGCTAGAGTCATTGCTGAATCTGTACCTGAAGATGATCAGGAGGGTAAGAGTCGACCACAAATGATTCGAGCCATGGAGATGGGTAAAATGGGGTTAGAAGCTGTAAAAGAAGGTGGAAGTTCTTTTAGGAATCTAGATGAATTGGTATCCAATCTTAATGAACTCGGTGTAAAATAAATGTAGCATAATGTATTTGCCCATAAGAATGTCGAGTTTTACGTATCACTTTTTCAACTTTACCCAAAATAACCGAGGAATGTGTATTCGGATGACAATCATACATAACAATTTCTCGAGTCTTTTCCATTACAATTGCATGAAAAATGCATTTCTTAATAAAGGATCAATCCATTTTTAATAGAACTTTACCAGCAAAATAAATCAAAATACATAAAAAAAAATTTGTTTTCACATGAGGAAGAAGATGAATGCATTCACTAAATCTTACTAGAATTTGTGGCTAGGTTAATCGCACCAGATGTTACTGAAATTACGAATATTATGTGAATCTCTTTATTTATGTTTATACTTGAACTTACTTAGTTTTCCCCGGCATCTCACTAAAACTCTTTTTCACATGATGAAAATCAAAATCCATCTATCTCTTAAGAAATAGCAGTATGTCACAATTCTTTATGCATAGAAGAAATAACAATGGCAATATTAGTTGATCAAATGTGGTATATGTTCATCACATGAAAATTTGATGTTCATCACTTTTTACATTTTCACCTGCCAATCTCCCATTCCATCTTTCATTAAAAGCAATTAAGGCACAGCCCAGCCCATTATATGTGGCCTTTTCCATACCATGACTGCTCAAAAAAAGGTAGGGGACTACTATGTGATAGAAACATCCCCTACATTTTAAGGGGTGTCCTAAAAGATTAGAGAAGACTAATCTGCCCTCACCCTAATTAAAATTATAACTAACCCTAATAACCTACTAATCTAACCCATTAAATTAAAACCTAAATACCCAACTGATTAAAATCAGTTTCAAAAACTATCCCCATTCATTTCTTCTTCTTCTTCTTTTCTCCTTCTTCTTATTCGTAGACATCGCCATTACTTGTCGATTCGAAAAAAAATCATCGTCGAATAATCAATCATTTATAACAATGCGTAGCAAGCAAACTCCAAGAGTTCCAGGATCAAGTCCGGGACTTGCAAAACTAGCCAATCTCCCAAAGGAAAGTCAAATTGATAAACAACTTGAAGCAAAGTTGAGAGACCAAATCAAGCATCTAACAGGAAAAAAGAAGTCTGATTCGAGTCAAATGCAAATCCGAGGGTAATTTCCTACATACCGTTTTTTTTTAATTTGTTATTTGTTAATCGATTAGAAATCATGAAAACTCATTGAAAATGGTAGTTACAGTAGAAATTTCGGTTAGGAGATTTGTTGTCAAACCCTAGATTGTGCTACCCGAACTTCAAAAAATAAGAAGAGTTCGGTTAGGTAGACAAATATCTGGTCACCGAACCACATAGTTCGGTGTGCTCGCAAAAATAACTTTTGTAACCGAACTCAGTTTTTCCTTTGAAATAATGGGTTCTGTTTTGTCGATAAAATTGTATGCTAACCGAACTTTTGAAATATGTAGTTCGGTTACTTCTCTATTTTTATCCGGTCACCGATCTTGTGAAATATGTAGTTCGGTTACCTCGCTATTTTTATCAGGTAACAGAACTATAGTATGTTAACTCCAAATGTTTTTTTACTTTATTCTTTAGTTCTATTTGATTTTATAACACAATATTCTATTATGTTTAGATAATACTTTGGTTTTTGTTCTTTAGGAACAAAGTAAAAAGATTGAAACTACACCTACATGAGGATTTGAAAACTCCCACCTCTCGTGGAGCAAAACATTTAGATTTCCGAAACTGTGGTGCCAAGAGAATGTTTGTAAGGTAAAATGAATGTTTGTAAGGTAATCCATGGAGGGGCCTCGTTCTTGGAAGTGAACCAAGAGAATGTTTGTAAGGTAATCCAAGATGTCAATGAAGAGGTGATGGAGAATACAAGTGATAAGATTATTGAAGAAGAGAATGATGATGAAGAAGCAAGGAAATAAAGACCAAGGAAATGAAGAGGTTGAATAACAAAGAGAACACGTTGAAAATGTAGAGGAAGAAGAACTGGGACAGGGCAAAGAAGGAGAAAGACAATAGGAAGACAAGGATGAGGAAGAAGAGGAGAAAGAAGAAGGAGGGGAGGAAGAAGAGGGAGAGGAAAGACAAGAGGAAGAGGAGGGAGAGGGTGAAGAGGAGGGAGAGGAGGAAGAGAAAGGGGATAGTTGGAAAATAATTAATAGAAAATTAATGTTTAAAGTTTTGGAAAAGTATAGATGGACCGAACAATGAGTATCGCGGTGGGTACCGTGTTTTTTTTTTGTGAGAGGAGGGGTGGGCCCCACTTCTGCCCACCCCTATCCCAATGCACAGAGTGCATCCCTATATCCGTGCGATCCAGCTTGGTGCACAGCTCGGTGCTTATTATCGGTGCGTCTAACAAAGCCCTAAAGTTTTTAAGAAAAATAATAACTTATTATTTTCTTTTGTGAATGAAACTTTTTAGTCCAACATTGGGTAGTTACTCTTTTTAAGTTGTATTATTCAATTATACAAACAAATTCTCTACTTTTATGAAATCAATAGGAAAGGGGTTTCTCTATGATTTAGAAAGACCCTTAAGAGAAAATATTTTATATTGTTTTCTTTAGCATTCGCGATTTTCCTTAAGGGTTAGTAGGTGTATTAGGATGTTTTATCATGGAGATATCCGTCCCGTGAGAGTTATAACATCACTCTTGAGTGTAGCCAGACGCTAATGTCTTAAGGATCGCGTGTTGAACACGTGACTCACTCTGTTTTTCAAAATTTTGCTTTGTTGATGTTGTGGAGATATGGGAAGCTCGTCCATTCGTCAAATCGATCACTTCTATTATAAATGAACTAAGTAACAATAACTTTTCCTTATTTGATTTCTCTTTGTTTTTTATTACTGCACCCAACAATGACTTTAAAGACGCTCCTCCAAGTACTTGATCACCAGGCATTGAGGTTCCATCTCAATCAGTTTGAATTCAGTTCTTGAATACACAACTGTAGTATCTCAATCTATTTGACTTAATTAAATTTGGCTAGATTACAACTAACACATTTGATCTCAATCCGTTTGACTTAAATGTGAAGAGAATAAGACTAATTGTGATTTACTGGGTGCAGCCTTTTTCAGTTGTGTGCAAAAAAGACAGAAATCTAGCAATTTGGATAAAAGTATAATATCTTTATTTTTTGATATAACATCACACTACAACTACATCAATATTTTGCTCCAAAATCAAGTTGTATGAGAGAGAAGATGCATGTTTTCACTCAGTCAGTCACTTCTATTCTTGCTTGAATTCGGCTAAGATTTATCGGCCACAAACATGTCAGATATCGCTGAATATGTAAGAATCTATATATATGCTTGAACAGTTGAACGTATTTAAGTTACGCAGCATTTCAAAATTCATTCTTACATAATGAAAATTAAAATTAAAATCCATCTATCTCTTAAGAAATAGCAATATTTCACAATTATTTATGCATATATATTAAAATGTGAAATGTAATATTCACGACTTGAAAATTTGATGTTCATCATTTTTTACGTGTTCACCTTTTTTTGTTTTTTAATCTGTAATTTAGTTCCGACGAGTGTTGAACTCAGATCACCGATGACATACCACTATGCTACAGTGATATAGGCATTTAAGGGCCTAAGAGCAACTGCAGTCATACGACTATAACCAAAGAGTAAAGACCAAAAAAATTTGAAAATTTTGGGTTTACTCCGTGTGCGACACTATAGGTGGGAAGACCAAATTTGGTCAGGCGCAACTTATGATTGCGCCCCAACTTATTGTTTTTTTTAATTATTTTTTTTGGGCGGAACTCATGAGTTCCGCCCCATTTCCATTTTTTTTATGGCGTAACTGTGAATTGCGCCCCAATTTTTTTTTTTTGTTTTTTTTTTTGATCGGGCGTAACTTGAACTTGCGTCCCATCAGGCATAACTGGAATCTACGCCCGACTAAAGACTAGACTAAAGACCAAATTTGGTCTGGTATTTGGTCTTTGGTCTTTGGTTTGATCTTTAGTCGCTCGATAGTGTCTGCTCTTTCGATAGTATTTGGTCTTTAGTCCCATGACTGTGGTTGCTCTAAGGCACAACCCAACACATTATCTATGGACTTCTCCAATAACAACCATTGGATGCTACCCTTTTATAACCTTGGAAAAATATTGCATTTCCATTCAGGTCCGGATCCTCTGTGCCCATGTATCCTCCGATCACCAAGCAGCACGTGTCAACAATTTTAACTACCGAAATCTTATTTTGGGTACACTTAAGTTACTTTTAGTAATTTGCATTCTAATCTTCTTCATCATGAGAAATACTTGAAAGCTAGAGAGATTGAGTCTAAATCTACTATAGATTCTCAGAATTCTGCGTTTTACACAAACAAATCTTCTAAATCTAAGCAGAAATCTCATGGATGTGATGATAAACTAACTTTTAAACCTGATTTTAGATCAAGTGTCTGTCAAATCTGTAAGATTCCTGATCAGTTAAATTTGTAAGATTCCTCGTTATACTGCTTTTCATTGTAGATGGCATTGTACTCCCACTTCTAAGAGTTCTTCGAAGGATACTTCCAAGTCTGGTTCTGCTACAGAATTGTCGTTTGCCTATACTTCAGATACTTTGCAGCTAGCTTTACATAGTATTAAGCTCAACTCAGCAATTGTTTGTCATGATGCTAACGTGGCTTCATGTTGGATTATTGAATCTGGTGCGGCAAGTCACATGAGAAACAATCCCTCTCGTCTTTTTTTTCATCGATAAAGATTTTTTTTTCCTTGTTGTCTTTCTAATACCGAGTTCTATACAGGTAATGATCAAGATATGGTAGGTGATGATAAATTTATTTCTATGTGCAGACTGTTGATGTTATTTTAGACATTAACACTTCTCAGTTTTACCTTCATGACGTGCTTTATGTTATAAGAAGTAAGGAAAATCTTATTTCAATTGCCAAATTTACTAAAAAAAATTTACGTCTCCTTTAAAAAAATTCTTTGAGGTTATTAAATTAAGGTCTTGGAGAGTAAAATAGTTCTTGCCGAAGGATTTGTGAAGGACCACCTGTAGCCATATGCTGTAACAGATTATCTTATCATTTAATATATAAAAACTCTTTTAGGTTTCTCTAATTACAGTTTCTTTGGGGTTCTTAATAGAAGATTTTTGTTAAAGGGAGAGCAAAATATGATCCAGGAGTGCAAAAATTATAGTTGACTCGCTAGTTAGGACCAACTTGGTATAATTTTTTGACTTAGACTAAGATACCCTTGCTTGTCACATGCGTTCCTCCCACATGTTAAGTAAATCTCTTTTCTTTATTATCGTTTTGGAAAAAAATTGAACCGTGAACATAAAATGTTTTAATGTGATTCAATTTAATTAGATATAAAGACAACTCGAAATAACCACTTTTGTTATAGGGAGGGGGTGTTTGGATCAAGGGAGTGGAAAACTCATACTCAACTCACTGATTTATGGATGAGTTAAATTTTAACATTTCTGGTCCAAAATACCCTTTAGATCGTTAGAAAATTTTGCTAACCCAAAATAATAATTGTCACTGATCATTTGACGGAAATCATCAAGATTTGGGCATTGTGGAACTCTATCTTTGACAAAGTTACAACGAAAATAACCGGTGAACGTAGAGATTTTGAAGGTTGGATGGATGGCACTCATTTTCAAATCAAGAGAATCAAATATAGCATTTTGTGGATCTATCTTCAAATGTACATGAATTTGTTTGAAACGAAGAATCCCAGAAACCCAAACCATTAAAGCAGGATTACCCCTTTCTTTCTATGTATGTATCAAAAATAATAACAGTATGAAAAAACCTTCGTTCGATTGTACCGGTGGAAGAGAAAAGAAAGATTCACGCTCATGATCCATAACATGAATTGCAAAATTCTCTATCATACATAAAGAAGGGAAATGTTGCATTTCACCGTCAACATAGTAGGGGTGGAAATGAAAAGGAAACTTTAACTTCTTCATTTTTTTATCGTTCTGTCTGGAGAGCGGGATATATCACTTTCTCGTTTAGAAAGAAGAACGAGAATGCAGAAAGAAAAAAAAAACAAGATTTTTACTAATTATTTTATACCACGCAAGATATGAAGTTTAGCCAGTTTTGGGATGTAGAAAGTAATAAGACTACTTTACTATTTCTCCTCCTACCATATTAAAAGTACCCCATACTAGTACATCAGCACACTCACCATAGTAGTAGTTTGGTTATATAAGAGTACTGCAATATTCATGGGAAAATAACAAGCAAGTTTAACATGATATTCATCCATAACATAAAAAACAAGTCGGCTTAACATTGCAAGTTACTTATTGATTTTTTTCGAAATTAAAATCGAATACAAAAAAACTGAAAACATAAAACTAAGAGCTTTTCTTGCATGTTTTAAGATGCTTCTTCTTCTTCTATTTGGCATCAACAACAAAATCCAAAAAGGCATGTCCTCGCCGGAATTAGGGAAAAGATATGACTTTTCATGGATGGTTATCATAATTTTCATGCATCACAAATACACAAACTTTAAATGACAAATAGCTTGGTGTCTCATCTTCCGCTCCATAGTAATAAGCAAGAACATTTTCGATGTTCTGCTTCTGAACACAAAGAAGTTTGTATTACATTAGCAAAAAAGTTCGATATGACAAATTATAATTGCAGTTTTGCTTTCCATCGATATAAAAGTTTGGCAAGGAAGACAAGGTAAACATTTCTTCATCCTTCTTCGGTTACAACTCAACTTCCATAAAACGTAAGCAAAAAAATAAACTTAGAACTTAGAAAGCTACTGAAGAATTTAGAAGGGGCATTCACTATGCACTCCTCATTCTAGTTAATACTAATTCAATCTAAGTTTCATGTGTACTATTAATTATCTAACCCAGAAAATTACCGATCTTAATTTGTAAATTTCGACATTCTTCAAAGAACAAAGCAAACAAAATGCAAAACCACTTTGTGAACATTCTCAATTTAAAATTGAAAAATGGAATATAATTTAACAATAAAACTTGAACTCAAAATGCATATGAATAAACCACATGGTTAACATGATAAAAGAAACAGTCATCCTCACAAACCCATACTTGAAACAATCTTATCATGGGTTTTGGATTTAAAAAACAAAAAATAAATTCGTTTTGGATTCAACTTACTTAGAGATCTTGCGAAGATGATTGGTTTTTTTTAACCAAGCAAATAATACCTTGATTCACCTGCTCAGGACGACTAGTTTAAGATTCAGATTGGAATAAAATTTTAGGGCTCGCAGATGATAGAAAGAAGAAATAAGGAGAAAAAAAATGATCTTGTTTGTTTTGAAACGTGGGTGTCGGTATGAGGATAGAGTTGTCCAACTCAGAGGAAAATATTGAACCGGTTGTATAAAGCAATTTGAGTACGTGTTTTCCTCTCCCATGATCCAAAAATGAAAAAGCTTTGGAAGATTCCCCTCCCTGTAACAAAAGTGATCTTGTTTGTTTTGAAAAAAATAAATGAAACAAAAGAACTCAAAATGCATATGAATAAACCACATGGTTAACATGATAAAAGAAACAGTCATCCTCACAAACCCATACTTGAAACAATCTTATCATGGGTTTTGGATTTAAAAAACAAAAAATAAATTCGTTTTGGATTCAACTTACTTAGAGATCTTGCGAAGATGATTGGAAAAATTCTAAATTCATTTTCTTTTTTATATTCATTTTTTTTTAAGTCAGATTGGAATAAAATTTTAAGATGATAGAAAGAAGAAATAAGGAGAAAAAAAATGAAACGTGGGTGTCGGTATGAGGATAGATGTCCAACAGGAAAATATTGAACCGGTTGTATAAAGCAATTTGAGTAATGATTAACAAAAGTGAAAAATAAATGAAACAAAAGATGAACGAGTCAAAAATATCATATTTTAGAAATTAAAACCATGTCAAATCAACAAGGAAAAGGGCTGAATGATTCACGCAGTAGTTGCAAAAGTGATTATGCTTGATCCGACATTATCATCATAATCATCTGACATCGTATGTACATATTTATGCTCTTATAAAAATTGATATTCTGATTCATGTTTGCACTAAAAGATTTCGTGCTTGGGCAATGGTAAAGTGACCTTGTTGACATTAATTAAATAGCAGCTACCGATAATGGCTTGTTATTAGTCGTCACATTTGGATTTTCTTTTTAAGTTCTAGTTTGATTTCAACAATTGAACCCCAAGATTGATTAGTTCCACAACTATTATCTCTAAGAAAAACATTCCCAAATTAGCTTTTCGAGGGTTCTTAGCTTTTGTTGGACCAAAGAAGAAGATGATATGAATATACTTGAACGTATATGCAAGGAATACGTTTGGTAAGTATAGATATTTTAGTCCGAATTTCGAAAATATATCGAATTGATCCTAGTTCATAAGCCAACTACGATTTTTTTTCATTTCTCGGATCATATTTTTCCTTCCCTTTCACAAAAATCTTAATGGCATCATGCATATAAGTCCAAACAGCCGACATCCTGTCTAAACGGACCCCACTTCAAATAAAAAAACAATAATCAAATAAAAAAAAAGCCAACAGAAACAGCAGCCAAAATAAGAAGAATATACTAGTTAACATCAATTATCAACACTGGATCGTGAAATCATAAAACAGTCCATTAAAGGAGCTAGCTAAGCCGATCTACCTACATATCAAAATCACGACGCAAAAATCATCAAAGTATTTACCGATCCACTCATGTCTGATAATTCTAGCAAAACTAATCTGGGAACACACATACTAGTTTTCCCTTTCCCTGCACAGGGACACATCTTACCATTACTGGATCTCACTCACCAATTAGCTCTCCGTGGTCTAATCATCACCGTGGTCGTCACACCGAAGAACCTCTCTTTCCTGCAACCGTTACTTTCCAGGCATCCAACTAGCATCAAAACACTAGTCTTACCTTTCCCAACAGCTACTCAATCGTCTTCTTCTGCTCCTTCTTTACCACCTGGAATTGAAAACTTGAAAGATCTCCCCCCGAGTTACCTTCCGGCTATGATGATCGAGATGGCTAAGCTTTATGAATCTCTACTACAGTGGTTTGAATCACAAATAGAATACTCGTCTTCTCCTCCTGTGGCAATCTTATCTGATCTATTCCTTAGTTGGACGCAAGATCTTGCTGTTCGTCTTAAAATTGTCCGCATCGCTTTTTTTCCTATGTCAGCACACAATTTATCAGTGGTGGATTATTTCTTGAGTAACCTACCAAAGAGAGAAGATTGCAAAGACGCTAATCACCTGTTTTCGGCATCCGGTGTTCCGACTTCACCTGTATTTTCGATTTATCAGATATACATATGGTATCATCTATATGCAGATGATAGCCCACTTTGGAAGTTCGTGGAACATAGCTGCTCGTTGAACAAAGCTAGCTGGGGTACAGTTCTGAATTCCTTTTCCGAGTTGGAAGAACCTTTTTTGAGTCACTTGAGAAACAATTATGGTCATCACGGGCGGGTCTGGGGCGTAGGGCCTTTACTTCCTCCTATAGATCATCATCAGAAAGACTTGTCTGAAGCAGCAATGAATAGAAGCGAACCCGGCTCAATTTGCACAAAACAGGTAATGTCTTGGCTTGACTCGTGTGCAGAGAATCGTCAATCGGTTCTTTATGTTTGTTTTGGAAGCCAGATTGTGTTAAACAGGAAACAAATCAAGGCACTTTCGGTAGCCCTAGAACAGAGCCAGGTCAAATTCATTTGGTGTGTTAAAGAAATATCATCATTGACTGATCATGAGGATATTGAGAAACCTGTCCTACCAACTGGGTTCGAAGATCGAGTTGCCGGACAAGGAATCGTGATCAAAGGCTGGGCACCACAGGTGGCTATACTGAGTCATCAGGCTGTGAATACGTTCCTGACTCACTGTGGATGGAACTCGGTGCTAGAAGGACTTGTAGCAGGGGTTCAACTGCTACTGTGGCCTATGATAAATGACCATTTTATGACCGCAAAACTCTTGGAAACTGATTTGGGTTTGGCAGTAAAGATATGTGAAGGTGCTGATACAATACCGAATTCGACTGAGTTAGCTAGAGTCATTGCTGAATCTGTACCTCAAAGTGAGGAGGGTAAGACTCGGCCTCAAATGATTCGCGCCGTGGAGATGGGTAAGATGGGGTTAGAAGCAGTAAACGACGGTGGAAGTTCTTATAAGAATTTAGATAAATTAGTATTAAGTCTAAATCAACGAATGCAAAATAAAAATTTGCTCTGTAACAAAAATTGTTTTTCTTAAAGCATGTTGTCGTAGCTTCAGAATTGGAAGTATTGACTATGACCAAGCCACTACAATTACATGAAGATGGGCTTCTTAATGTATCGCAGCATAATAAACTTTAAATATGTAAATTAAAGCATTTTATGCATGGTCATAATCAAAAAAGTTCATTTTTTAACATGAATTAAGAAAAAAAAAAATCAAGTAAATCCCCAAAATATGCTGGGACTAATTCTCGATAGATATATTATGTGTTTTGGTTTATGGCACTAAAGTGAAGATGCATATATTTACTCACATGTCGGTTGAACATCCATGGCAGAACATAATCGTTAACGACTCAACAAATTTAGTTTTCGCCAGCATCTCATCCCAAGGCTCTTTCTCCGAAAACAAAAAGGAAAATCCATACCGTAATGCTATCACAATTCTTTTTGCATAGATAACGAGATTAACATGAGAAATGATCAAATGCTATATTCATCACATGAGAAATGATTAACATTAAAACTTGATGTTCATCACTTTTTACATTTTCACCTCCTGTTGCATCTTCCATGAAATTGACCGTGACACGTATGTATCTAGAGGTATACTTTCTAGCAACATTTCTAAGAGCAGGTTAACTTTAAATTTTTCATTTGTCATCAGTTTCGAATGTATAGGCGATTCACTACTATTGTGCATTACCTTAACCTATGAACCTAGTCTCTTAAGTAACAATTTTTGTTATACCCATAAGGGGCCAAAAAAATAAAAAAGAATTGCATTAGGCAACAAAAAATGCAGGACCGTCCTTGGGCAATGACAACATACAGATTCCCATACAAGGGGTACATAATACAAACACTTGAAGTGAGGCGGAGTTTATACTTACGCACAAAGACATCTTTATTGACTATTCAGTAGTAATCAATAGTTTAAAGTTTAATAGATTCTTTACTTTTTAGAATTATCTTGATGGAAAAAAAAGGTTAACGACACTTTTTTATTAATGGCACTTAGAAATAGAAGAAAAAAAACAAAATTGTTCTCACTGAATAGAGGATGATGAGGTTTTTTTTTTTACTTTCACGCCATTATGGTTTAAACTCCGCCGTTCTGAATTTGGTCTTAATGTTCGTTTGGTTTAGGGAACACGTGTGTTCCGCACGGTGTAGGTGTAGTGAGGCGAACTTTATAAGTTTTTTTTTGGTACTAATAATCAATTTTATTAATTAGCTGATATACATCTTAAATCATCGTTCACCAGATTCTGGATGAAATCTGGGTAGTTTGACAAAAAATAAAAATTAACTTCATCATCTCTTGCTTTACGAGCTAGAGAATGTGCTACATTATTGCCTAGCCTGTGTACGGCATTAAAGAACCAAAATTTGCTAACTGTTTTGTATTTAATTTTGATTCTCTCAACTATACTAGAATTGAACCAATGAACTTGTGATTGTTGTTCTGTAATAGAATTTATCACATTATCACAATCAGATTCAAAGATTACTTTATTGTGCTGCAGCTCTTCCATCCAATTTATAGCCATCTTCAAAGCTTTACATTCGTAATGTTCTGCTCCATAGTCCTCCTCTACCTCCACTTCAAATCTCATTCCCTTAGCTCCTAGACAGTTACCTGCACAATTGCGAATTATCAGTCCAATACTTCCTTTTCCCAGTGCTGGTATATATGATCCATCAATATTTATTTTCAAAAAGTATTTTTCTGGTGGAACCCAGAACTTCAACTTTAAGTTTTGCATAGTCTTAGGAACATCAATGTTACAGTCAGCACATTGAGCTACTAGATTTTTAATTCTAGTAGTAGTACTTTGAATGTTAGGTTTTTCTCCTTGAAAGATTAGTGAGCATTTGTCTTTCCAGATGTACCACATAGTGCACATTAACCTGCAAACATAACTTGCATTATGTAAGGATAAAACATAATGATTAGTAGCATCAGAGGAGTACCAGGATATGATCCAGTCCTGTATAGTATGAAAATTAGTTGCTATACTAATAATCTGTATATTCATCCCTAGCCAAACAGCTCTAGCAAAGGGACATTCAAAGAACAAGTGTCTCATGGATTCCATGTTGTTGTCACAGAAGGGGCAAACTGTTTGAATCTCAGGCTTATAAAGATATATCTTAGCTCTAACAGGAAGAATGTCTTTTAAACATTTCCATACAAAAAGCTGAACTCTATGAGGAGTTTTACAGTACCATAAGTGAGACCAAACCTCTTTAGGAATGTTATCCATTGCAGTAATGGATTTCACATCATCTGCACATATGGTATTATATGCACTTTTGACAGAAAATTTTCCTTTTCTGTCAGGTTTCCATATAATAAAATCTTCACCGCAGGGTGAATCGTGATATTAAGAATAAGATCAACACAATCTTGGGAAAATAGAGTGTTAAGAATATTAATATCCCAATCTCTAGTGCCAGGCAAGAAGAGATCACAAACCAAATTAAAGTTGATATAGCTAGAGGTACACTACAAAAACAATGGTATATTGCTACACGTCAGTCATGTGGCAAGAACCCATATTTAGTGTGGCTAAATTCGTTTGCCACATAAAAACATTTTGCTACAGCTGTGGCAACATCCTCGGTGGCTAAAAGTAATTGCTACCCCTTTAATGCAGTGTAGCAAAAGTTGGATTTCTTGCCACACCAAATGGTGAGGCAATAACATGAGGCAAAAATGTATTTTTTTATTTTTTTTTATTTTTTTATTTTTTGCCACACCAACTGATGAGGCAATAACGTGAGGTAATTTTTATTTTCTTTATTTAATATATATTTATTTTCAATTTTATTTTATTCAAAAATTCTTTTGCCACACCATTATTGTAGCTAAAATCCCAATTTAAGTTCAGCAAGACAACCTCAATTGCAACAGACTGCACGTAGCAAAACCACATGTACTGATTTACGCACCATTGTAATAGTATGTCTTAAACTATATATATAGAGTACCAGAAAATAGTAAAGGCATAACTAATTAAAATTGAAATGAAAAGGATTTAAATTTCATTAAAGAAAAGTATTTGTCACAAGGTATAGTCAATCCCACTTAACCATAAGAAGAAGTAAAAAAAAAACAAATTATTTTACACAATCTCTGATTATAGTATCAACCCAAAACCTAGTACTACAAACTTGGCCTAGTCCATGTTAAATCAACATTCAGATCAAGATAGGTAACCATTTCCGCATGTCCGTTCCTCGCCACGAGTACCTGTTTAAACAAATCAAAACAAAGACCACCAAGCAAAAAGAACATCAACAAATGTAGAGAGTCATCATGTCTAATGGAACCTTCCAAGATATTGATTAATCATAACCATGGTTCTAAAGAATTCTGCACCACACAGTACCATAAGAAGAACTAGAAAAGGTATAAATATAATAGAAGAATTTTGCACCACACAGTAACATGATTCAAATTAACAAGGAAATCATCTTGAAAATCAAATCCTATTTTTATTTATAGCCATCTTAAAGAAATATTATTTTTCGTCAAGATAATAAAACAACAGAATCCTGGACACTTAAAACAGAAATATCATACTAATAACATGCAGAGAAGTATCATCTTAACATACATACAATTATGACAACCTATAGTTATCTCGCATGTTCCCTTAGAAGATTGGCAACATTCTATTGAGCTTCTCCCCAATACGTTTATTATCAAGAAAGAGAGACTTACAATCATTTTGAGGTCGGTTAAGCTGCTCCCAGGATATATAGAGCGGCTCCGTAGGTCCAAAGAGTTGCTCCTCGGGTCTGCCAGGCTGCTCACCAGGTCTTTGGCACTTCTCCAATAGTATTAAAGGCATCGCCCGTGTCTGTTGAGATGCTCCCCAGGCATTTATAGAGAGTAGCTGTTTTATGACATTCATCTACAATGAACAATTCCTGAAATGAATAAAGCAAAAAAATTGCAATTCAGTTCATAAGTCACACAAACGAATCTTATGGCACCAAAATAAATGAAGTTTTGCAGAGCATGTTCACCCTATGTTCATCCCAAAGCCAATCCTTAGCCTCGTCATCTTGCAAATTACAATGCTTGTGCTAGTAAAAACAGCGACATTGTTTGAGCAACACCCCAATCACATCGGAATATGTCTCTACAAGGTTTACCTTCGGTATCCCAATCAACTATTTCCTTATCTTTCTCATTTTTTTTCTTTCCAATGAAAGATGCAAGAGTGGTATCACCTCGCACCTTTCTCTCTTCAAGGACAACAACTGCTTAGAGAGAAACGTAAGCATTTTCTACACTGATAACTAACATCTAAGCATAACAGTACCAAACAAAACAATTTATATCTTCACCAGTAGATACAGAATTGGAATGATGGCCTTGCTCCCCATTTTGTTGATATTCCATCCTGCATAAAACAATAAGGTTTCCTCTATAATCATACATCATAAGAACGGCTCAGATTGAAAACCATGAGAGAACGTATTTGTCTTACTTATGATAGTGATTTTAGATGTACACGAGGGGCATCCAATGCTTTTTAGTAATTACGGCAGAAAATCAGTCAGTCACTCTCAACTTCAACTGTAAAGCACACTTTCATGGTGGGCTTGGCTCTCTCTTTGGTGTTGATTCTCTCTCTATCTCTACTATAGGTTAGGACTACATACTTTCCACAGTGGGGCTATCATAACAGTGATGAAAGAGATGCCTCTTCTAAGCATCCCAGCTGTATGCATCCAAGGAAATAGATTATCAAAGCATGGGTCAGTCAGTTAGCTACTTGGTTAGAAGATAAATGAGATTAATTATGCAATAACTCAAAAAAATTAAAAAAAAATTAAAAAAAAAAACCATTTCTATCTGGTGGAATATCCTAATTTGTAATGTCTAATTGTTTTGTAAGTATGAACTAGGTTTATAAATTCTAGAGTTATTAGCTAGAGTGAGCTAAGTCCTGAGTTATTAGCAGTTCTGGTTCATATGTAAACTTGAGCAAGAACATCTTTGTGTTTATGTCTTGTTTCACCAACATTACTAGCTAGGAGTCAGTATGAGCGACACTACACTAATGCTCTTACATCTCCAGAATTCAATCAAACAAACAATCAAATTAATTCATACACTAAATCAACCTTCTTAAAATAATCAAATTAATTCATACACTAAATTAATCTTCTGAAAATTTTAACAGTATCAAAGAAGAACCAGATTCAGTGGACCTAACAATCAAATATTAGAACCAAACAAAAAAAAAATATTGCAAAACCACAAAAACCTTATAAGAAAAGTAAAGATAATCGGGATTGAAAACTTACTCTTCCTCAAATTCCATCTTCAGAAACAAAAGATCCCTACGAAAAAATGAATAAATAAGAACATCCAAAACCCAAATTAAGAAAAATCCCCTAGGAATTGAAATTTTAGATCGAGATGAGGTGAGGAAATGACCTGAATGAGTCTCTGGAGAGTGACGACAACTAAAAAAACCAAATTAATCCGTAGTACAGTGTAGGTCTGTAGACAAAAATGTATGGAAGAAAATTCAGAGAATAATTTTAGAAAATCTATGGAGTAATAAGGAAATCGTAAACAAGGGTTTATACCTTTTAATGTCTGCGATAGAAAATTAGGAATTCAAAGTCAGTCTGTGTGTGATTCAAGTCTTGAAATAATAGGGATTTCGAAATTTCGAGAGAAAGAATTTTCGATATTTTCGAGAAGAAGATTGAATTTTTTTCAGTTTCTAGAATTTTCTTTTTTTTCTTCCATTTTGATTTTGGAGAGAAAAGACTAAAGTTGTTTTATTCGGGAAGATCCGAAATCTTTGGGTGTATTGGTGGTGTGCTGTTTAGAGAGTATTGTTGGTTTTGTTCATGGGGGCGTGTGATATCACACGTGAAGTAACACGATTTTCTTTTCTTTCCTTTTAAAAAAAAAACTCATGATTATTTATTTATTCTTTAAAAATATCTATAGCAGCGTCTGTGTGGCAAAAGGGAGTGCAAATTTTATTAATTATTTTATTTTGTATATATTTCTACATTGATGTGGCATAAAATATATTTATTGCTACAAATAAAAGTTACATGAGGCAAAAAGGTACTCTTTTACCTCGAATATGTATAGGCGTGGCAAAAAGTCTCACATAATGCCACACCTTTTAGGTAGCGAGGCTAAAACCTATCTATTGCCTCATTCTATCTTGATGTGTGGCAAAATTGTGTAGCAATAGACTCACTTTCTTGTAGTGGTACCTACAATAGGAACAGGTGGGCTAATAATCTAGCCAAATGTTTATTTTAGTTCCACATATGACAGCCCAAACAGTGTGTTGTTTTATTATTTCCAATCCAGAATAAAAACCTCTCCAAAACAAAGAGCATTCATCTTTTAGCTTGTCCAAGTGAAGAAAACTACCATCTTTAGAGTATTTAGCCTTAAGAACCTTAAAACATAAAGACTCTTCATCATTACAAGCTCTCCAAGCCAACTTAGAAAGGAGAGCAGTATTAAAATTTTCTAGATTTCTAAATCCTAGACCCCCTAGTGATTTAGGTATCATAAGCTTATTACAACCAATGAAGTAAAGACCCTTTTCTTTTCCCCACCAGAACTGACTTTGCAGAGTATCCATCTGATCTATCATAGTTTTAGGAATCCTAAAACTACCCATTTGATGAGAAGGAAGCGTATTAAGAACATGTTTGACCATAGTGGTTCTAGCTGAGTGGTTCATGGTTTTCCCTTTCCAATTTTTGTATCTAGATCCAAAGGATTGAATTATAGGTTTGAAAGCCTTCTTTTTATCCCTACCTATGAGCAAAGTAACTCCAAGGTACTTATCAGTATCCTTCATCTCCTCCATACCAAGAGCATGAGCAAGAGTGGTTCTATGATCAGGACTAATATTATTGCAAAAATACACACTGGACTTAGAAAAATTAAGAACTTGACCAGAGTATTTACCAAATTTTCCAATCACTTCCAGAATACCTGATATATTATGGATATCTGCTTTATCAAATATGAGAATATCATCTGCAAATAACAAATGAGTTATACCAGGAGAATTTCTAGCAGCTTTAACCCCTGAAATCACATGGTTAGTGGAAGCATTCATAAGAAGCCTAGAAAAGAATTCCATAGCAATAATAAAAATATAAGGGGATAGAGGATCCCCTTGTCTTAACCCTCTTGTAGGACAGAATTCCTCAGTAGGAGAACCATTAAGCAGTATGGATATTTTTGTGGTATTAATACACTGCTCTGTCAAGTTACAAAACTTTGCTGGAAATCCTAGTTTTCTAAGCATACCAAGAATAAAAGGCCACTCAATTCTGTCAAAATCCTTAGATAAATCTAATTTTAAAGCTATAGTGCCACTACTACCTTCCTTATGCTTCATATTATGAATCATTTCATGAGAAATGATAATATTATCATGAATAATCCTTCCTGGAACAAAAGCAGCTTGAAATGGAGAAATAATATGCTTCAGATGAGGTTTGATTCTATTAGCAATAATTTTAGATATGATTTTGTAAACAGTGTTACATAATCCTATAGGTCTGAAGTCAATTGCATACTTAGCTGTTTCAGTTTTGGGGATCAAAGATATGTAGGTTTTATTAAATTCAGATGGCATGAAACCTGTTGAAAAGAAATATTGTACAGCAAAAATAACATCCTTACCAACAATATTCCAGTTGAATTGGTAAAAACCAGCATGGAACCCATTAGGGCCTGGAGAACTCCAGGAAGACATAGATTTCACAATATTATAGATTTCATTATCAGTAGGAATTCTATTGAAAACATCTATATCATTCTCACTAATAATAGTAGGAATGATATCAAAGATATGATCAGGAATGAGCATATTAGAAGAGCAACTGACAGTACTAAAATGGGAGATAAGATTATTGGCAATATCTTCTCTAGTATCCAAACAATTATCAGCACTATCAAACAGATAATCTATATTTTTTCTAACCATTCTCCTATTAGCAAGAGTATGGAAGTGTCTAGAGTTATTATCAGCCTCAAGAATAAATTTATCCCCAGACTTTTGTTTATAGAAATCTGTTTTAATTTAAAACCAAAGATCTAACTTCTAATTGATCTCAGTAAGATTCTCATGCTGTAAAATTGAGTAGGGCTGATTTTGAATATCAAACAAATGTTTTTGAAAATTATTGATGTTTCTATCTATATTTCCAAAATCAATCTTATTCCATTGTGAAAGTCTTTTTCTGGTTTCAGAATGCTTACTATTTAATTTATGAGCAGGAGATCCATTACTTTCAGAATTCCAAGCAATAGCTAATTGGTTCTTAAAAGCACTATGTTTTATCCACATTATAAAAAACTTGAAAGGTCTCCAAAGTTTTCTATCTATTTGCTCAGTATGTAATAATATGGGACAATGATCTGAATCAGTCTGCACAAGATGAAATAATTTAGCATTGGGAAAATGATTACACCAGATGTGATTACCTAAGGCCAAATCTATTCTAGATTTTTGGAATCCTGTTTCCTTTTTATTCCTAGACCAAGTATAATCTTTTCCTACATAACCAAGATCCATTAAACAACATTCATTGATTTCATTTTGAACATACTTATCCTCATAAGACACACTAGAAGATTGAAAAATATCATGAAGATGCACATTGAGATCACCTATAACTAGCCAAGGTTGAGTTAAACTATCCATATATCTTTTCATAATTTCCCATTGTTCTTTTTTCTTATCAAAATATGTTGAGCCATACATAAAAGTGATGAGAACATCAGGTTTATCTATATGCAAATTAGCAACCACATGAATCATGTTATGAGATACTTCCTGAACTTCACACTTAATACCATCCTTCCACATTAGTAAGAGTCCACCAGCAAGACCTACCCTATCTATGCAGACATAGTTACAGTAGTTCAAATATTTAGCAAGTTGAATCATTTTCTCTTGATCTATTTTTGTCTCAGAGAGAAACAAAAAATCAGGCGATTGAATTTTAATTAACACACCCAGTTGGTTCCTATCATTTTTCTTAGCTAATCCTTGAATGTTCCAAGCAAGAATTTTCATTTTGCAGAAAAATAAGGACTTTAAATAATGGAAAATACTTTCAAAATTAGCAATATCACACTTAAAAATAACCTTTTAAGAACAAGTTTTGTGTTGTACCTGCATGGAGTCTCCTTGACTTGCTTTTGTGGCTTTAATATTGTTAGAAATTGAATCATTTGTTTCCATCATTGAGTTGCTATGCTGGTCCATATTAGTAGTATCATTGATAACAGAACTATTGGGTGGTAAAACATGAATATTATGGGGATTCATGGAAGGTTCACTATTAAGTGTCGAGTTCCTCATTCTTTTAGTTTGTCTCTCTGTTTCACCCTCCTCACAGATCTGTTCTTCAGTCCCCATATCATTCATACCATTTTCTTCCATAGGCTGAGCTGAAGTGCCTCCATTTTCTTCTTGCTCTTGCTCTTGTTTAAGGTAATCTGCATATTCTTCCTCAGATAGACTACCCAAGTAGAGAAGATAAGCCCATTCCTCGCATTTTGCATCATCGTGATCAATAACCAAACATTTTTCGCACATCTTTTTAGGTTGTAACTCCCAGTGATATCTGATCCAAACTGATTCACCAGTTGTTGTATTCCACCAAGCACCTCGATGAAGAGGTTCATTTAACTTTACTTCCACTCTTGCTTTTACTGTGTTCCCATACCTTGGTCTACAGTTCGATGGGTTTGTAGAAATTTTCCTCCCGATAAAACAAATTGCTTCATCTACTACCACACTATTCAGATGTTCTAGCTTTAGATACTTGAATTGAATAGTATACACCTGGTGAGTAAATTTATACTCATTAATTGGAACTCCATTTGTGTATTTCTGAACAGCAAAAAGAGCCTCTCCTACTAGCCAAGGACCATTTTGAATCACTTCATTTCTTTCTTCTTCTGAGTTCAATCTTACTAACATAATATTATGACACATAACACGAATATGTTTATTCCGGTATCTTCTCCACAATGAATTGATTTCTTCTCTGATTGTTCTCATATCAATCTTATGCTTCCACATTAGTTTCCCTAAGATTCCAAAAGTCCATTCTTCTGCAGCCATATTCACAGTTTGCTGAGCTCCAACTACACTTCTCTTATGAAGATTGATTGCTGACCTTCTTAACTGTCTTGACAAGTTATTAACACGATTCTCGGTAGATTGAGCCAATATATTGATAGCTATTTTTCCAGAGATCAGTAAAAAAAATTGTTTGGAAAATTGAATAAGAATTGAGTAAAACTTTTCTGTATATATAGATTTACTGAAGATTCTAGGGTTGAGACTTTTTTCCTTTATTATGTTGAAAGAATACCGCATATCCAGCAATTCACTCGCAATAAAATGGGAGGAAAATAATATATGATTTAGGTGATAACTTCTAAAGAACGAAGGATAATAATTATCCCTTAGATTTCGGCTATTTTTGGGTAGAGTTGACGAGGGAAAGTTCTGAATTTGAATTTTCAGAATACAATGAAGAACGCCGTGATTTATCTGATTTGAATGAACATGATCTTGGATTCCTATTTGTTTATGCTTTAAGTTTGAACCTAGATTAATACTACTAATATGGACCATCACAGACTTGATGGTTAGCACCACTGCTTGTAAAAACAAATTCTTATACACCACTGTTGCTGATTCAAAATAGTTAAACATATTGAGTAATTTCCACCACTGGATCCACAAGAAAGTCAGGAAACCTGCAGAGAAGATATTAAGCTTCCATTAAAAACTAAAATGGAAGATAAGAAAATTATAATGAGATTTAATTTTTGAGAAATCTAAAGAATCTAATTCTAACAGACCATTATATGAATTCCACAATCATTAATGGTAAACTAAAAAATTGAAGATGAAATGAACATGGTAAAGAAGAGTAAGAATAAAATATTATAATCTAAATCATAAAGAAATCAAAGTAAAAGAATCAGAGATTCAGAAGAAAAAAATATCAAATTATGGTGATTCAACTCATTAATCGCCCGATTTGGAGAGTTTCTCTTTTAGTTGATGGGATCTGAAGTTGTTCTTCTCATTCGATCGGTCAGTTAAGGGTTTCAGGCGAACTTTATAAGTTCGTTTGATACATGCAAGGGTATTACCTATGTCCCATCAGACGTTGATATAATCTAAGACTCTCACTCCAGTGTTGATTATACACCCGCATCCCAACAAACGTTAATAAAACATGTGCCTCATGACATGGTTTAATATAATCTACGTCCAGCCCAAACGATCTTTATACCTCCGTCTAAGTTTGAGACGAACATTTTACATACCATTGACCAAATTTGCTCTTCCACCCTAATGTGTGACACCACGAACTAAACCAATTTTTTTTTTTTTTTTTTTTTTTAATCTTTGGTTATAATCGCGTGATTGTAGTTGCTCTCAGGAACCTCGAAAGATGCAAAATCAACCAAAACACTTCTTTCTAGTCAGCCTGTCAGCGTGGGATTTGATTACTTATTATCTTCTGCAATACCACATGTAGGCCATCTTGAACAACGAAACGATCTCCTAAGTTCTAGTGCCTAAGAGCGTCTGCAGCGGTGCGACCAAGAGTAAAGACTAAAGAGTAAAAAAAAAGACCAAATTTGGGTTTAGTCCGTTGAGTGACGCAGTGGGAGGAAGACTAAATTTTTGGTGCAGCGTAAACTATAACATCGCCTGGTGTGGGGCGTGAAGTATACGTGCGCTCGATGCGGGGCGGAGGGTATAAGTTCGCCTGGTGCGAAAACGTAAACAGAAAAGAAAAAAAAAAAAAAAAACAATGGGGCGTTGGTATATACCACGCCCCAAATCTTACCAAAATTTTTGAGTGGGGCGTTGGTATAAACAACGCCCCACAATAAATTAAAAAAAAAAAAAAAAAAATATGGGGCGGGGGTATAAACCGCGCCCGCTGCTAAGAGAAACCTTTATCAACGCCCGCTCCTGGGCGTAAACTTTAACAACGCCCGCTGCGGGGCGAAAACTTTATCAACGCCCGTTGGGGCGTAAACTTTAACAACGCCCGCTGCGGGGCGTAAACTTTATTAACGCCCGCTGTGGGGCGTAAACTTTATCAACGCCCGCTCCGGTGCGTAAACTTTATTAACGCCCGATGTGGGGCATAAACTTTATCAACGCCCGACTATATTTGGGTTTAGTCTTGGTCGCGGACCAAATATAGTCTGGAAATTTGGTATGGTCGGGGATTTAGTCTTTACTCCATCCCACTACGTCTCTGTTAAAGACCAAATTTTTACTCTTGGTCATCCGCTGCAGACGCTCTAAATCAATATGTAAGAGATCATTTATTTCCTAGATTAGATGTGAAAGAAAGTCTACCATCATTATCTCGATTGCGTGATTTAATCATTATTCTTTTCGTTCACATGCTCTGAGTCGCTGACTCAAAATATTGGCACGTTGGAAACAAGGCTGCGTAGCAATGAAGAGATACAGTTCAAAGATACTCGGCATTCCCAGCGTGGCACTGACTGCAAGTCTTTTTCCTTTTCAAAGAACTTTTTTTTGCACTATTCTTATCTTATTTTATTTATTTAATTTTGATGAAAAGGAAAATTTTATTAATCGTATAACAGAGCACAAGAGATTTATAATTTCATTTTTGACAAAAATATTGGAAATAACACTAGATTTTAAAAAAGGATTAATTAGGGGATACTAAAACTAATTGGGGATATGTGCCGGCATAGTTTTTCAATGCCGGTTCATTAAAAAACCATGCCGACACATATCCCCCAATTAGTTTTAGTATCCCCCAATTAATCCTTCTTTTAAAAATCTTCGCTGAACATTGGAAGACATGTGCTTAAGATGCTTTATCCAAGCTTCTTTAACAATGTAATCCACTGCATAGTTATATTTCCTGTTTATATACTTTGCCTTGGCCTATGGAAGATTTTCTATTATTGAGATAGTTTCCTGAATAGTATTATCAGCGTTCCAAGGAGAATCTTTGCAAGTCTTGTTGATCGTTTCCGCCAGTGTTTTGCAGTTCGTTTCTATCGAGACACTAGATAATATATTTTCACTTAACCATGAGGAGGCTTTTTTAACAAGGCTTTTGAATCTGTATGAAAAGCTGAGGAGGCCCACTCCGAGCCCGCTACAATGTGCACAAAAGATTCATTGTCCACTGAGTAAAGTAGAAAGGTGTATCCCATCGTTGAATCTTCTTTTTTAAAAGCCGCATCAATAAAGATTATCTAATCCATTTTTAAATCAGACAATTTTTCCTTGGGGATATTTCTTTATTTGTTCTTCTTCTTTTGTTGCATCTTTCCTTGAGAATTTTGATGCATGAATTTATTGATTCGCTCTATGAGGTGATTCGGATTTGGAATGATTTTTTCGAAAACCACTAGACATCTGTACTTCCAAATAAACCAAGATATAGTTGTAATTTTATCATACCATTATAAGAATTCTTGATCCGTGATCCACTCATTTATCCAATTAACTATGGAGTCCGAACCAATTCTCGTATTCGTTGTTTCTAGAGAGACCAAACCAAATGGCTCTTGCAAATGGGAAAAATCGAAATAAGTGTATCTATGGTTCTTGCTCCTATGAATCGCACATTAGGAACTCTATGTTTATGTCCATATTATGAGCTCCGAGTCTTAAATTCGGTGGGAGGGCTCTTTGAGACAAATAATTTGATTATAGGAATTACTTGTATCTTCCATATTTTTTTTGTCATGGAAACGTATTTAGGCTATTGTCTTCTTGGTTTTGATTTATGATAAAGTTATATATATTTTTTTGCCGAGAAGATTCTGAGGGGTGATGCTGCCATCTTATTTTGTCTTGCTCTTGCCTTTTATATCTGGTTCAAAGTAGATATTGAGCTTGTCTTGATCCCAAGTATCTTCAGGAGTCATCAACTCATTTACCCTATGCGGAACAAGATCTTGAATATTAATGGGTTTTTGAATAATATATGTATTAGGCACCCATTTGTATTCCCAATTTTTTTGTAGAAGCTCCAGTTTTTTACTTGCCAGACAAAACTACCTTCAATCAGCTCCAGACCCTTTTTTATTCTAGTCCAAACCCATAATAATTTAGAAGACCTAGCGAATTCCAGAGGATGAGATTTTAGGAAATATTTAGCTTTGAGAATTTGAGCCCAAAGTTGATCTTGGTTTGAAATGAGAAGACTGACTAGTTTAGTAAGGAGTGTTATGTTAAATTGGTGTGGATTCTTGATACCTAGACTCCCCTTGAGAAATAGGCTTGCAAGTGCTTATCAAGGCCTTTATATAGCCTCCTCTGCTCTTGGGTTTATTTATATTCCACCAAAAGTCTCTTTGGATCATGTATATTTGATCTAGAGTTTCTTTAGGGAGAGATAACACTTGCATCTGGTAAGTTGGAAAGCCTTGAAGGATGGACTTTATTAGAATTTTTCTGCCAGCTTGAGAGAGTAACTTAGATTTCCAACCTTGAAGAGTGACATAATATTTTTGCAGCACAGGTTTGAAATTTTCTTTTCTATTTTTATCAAAGAAAAGAGGGGTTCCTAGATATCTATCATTTTTTGTCATTAATGGAACTTTTAGGATCCTCGCGATGATTTTCTCATGTTTCGGGTGAATTCTAGGACTGAATACCGGATTTTTCGAGGTTTACCATCTGACCCATAATCTCGCCAAATCTTAATAGGATATCTAACAAGTTTTTTGCCTCGCCTAGGTCAGGTCTTGTGAATAAGAAGTAGTCATCTGCGAAGAAAATGTGTGAAATGTTCAGGGCATCTTTATTTACCTTGAGGCCCGAAATTTTCTTTTCAGAAACTGCTTTTTCTAGGAGTCTAGAAAGAATCTCCATGCATATTAAGAATACGTATGATGAAAGCGGGTCACCCTGTCTTAGGCATGTAGAAGTGGAAAATTTTGGACCCGGAGAGTCATTTAGAATGACAGAAAATGAAGTGGTAGAAATGAACTGCATCATGAGGTTAACCCACGAATGACCAAAACCAAATGCTGATAGAGCCGATTTGAATATACATCGGTTCATGCAAGACAAATCGTCGTCTTAAACTACGCCAAGAGTCTTTATTGTGGGATTCTCCCACGGTTAATTTTGTAGGTACGGAAAATATCCTCACCACGCGTAGAGCCACGAAGAAAGGTTATCGAGTGGTCAAAATTCGTCAGGGATATCATTACCAAAGATCGAGACTAAGCATTTATTAGGATGGCAGAAAGGTCAAGTCAACTGTCAGTAAACGAAACAAAATCTTTAATGAAACTAGAGATTGCGAATGAAAGAAAGCCATGGAAATCAGTAATAATATGGTATAAAGAAATTGCAAACACAGCGGAGTTGCGAAATAAGGTCACGAAGTAGAAATGACGAGATACATAAATAATAAAGCAAACAGCATGAGAAAACGAAACGAAGAGAATTAATATCCAACCGTGCAAATAAGAAGCCGGGGTTATCGCCGAAATAATAGTAACTTTTGTAACAAATATTGGGGTAAAGAAGTATAAAGGAAGATTTCTAAAGGCTGATACTGAAATTGGCGGGGCTGATACCAGCCTGTTCCCAACCCATCTCCACTGATAAGGGATACCCCTAAAATAGATAAAAATACAGTGGTTTCAGAATATTTGCCATCGATTCCTTTTGTTGGTCTTCTTACAAATTTATTCCTTTATACTATTATATCTAAAGAAAAAACAACGACAAAATACTAAAAATAAAATTTAGGATGCAAGTCAGTCAGGCTTAATAAGAATGTAATAAGAGAGATTCCGACGAGGAAGGACCAGCAGAAGGCATTGTCGGCTGGGATGAATTGGTGTTCAAACAGATGCTGCAAGTACACACAGCACCATGTATCTGCGAATTCGTAATATCACCGTAAGCCAAAGCCAAAGCAAGCTTACAAACATGCATTGGTGGTGTATAAAATACAGGAGTAGGTAACTTTGATGGGAGCTTCGCCAATGGAGAGTCATAATTTAGAAGATTAGCATGTTCCTTGATGGTAGGTCTAGTAGTAGGGTCAGGATGTGCACACCATAAACCCAGAATCATCATCCGCTGGATTTGTTGTAAATGAGATGAACAAAATGAGAAAAAAAATAATAATCAGATTTTTGATTACCTGAAAGAAAACTCTGCAGAAGTTGGTTTTGCTGATTTTCCTTTTGGCGGTGGAGGTGGTGGTTTTGAAAATTTGGGTGGCGGTGGGGGTGGCGATGAAACCTCCTTCGTAGCTAAGAAGAAGGTACATGTGATGAATGGAAGTAATTCAGAATGAGAAGAACAAGATTGATGATTTTTCCTGTCCTGGTGGTGATGATGATTTAAGAATTTGGACTCGGTGAGTGCAAAAGGAAAATTCATGTTGGCAGATGCAGTCCGGAAGTCTAAGATTGGTCATAGATGTTAGCAGCACAAGTATGGAAAATGTTGTGCCAGTGATTCTGGTAGTGATGGAGGGTGTTGACCGAAACTCCAAGACTCTTGCGGCATCTCATAGTTCCAACCATTCAAAGCCAACTCCAGATCTAGATGTTTTATTTGAAACTATGGATGTGTGGTGGTGTTAATTGGGTACTCTGAGGAAGGAAAAAATGTTGTTTGGATTTGATGAAAGCAGTGATGAGATTCAGAAGAACCCAGAGACGAAGTGAGCATGATATATAGGAATCTGGTTAAGGGTTACCCTCTTTTTAAAAGTCCAATCCATGGTCTTCATGAATTGACCAGGTCCAGTATCAGCCCCGCCAATTTCAGTATCACCCTTTATAAATCTTGGTATAAAGAGGGATCACATGAATTGCGTGAGTATTTGCGGAAGTAAAAGATGAGTTGTACTCCACTGCACCGAATGTCTATATAAAGAGATCATAGGGTCTTGAGGGAGAGGTTGAGTAATTTATAATCAGTGTGAGGCATATTGAAAGTGCATTCTTGAGAGTTTATGTTTGGATTTGGGTCGTAAACTTAGAAAATAAATACATCCACTCAATAAACTTTCATTTTCTTAATATCATGACTTAGATTCATTATAGTTGATATCATTTGGGTGTACTCTGGGTTTAATTTATTATTATTACAATCTCATCAAGAGCCTTTACCATCAAACCAACCAAGAATGGAAATGCAGATTATACAAAGACCAAATAAAGAAATTGCAAGAAGAAATACTACAAAGTAAACCAGTAAAGTTTGGAAGATTTAGCCGAAACAACAGTTAGCTAGTAGAGCCATACATATGAACCTAAACAGAAGAAATCAAGCTTTTAGAAGAAATACTACTACTACTACTACCCCAGACAAAAGCAATAGGACTCCTTACAACATGTACTCCATCATACCACTCAATTGACCCGAATGCCTCATTTGGATCCGTTGGTCCCGATTCGAATGTGATTTCATATGGCAAACTCGTTATACCATTTCTAAACACCAGTGTAGTTGGTGAAACACTTATCTTAACTTTGGGTGTTCGAGATCTAACTTTGAGTTTGTATACTGCATCTGCTGAAATTCCAACATTTGTAACAACTCTCTTATACTTAACGGTTTGAGTGTTTCCAGATTCAAAAACAACAGAAAATGAAGGATAGTTTAGATCACCTACGCTAGATAACCTGACGGAATCACAATCAACCTTTCTATCCTTGACAAAAAGCTTCATCTGTGTTTCGTTGTACCCAATCGTGCAAAGAAACGCCCCGTAATCGCTAGGCGCAATATCGTATACCAAACCTGGATTTAGAGCTTTGTTTGGGTCTACATGTCCAGACCCATGTTGGAATGCTGTTGAAAATTTTGCATTGACACCAGCAGTCTTATTAATGACTGTAATATACTTACCTGAATTATCAACTGTGTAGGCAGTTGTAATTAGAGCCGATTTGATTGCAGCTGGAGACCACTTAGGAAAAGCATTTCGAAGCAGGGCAGCCAATCCGCTCACGTGAGGGCATGCCATGGAAGTGCCACTCATCATTATGAATTCAGCATCAGACATAGAAGCAGCCAAGATATTTACTCCAGGTGCAATGACATCTGTTTGAGAATCTTTGGGGTTATCGGATTTGGACCTGTGCTAGAAAAATCAGCTACTTTAGGAGCTGGTGACGAAGAAGATCCAGTTACAGTTCCTCGGAAATTGATTTTGACTGTAGGTTTTTTATCATCCAAAACATTACTGGCAATGTATGTTATGATCTTCAAGCCAGATTGTTTAGTGACATCAGTAGCTGAGAGGAATATGGCCGAATTGCTTCTAACTGGTCAGTACCTTGGATATAAATCATTCCAGCACCACCAGCCTCCTCAACAACATATGCTTTAACTGCTGAATCACTTCCTTCATCATCATCTTTACAAACTACAATTTTTCCAGCAACTTCAGCAGCACTTAATGATCCTTCTAAGCACTTGCCAGAAGAACCATCACTACTTTGAATGTAAACAATCTCAAAGTAAGTATTGTGTGGCATTGCTTCCCCATAATACCATGAAACACCTGGAAAAACTTGGCCATCTCCTAAAATCACATCAGCACGAAATTCCCTATAAATAGTTGATGCTCCAACAGTCAAGATCCATGGTGCAACATTACCAACTGTTTTTGGACCCATCTCTCCAGAATTTCCAGCGCCACAAGAAACCAAAATTCCTTTCTCCATTGCACCAAAACCTCCAATCGCTATCGGATCTTGGTCGTATGGAGGAGGATCGCTAGGGTCAGAACCGATTGATATAGACATCACATCAACTCCATCTTTCACAGCTTGATCAATACCTGCTAGAATATCAGAACTAACAGCTCCACTATTCCATAAGACCTTGTAAGAAGCAATTCTGGCTCTAGTTGCAATTCCTTTGGCTTCTCCAACTGAATAGTTATGAAACCCGGCGTTCTTGACGGAAGATCCACCTGCAATATCTGCACAATGTGTACCATGTCCGTTACCATCTCTTGGTGATCTTGAATCTTTACCGTTCACATCAACTCGCTGACCGAGCTCTGCTTCAAGTCCTTTGTAAAAAGCTTGAGCACCGATTAACTTTCGGTTACAGGACGGGAATTCAGGCCCGGTCTCGCAAATACCTTTCCATTGATCTGGTACAGATGTTAAACCCAAGTCATTAAAACTTTGATGTTCCGGCCAAATACCAGTGTCGTAAAACACCAATAATGACGTCATCGCCGTAACCTGAATCGGGCCAAAGACCAAAACCGTCGTTGAGCCCAAGGAACTGTGGAGAACGGGTGGTATCTGGTTGATAAAAACGTTCAGGGATGATCGAGAGTATGCCTGGTAAGCTTCTGAGATGAGAAGCTTGAGAAGGTGTTATTCTTGTTGCGAAACCATGAGCAACGTGGTCGTAACTGTAAATGATTTCTCGAGAAGGAGATCTATAATGATCTGTAGATGATGAAGATACTGATATTGGTGAAGGTGGGAGGGATTGGAGAGTTGCACTATACCAATCAAGATGAGTGTTAAAAACTGAAGGCTTGTGATATTTAGAAACAAACACTATGAAAGTCTTTAGCTGTTCATCTTCATGAGATGATGATGAGGAGGAAAGTTGATCTTCAGAATAGGATGGGATGATAAATAGAGAGACTACAAAGAAAAGAAAAACTACCCATGATGGAGTACTGTTCATTGGCATTTTTCTTTGATTATTTGATGATTGCTTATTCTTGTTGCTACACATAGATAAAATACATTTACGCACATAAAACGATCCTATGAGTTCTGGGCCTAAAGATATACTACAGCTGTGAGATCATTTATTTCCAAGATCCCTCTCTAAAATCATGATCCTTCTTTCAAAAAAATTAGATGTGAAAGTCCACTATCATTAATCCGACTGAGCAATTTTGGATTAATTTTTATTATCCTATTGTGTGATTTCATCAATATTTTTTTCATTCACGTGCGCCTCCGACTCAAAATATTGGCATTTCGGAAACGTAACTAAGGCCTCGTAAACTAGTACCGGAAGAAATAAAAATATTTAATTTGACATCATTCCCCGTATGTAGTGATTGAGCCTGGAATTCTGAACCGGAGTACCAATATGTACAAAAATTCTTGGCAGGAAGACCGCTTGAAATTTTTAGATGATTTATCGCACTTCTATTTTAACACTATCTCGCATCACATAAACTAATTTTTTTCTTAAAAGGCAAATGATAGCGTATTTGAAGTTAATATTTTAGGATACGTTCGTCTTACAATGCTTTGCATACCCACAAGAAATGAGCGTGTTCTGAAATGTATAACTTCGCCATCTATTAATTTGAAAATTAACAAATTTTCAATCGTTAATATTAGTAGAGGGGGTGTTTTGTATTCCAAAATGTGCTAATTTTTTCCGATTTTTGATTACCACCAATTTAAAATTTAGATTGGTAGTAAGTAATTTTTGATTTTATCCCTAAGAAGTTTTTGAGAGAGTGGAAAGTAAAGTAAAGTAAAAGACAACAGACTAATTTTCTTCAGACATTTGCTACAATTTCAAAAAAAGAAAAAAAATTGGTTGGGCAAGAATCACTTATCTACGTATGTTGAACTTTGATATTTTAGTTGATCCTAACTTCTTATTATGATTTTATGTTTTTAATATTGTTCTTAGAACCGGTTTTCCCTAGACGTAATCACATGTAATTCAACTTCTGGTAGATTATTGGCAGAAAGGTTAAAGAAAATAAGGTCATCTATAGTCTCTGACTATCAAGGAGCTTTCATTAAGAAGACGCAAATATTTGATGGGATCTGGTGGCCATCAAATGCATAGACGCATGAATGAATGACACAAAAGAAACTGGTATCCTCTGCATGCAAGGTCGACATGGAAATAGAATTTGACAATGTAAGATGAAATGCCCTCTTCAAGATTATAGAAAAACCTGGATTAAAAAGAGCATGAAACGGTGAATCTATGAGATTGATCATTTAACCATCTATCCTTCTAGAATAAACATATATTACCACTATTTACCTGAATTGCAGAACTTTCTTCTACACTAGAACAACACTACAAAATAACGAGCTCGAATCCTCTGTCTCAAAAATTTCTCCCTGTCCCAACAAATCCTCTGTATTTTTTATTTTTTTTTATTAATTTTAGCATGACCACGTGTCACAAGGTCATTGGTTGGGACAGGGGACATGGGCACTTTTTTGAGAGAAAGGATTTGCTGCCCAAAATAACAACCCATAAATCTTTCCCACCAACATACTACTAGAATTTGGAGGAAAAAAAATGCTTTTGGATTGCCTCCATATTTGTGATTCATGACTCTCCTCATAAATCCTTTTCATTTCCAATATCTCCATATCCATTTTGCATTCACATCTTTATTTATCAACCTCAATTTCCTGATACCAACTCTTCCCATTTCCTTTGGCAGACACACTTCATCCCTACCTACCCAAGTTCTCTTCCTTTTCTTTTCCGAAGAACCCCAAAGAAACTGTCTCATAATTTTTTTAATTTGCTTTTCCATGTAAGGAAGAATTTGAAAAATAGTACATTGGCAAACTAGATAGTACATGTTTGATTAACACAAGCCTCACACTTTTAGACACATGTCTTCTTTGTCAATCACTACAATTTTTCTGAAATTTTTACAAAATAACCTCCCAAACTCCAACAACCTTTGATTTACTTCCAAGATATTTCATAGGAAAATTGGTTATTGGACGACTAAAGATATGTTCACATTCAGCGATATTCACAACATTTCCCGCTCCAACCAAAGCAATTTTCTTGAAATTTACTTTTAATCCAGAGATTAAATCAAATGTTAGCAACACATTCTTTAAATTATGATCTTGACCCACATTGTCCTCTAAAAAAAACTATCAAGTGATGCCTAATAGGATTAGTATTAGTTGTAGGTTTGAATCCAGCTATCAGATTCATATCAACAACTTTATTTATCATCAGAGAAGATCCTCCACAACTAGAATGAAAAGAAAAAGAAAAATTATGAAATATCAACAAGTTACAATTAATTTAAGGAGTGAGTTGAGGAGAGTGACTGTCTGAGGATCGGGAGATCAAATCGGAGAAATTTTTCGTTCTCCACACTCATTAATTCAGGTGTTGAATTCGTAACCTCTCTTTGTTTCTGAATCTTCATGATTAGTTGTATTAATTGGGTGGTTTCTCAATGGATTATGTTCCTAAAACCACTCCAGTTAATGAATTTTATGGTGAAAAATTAGGGTTCTCAGTTGAAAAAAAAGTTCCAACAATTGATTTGCCTGATGATTTATTTGAAGAAGCTTTAAATACATGGAAATTCTCGCTTATTGGAAGATTAAATTTATAAAATACAAAGTTTATTGATGCTTCTGTAATCCTAAAGCAGCAGTGGAAATTAGTTGCAGATTGCAAACTTATTCCATTAGGAAAAGGTTTTTTTACCATAAAATTAGATAATGAAATTGATCCAAATTATATCAAGGTTGGGGAATGGGAAGTCAATTATGAAGTTCTTAGAGTAAGGAATTGGGTATCAAATTTTCGTCCTACAAATGTCAGAAGTTATAAAGCTCAAGTATGGATTTGTTTTCCAGGTCTAGGCCTGGATTTCTGGAAGGAGAAAATATTATTTGAAATCTTTAAGGAATTAGGTACTCTAATCAAAATTGATGTAGATACTGCAAAATGTGAAGTTGGGTATTATGCTAATGTGTTGGTTGATGTGGACTTTGCTCAATCAATTCCTAGCAACATTTTTATTAACACAAAATTTGGAGGTTTCTTTCAAGAAGTATTGATTCATGAGTGTCCAAAGTTTTGCACAACTTGCAAAATAGTTGGGAATTTAATCACTGAATGTTATGTGGAAGAAAATAAAAACAAGACTTCAACCAGTAATGTCAATTCTTACAGAGAAATATCTCAAAATACTAAACCAATTAATGATGTTCCTTTTGATATATGTGATCCTACAGCCAAGGAAGAGGATTCAGTGGTAAAATCAATTGATTCAACAACAATCACTAGTCCATCTGTGGGGACTATGTCTCATAAATCTGGAAGGTTTGATTCTTTAATCAATGAACAGACTGAATTGGAAGAAGCAACAGTTATTATGGAAATACCAAATTTTTTGGAAGTACCACAACAAAATTCAATGCAAAACAGTGTTATTAAATTTGTTAATAGAAGTAATGGAAAAGTGACAGGAGAGTCTATTCCATTTACATCTTGGGCCAAAATAGTGGAAAAAGAAACGGAAAGTAAAAATGCAATAGAAAAGAGCAATTCTCCAAGTACTTCTACAACAAAAACTCCAGAGCAACAAAAAGTAAGTAAACCTTCTCCTATTAAATACAATTTTAGGAAAAATCCTGGAAAAGGGGTTCCAAAAAACCCCAATCCAATCAATGAAAATTCTATATTGGAATATAAGGGGACTTAGAAGACCAAGGGTCCAAGATAATTATGGTCTTATGTAAAACAATTTAATCCTTCATTAGTATGGATAGAAGAACCAAAAGTTTTTTGTAATACTTCTTTTTGCAAAAAGTTAAATCTGCCTGGTATACAGAGTATGGTAATTCACAATTCTACTTCATCAAATAAAAAAGGTAATATCTGGTTATTTTGGAATATGAATATTTTAACTCCTCAAGTTGTTTCAATGTCAAGTCATATGACACTAGTGGAAAATCAAAAAAATAAGTCTACCAGAAAAGGACTTAATATCACTAAAAACGATTGCTTCTGGGAGCCCTAGAATTGTAGTCTTATTTCCCAAAACGACTGCTTCTGAAATTCTTTTAATTTTTTAAATTACGACTAAAAAAATTACGACTAACTTCGGTATAATAAATTTCAATTCTACTTTGAAGTTTTTCACATAAAAAAAAAAATTACGACTAACTTCGGTAGACTCAATGTAAGGGCTAACATAAACAGACGTTTTATTATATTCAATATTTAAAACTATAAAAGCTAATCTACAGTAATATGGGTCTGAATAATTTTAAAAAATATGATTCATCTGAATGATCTAATGGGTATATCTGATGAACCTATTTCGAAAATCGATTATCGAATCCTGACTCATTTCTGACTGAAGATTAGAAACTCATTAAATTCAAATTAAAAACTCATTTCATACACTAATAAAAACATTCACCATTCAATTCAAATGACACTTAGGTCAAAACCCCAAAAATATATGCATAACTACTAAATTCACACCAATTTAAGTTCTTATAGATGTATTTCTTACAATAGGTGGAAAGTTGAAACCAACCTACAAACAATGAAAATATACTAAAACCATCAAAAAGATGAACTTCTCAGCCAACTGATCGAAATAGTACACCTGCAGCAAAATAAGTTCGGGCATTAGAAGTTTAAAAACAAAGTTCTGAAAGCATAGTACAATTGGTTCTCACAAACAAGAAATTCTTTAAGAGACGATGATGATAAAAAAAAAAGAGTATTGTGCTCATTAACTTAAAATGGTGATGACAAAAAAAAATATCAAGGAGTTGCTGCAAGCAACAATCAGAGAATGATGCTCATTAACTTGTAAAGAAGATATATACCTGAATGACAGGCTGCAATCCTTGGTTTTAGATTGTTTCCTGATAACATGAAGAGGACCATGTGTTCAGCATTCCATGTACATAGAGAAAAAAGATAAAAAGGCAAAATTCAAGTATTCAGATAGTTACATGTTCCCTATATACTTCACATCATCCATTTGTATACCCAAAAAAGTCCCAAAAAACCTCTAAAATATCCACTTCAACCACCAAAATAGGAAAACAAACTTTTAACTTTAAAAGTCTGTATCCGTATTTGGCCAAGGACTAACAGACTAACAATTATCCATTCACTACTAACTAAAGATGCTACAACATTACCTGAGAATTACTAGGATTGTTTGGTCTAGGGTTGACATTTATAGCCAATTGTCTTGGTTCCTGAACCGTCTCCTCAAGACCACAGACACGAGTTTCTACAGAGATGCAGTCTTTAGCTTTTCTGTCGTAGTTGTTCTCTACTAAGCTGCATGATGCTTGTAACTCAGTCTTTGAGATCCCACCTCATATGCCTCGAACAGTACCCCTTCCATCAACAACAAATATCTTCAAATAGATAAATAAAATTAGTTACTTACATTTTTTCTAAACAAAACAACAATATAAACTCAGCTATACCCACATGTGCAACTGCATTCATATATCAGATAAGATCTAGTAAATATATTTCAGTTCGCTAATAAGAATACATTTTATGTTAACTGCAGTCGCACGAAATTACTCAACTCATATGTAACCAATATAATACAGGAAGAAATGATGCCTCACCCCATGTAACAGTATACAACTTTTCTTGAGTAACACCTGCACCAGGACATAAGCATAACCAATTCAAGACAAATGAGATGATCAAAGTAACGAGAAAAAATGCAATCTATTGATGCATACCATGGAATTCTCCTAAAAGAACATATCCAACAGAAATAAGTTTAGAACAATGCCATTTATCTTTATGTGGTCACCAATTACTCCATAATAACTACACAATGACTGTAACTAGATGATCCAACACAGAATCGTAAGCAGGTTATAGGTTGAAGTTCAATTTATAAGAAAGGAGAGGTTTTCACAATGACCGTTTAGCGGACATATGAGAAAGCACTTTGTTCAATACCTGCCATCCGTGCAACGTTGACACCGTAACTCTTGGGACATGCACCAGGTGTCAGTTTGTATAAAAATGTAACTTCTTCAACACCTCCATTTTCCTTCCCAACTCGACATCCCATATGGCACAAAGACACCTGTAGACAAAACATTTAAGCAAAGAATGCCAACAAACCAGCTACACAAACTGGAACAACAACGATGGAATAAGAAAATACAATAAATGCTATTTCATGAAGTTTTGAGCGGTCACTTAGGTAATTGTAGGCCTTATGGTGAGGTGATCACACCATTGAAGAAACAAAGAAGATTAATTAATTAATAAAGAAACCAAAAAGTGTACAGGGGATCTCTCTCATAGTCTACTGCCAAACGGTGATAGTGAGTAGAAAAATATTTTGGTGGTGAATGCTTCGACTTGTGCAACTATTATCCAATCATTTGTACTACGGCCAAAATTGAAAGCTTACTAAACATTGATGCGATCTCTGAAAGTTGATTAAGAATGTACTACTGGGCCTGACATAATATGGTCTTTTGCACCCATCCGAACAAAGATACGATCAACTTAGGATATTTTGAAGTACTCTACAGGGACGTCTGCTCCTAGCTGAGAAGCATAAACGAGGGCCAGTTGAAACAAGGAGACTATAGGCAGACATAACTTAAAAGGAAATGAGAAAAAAAACAACACCTGAGCCAAAATCACGGAAATGCAAACTTGACGAATAAGAGTTGACTTCCCGCCCATGTTGGGACCAGTGAGTAAGATAAATATGGGACATCCAGGACCACCAAGGTTTACATCATTGGGAACAAATGCACCTTTGCCTAGAGAGTCACTTGTCGACGGGATGTCCTAAACTTAGCGCACAAGCTGTGGCACTTCACTAGAGGATGGTGAATCTATGATAGTTGGACGACACGTGGGTCCTTCATAGTAGTCGCTAACAATGGCCAAGCTGATCAGAACATCCAATTCTGCAAGTATAACCAAACCTCAATTTCACAAAACGAGATAATACTGATTGATTGCTGCACAACAAATTGAACACTTGGAAACCCTTGATACATTATTCGTTCAACTAACAATTCGCTATCTATGCTTCACCAAGCTTTGGCTTGGATACCTTCCTGAATACTACCACTGGTAATGAATCCTTTGCCATATTGGTAATGAATATTGGTAATGAATCTGTTGCCATATTGTTCTCCTGTATCAACAATCTCATTACACAATTTTTCAAACTATAACAATAGATGAATCAAAATCAAAATTTATTTGTGTTCCTCATAAAAATCAAAACTTTACAAAATCAAATCGAATTTCACAAGAGAGGGAGGGAGATAAAGACTACTGTGTATTCAGATTTCTTGGTGGGTATAGAACTCTAACCCATTCCACAATTATCAAATGCACAGACCTCAATTCGATTTCTTACTCCATTGAAATCATCACTAAACTAAATTTTCTCTCACCATTGTCTCAAGCAAGACCAGATCCCCAATACATGTTTTTCCAGCTAATCATGTGTTCATTAATCAATCAAACTGATCAAAACTCACCATAAAAACAACAATAAAAGCACCAATTTGATAGAAAAGATTAACTTTATCTATTACTAGACTAGAAAACTGAAAGTTAGAAAATTAGGGATTTTCTTTTGGGTTTCTTACCTTGCTAGCTGCGTTGTAGATGTATTACTTAGAACTAGAAATAACCCAATTAAATCCAGCAATAATTCTTTTGTGTAGACTCGAGATTCTGAAATATCATAATCAAGTAAGAATTCGAGAATTAAATTATGTACTTTATTTGTGAGTTTTTTTCGAGTAGTCTTTGTGGATCTTTGAAGATATTTTGCAAATCAAGATGCTACTGAGCTTAATCTGGAGAATATCTTTGAGTATTCAGTAAGAAATGAGTAATAAGCAGTCGGGTTTAGATATGATCCTTGAGAAAAATAAGTTTGAGATTCGGAATCGTAAAGTGATGATCCAACGTAATATGATAATTCAGAATCTAGATCGGAAATTGTCTTTGAGTAATATGATTCTTCAACGCCATAAGAATACTCTTGAAGAAACGAGTTCTGATCGATTCACAAATCGGGTTTTTGATTGATTGTTGTTGATTCTGAATCGGCGAATTTCAAATTCGATTCAACTTTACAGTAATTTCTCGACAAATCTGAAATTGACGCAACCGCAGCTCTGATTTCATCACAGACGAATTGATTTTCCTTTTCCAATTCGGAATTAGATTTTGGAACAAACAAGATCTCTGAAACACTATCACCTCCTTGAATTTCCACCTTGGTTTTCTATTGAAGTCGAGAGAGGATGAAATTGAGATGGGTATGGACTAGAATTTGAATCGGGGTTTGTTTGAGAAGATCTGATGATGGTCATCTTGAATTCAAGATCGAGAAGCAGTTAGGTGTTGTTTGTGAAATTGAGATGAGGAATATGTTGGATCCGAGAGCTGAGTTAGAAAGGATGAATCGATTGAAGAACGAGAAGGAATATTTGAATGGGTTTTGAGCTGTGGTGATGAAGATCGAAGAAATTGATTGGGTTTGAGTCCATAATGGCAGAAATTGAGTTTAGGTTATAAATAAGAGATGGCCCAGATGGGTCAGTTTGAGATCGAGAAATTAAGAAAGGGAAGTTCTTGCATCTGATGTTGGTTGATTAACAGAGATGGATATATGAGGAGATAAGGTAAAGAGATGAAGATGGAGAAAAAGTTGCTGAGAGAGAGAGTTTAGATATAACTGAGACACAGAGAGAAGTGATAGAAAAGAGGCAGCTGGTTTGTCTCTAGAAGGAACTACGAAACTAGTTTCCTCCCCAGACTTAGTTAATATGGACCACAGAAACTAGTTCCTCAGGCAGTTTTAATAGAAATCCACGTGGAAAACTTTTCTATTTCCTAAACTGCCCCCTTATATTAAAACTGCTGCGGGAACTTGGTTTTTATTTGCTATCAAAAGGACTGCTTTCGGAAGCCCATTATACAAAGAATGCCTAGGTAAGTCTTATCTATAAAGCCCAATCAGACTTAATAAACCCATTTTCCACTAGTGTGATCATAGTCGGTGTGGGAGAAGTACTAGTTTCTGGAGTTCATGCACATGTTGGAATTACGCAGAGAAAATTTCTTTGGTCTGAAATGGAGATTATTAGTGATTTAAAGAAGCCATGGATTGTTCTAGGGGATTTCAATGTTGTAACTTCAATAGCAGAGAAGGTTGGTGGTAGAGTTCCTAATAAAACTGCTATGTTGGATTTTACAAACTTTTTGAACAATTTTGAACTTATTCAAGATCCTAAGACTGGTTTAGAGGATTCATGGTCTAACTGTGAACTTATTCAAGCTCCTAAGGATGGTTTAGAGCATTCATGGTATAACTGTCAACATGGAAAAAAGAGAATATAGTGCAATCTTGATAAAGTGGTGTTTAACCAAAAATGGTTGCAACTTTATGGTGATTGGGGATATAAAGTAGGCTTAAGAATGGTCTATGATCATTCTCCTTTGATGAGAGGGTGTGCAAGTATACGAAATCCAAAAAATGCACCAAAAAAGTTTCAGAAGATGTGGATACAACATCCTCATTTTCTTCAAGTAGTTACTGATAGCTGGATGAATGAAGTTAAGGGTGATCCTGCCTTTGTTTTCATGAAGAAATTAAAGAATCTTAAGCAAAGCTTGAATGACTGGAATTGGAATGTATTTAGCAATGTCAATGTTAAGATTCAATAAGCTGGAGCTAAAGTTAAAATAGCAATGCAAGAATCAGATAATAATCCTTTTGATGAAAATGCTTTAAATTCATTAGTGGAAGCTCAAAATAAATTGTCAAGTAGAGAAAGTGCAACACAACACATTAATGAAACATAAATCAAGAATCGAATGGGTTAAGGAAGGTTCATCCAATACAACTTTTTTCCACACAAATATGAAGATTAGGCAAACCATCAATCAAGTAAATTAGAAGATGGAAATGGTAATATCATTGCTAATGAAGAAAATATCTCATCTGAACTTGTCAAAAAAAATTGAGAAAATATTTAAATACAAGGAAGTTAATATAGTAGAAAAATTACTTGATGTTGTTCCCTAGTTAATCACTTTAGAAGATCGAAATATGCTTGATTGTACTCCTACAAGAGAAGAAATAAAAGAAATAGTTTTCTCAATAGACTCGGACAACTCTCCTGGTCCAGATGGGTACGTACTCTGGAATATTTTACAAAGCTTGTTGGGATATCATTCATAAAGATCTTGTATCTGCAATCCAATTCTGATGGACCAAAAAATTCATACCTAAAGGTTTAAACTCCAGTTTCTTATTTCTTCTGCCAAAATGTCAAGGAGAAAAAAATGCTGCTCAATTTAGGCCCATGGGTTTAAGCAATGTCAGTTTTAAGATTATCACCAAGTTAATTATTTCAAGAATGAGTAACGTAATTGGAAAGCTTGTATCTCCTCAACAAACTGCTTACATTAAAGGGAGAATATACATGAGCATGTTTTTTTAGCATCTGAAATGGTGAATGAAATGAAAAAAAAAATAAGAAGAGGAAATGTATGACTTAAATTATATATCTCACAAGAATATGATACAGTCAGCTGGGGGTTTCTCATTAAAGTGTTACTTTAATATGGATTTTCTTCATCTTGGTGTCGATGGCTATTAACTATCCTTCAATCTGCAAGAATTTCCTTATTAATAAATGGTTGTCCATGTGGTTTTTTTTCCAGTTGGAAGGGGCTTAAGGCAAGGTGTCCCATTATCACCTTTATTATTTATTCTAATGGAAGATGTACTGAGAAGAAATATCTCACAATTGGTTCATGAAGAAAAAAACATTCCTATAGTGGTCAAAAAAGGTATTCATCCAACTCATCCGTTCTTTGATAATAATGTGTTTATTTTTTGTAATGGAGATAAAAAAAAGTATACAAAATCTTATGAAATTACTTGATCAATACCAATCTAGCTAAGGACAATGTATTAACAGAGTAAAAGGTAAGTGCTTCATTGATGGAGTAAGTAATGAACATAAGCAAATAATTAGTGGAAGACTGAGAATGGATGTAGCCAAAGTTCCAGATAAATATCTTGGAGTGCTGCTAGCTCCAGGTAGAGTTACAGTATCTATGGTATGGCCTATGGTAGAAATGCTTCAGGATCAATTAGATGTGTGGAAAGGAAAATGATTATCTTTTCATGATAGACTGATCTTAATCAAATCAGTACTGAGTAGTGTTCCATTGTATAACATGGAAATTTATAAGTGGCCTGCATCAGTAAATAAAATATGTGAAAGAATCATTAAAAAATTCTTATGGTCAGGGATGGTGATATAAAAATATTCAAGACATGTCATGGAATAAAGTGTGTACACCATTCAATGAAGGAGGTCTAGGTATAAGAAGATTGGAGACAGTGAATAAGGCTTTGCTAATGAAAATGATGTGGAAGATACTTAACTCAAAAGAGAAGTGGGAATTGTTCTTTATTGCAAAATATACAGACATAAATGGTCAATGGAATAAAAATTGGAAGTAATCCTCTATTTGTGCTGGACTAAAATGGGTTTGGTATTCATTACAATATGATGTCAGATGGTGTATTGGTGATGGCTCGAGGATATCAGTATGGTTTGATAAATGGTTAGGTGGAAAACCTATAATAAATGACATTGGTCTTACTGAAAGCAATATAGACATGAAAGTTAATGAATTACTTGATGGAAAAAACTGGAACATCCCTGCTGAACTGATAGACTACTTTAGCTCTGTTACTCTCCCTGAAGTTAGTGGTGGACAGGATACTATGGTGTGGAGTGGTGATTTAAAAGGAAAATTCTCAACATCTGCAGCTGTGGAAAAAATAAGATTAAGAGAACCCAAAGTTAATTGGTCTGCTTATATATGGAAACCATTTATTCACCCAGCCACTGCAAGCAATATATGGAAGCTTCAATAATAAATTTGTGTGGATGATGAAGTGGTGGAGAAAAATGGATTTGAAATTATATCCAGATGTTGCATATGTACAACAGAGTAAGACTGTACGGATCATACGTTGTGTAAATGTAATCTTAGCTTAAATGCATGGGATTGGATTTTCCCAATATTTGATTTTGAAACTCCTCGTTCCTTCAATGATGTCTGCAAATTATCTCAGCACAAAATTCCCTTGATTAAGGAAGTTTGGATGACTGATGCTTGCTCAATCATGAAGGAACTATGGTTTCAAAAGAACAAGAAGCTGATTGAAGAAAAATCTCCTCAATTCAATGAATATAAAAGAAAAATATGGCAGTCTGTGCATGAGGTTTCAGAATTAAGGGCACAAAATGGGGACAGAGTTATGATCATAATATTATTGAAATCTTTCAGCTGGGTGTTAGGTCTATCAAATTCAGTCAAATCAGAGAATGTTATTAGGAATCTCCAGATTAGGGATTTGTAGTATTTTTTTGTGATGGCTCTTCATGTGGTAATCCAGGTGCAGCTGGATTTGGAATTATTGTCAGGAATTCTTCATGTGAAGTTATTGGGACAATGTCAGGGGGTGTAGGCATTGCTACAAATTATATTATATAAATACTTGATGTGATTTGTGCACTTGAGTGGGCTTTTATGTTGAATGTTCATAGAGTAATAATCAAGTCAAAATTCAAAATCAGTAATCGGTGACCTCTGCAATGATTGCATACGTTGGATGTTCAGAACAAGATGGCTTAATGCACAACAGAACCTGGAATGCATAATTTTTCAGCATAGTTTTCGTGAAGTGAATTTCTCTGCTGATGATTTATCCAAAAGAGGTGCGGGACTAAGTGCTGGAGAACGAATAATTCATAATGGAAGGCCCAACTTCTTGAAAAGAATCTAAATGCCTAATGTTGTCTATTACCGATTTAGTTAATCCGTTTTCTGATTTTGATATGTCGAGTTAATTTTGCTATTCTTTTGATGTAATTATTTATTTTTTTGGCCATTCAATTAATGTAAAATATATGTGATTAAGCAAAAAAAAAGGGTCCCTTGCTTGATTCCCTTGCCACTTCGGAATAAATTTGAAGTTCTTCTAGTTATTGTGAAGCTAGTGTTAGGAAGATACCGTATGATCCAGTTCCTCCAAATTTTTGCAAAATAAAACCTACATAGTGTATAATAAAAAAAACACTACCTAATTTCTATCTAGTTGCACGAAATTAGAAAATATCTTATGAATGTGAGTGTTTATCGTAATTATAAAGGAGTATTGTCTCAAAAAAATTTGGCTGCATGCTACAATTTATATGCGTTGCATTTTATGCTATAATTTTTTTTTTATATAAATCAAAATAACTCCTTAAAAATAACCTATTTTTTTATGTAATTCATAGTGACTCTCTAAGATACTTCTATAAAATCCCTTAAAATCTTTTAGAAAACCTTCGATGGTTACTGGAATCAATATTCTTTGAATATCCTTGAAATTTTCATTTGACTACCTCCATGTAACTTATTGTGTGTATAGAAAGAGTTTAGATCACCAAATCATAAAATGATATATCAAAACATATTCACGTGGTACACATGACTACTCCACTGTAACCTTCGGATCTTCAGGAAATCAAGCGAAAACTTTAGGTAAATAAATGTATACTCAATAAACTTTAGGAAACCTGTCTACGTTAATAAATACAGTAAGCACGAAACAACGTGGTATAAAATCTCAAGTCAGCTTTAACAACCTTGTTTAATTGGGGGACCTGAAAACAATTAGGCGCCCTGCACTATAGGACAAAAAAGGACATGAAATAGTAATTTTGGGTTATCCCTTATCCCAATTTTTTGAAATGGCTAAACTACTGTTGATGGTGGTTTTTAAACAAGGGGTAAAATCATAAAACCCCATGACCTAGTGTTACCCGCAACACATTAACTAATAGCATTTAACTCAGGTGTAAATAATTAATAGGGGTATTTTTTCAAAATACCAGATTAGGGTTTTCGACACAGAACCCTAATTCCAAAACCAAGTCGCACACTGCGCACCATGGCAACAATGCCAAACCAAGCCGCACACTGCGCATCATGGCAACAATGCCAAATCAAGCCGCACATCGCACCATGGCAACCATGGCAACAATGCCAAACCAAGAAATAAAGGTTGCCACGCACATCGCGCACCATACGGAAACAATGCCAAATTAGCCGCACAACCGCACCGCCGCATAATCGCACCATGGAAACAATGCCAAACCAAGCGCATAATAATCGGCGCACCATGGAAATAATGCCAAGCCAAGCATAATTGCGCACCATGGAAACAATGCCAAACCAAGCCGCACACTGTGCACCATGGAAACAGTGCCAAGCCAAGCCGCACACTGCGCATCATGGCAACAATGCCAAACCAAGCCACACACTGTGCACCATGGCAACAATGCCAAACCAAGCCGCACACTGCACATCATTGCAACAATGCCAAACCAAGACGCACACTTCGCACCATGGCAACAATGCTAAACCAAGCCGCACACTGCGCACCATGGCAACAACGCCAAAACCAAGCCGCACACTGCGCACCATGGCAGCGACGCCAAAACAAAACTACACATCGCACACATTGGCAACCATGCCAAACTAAGCCGTTATGCCATTGGCACATGCCAAATATAGCGCCCTAGGTTTGCAAACCGTGCAACTAGGTCAACATGGCCGTACGTTCCATTGGCACATGCCAACACATACCACAAGCCATATTTCCAAGCCGCTATGCCATTGGCGCATGCCAAATATAGCGCCCTAGGTTTGCAAAACGTGCAACTAGGTCAATATGGCCGTACGTGCCATTGGAACATGCCAACACGTACCACAAGCCATATTTCCAAGCCGCTACGCCATTGGCGCATGCCAAATATAGCGCCCTAGGCTTGCAAACCATGCAACCTAGGCCAAGTCGGCCACACATGCCAACATGCTCGTTGGTAACTTTTCCTACCAAGGCCACGGCCCTAACGGCCACGCATGCCATTGGCACATGCCAACATGCTCGCTGGTAGCTTTTCCTACCAAGGTCACGGTCCTAACGGCCACGCATGCCATTGGAACATGCCAACATTCTCGCTGATAGCTTTTCCTACCAAGGCCACAGCCACGCATGCCATTGGCACATGACAACATGCTCGCTGGTAGCTTTTCCTACCAAGGCCACGGCCCTAACGGCCACGCATGCCATTGGCACATGCCAACATGCTTGCTGGTAGCTTTTCCTACCAAGGTCACGGTCCTAACGGCCACGCATGCCATTGGAACATGCCAACATGCTCGTTGGTAGCTTTTCCTACCAAGGCCACGGCCCTAACGGCCACGCATGCCATTGGCACATGCCAACATGCTCGCTGGTAGCTTTTCCTACCAAGGCCACGGCTCTAACGGAAACGCATGCCATTGGCACTTTCCAAACATACACGCTGGTAGCCTAACTTGCAAACCGTGTAACCTACCACCAAGGCATTACGCACATGCCATTGGCACACACGCCACTAGTAGATCTGGAATTGCCACTTACAACCTACCACCAAGGAATTACGCACATGCCATTGGCACATGCCACGCACGCCACTAGCAGCTCTGGCATTGCCAGTTATGCTCGAAGTACAACCCGCAACAAGGGCATTCCGCACATGCCAGTGGCACATGCCACACGCGCCACTAGTAGAGCCACTTGCACTCAAGGTGCAACCAACACTCGAGATATCAACACAAACTGGGGGATGATTTCCAGGGTTTTGGTTTGGCGGTCACAGCTTGCAGCGTACACTACGCTCACATTAAGAAAGCGTGAAAAGGAATAAAGCGGTCAAATAAATGAGGAAATAATGGTGAAAACGTTTTCACCCATAAACACCTTGCGGTTACCACCTCCTCTCATTATTTCACCCTTTACTCTCTTCCTTCATGAGGACAGGGTACGTTTCAATCTCGACTTGTATAAATAGGTCTTACCTATTTCCACCAGATGACAAGTCTCGGTCAGGAGAAAAATACTACACTCTCAGAAAGGAAACTTTGCAAGCTCTCCCAAAATCTTTCATCTCTTGCAAGCTTCCCAAGCTTCTACTTTCTGATACAAGTCGAGATACTAATCTCCCAGAATTATTCTGGTCTCAACACCTTTCTTTGCTTCCCTCCCCAAATCAACCATTCTCCTCCACTCTGTGACCGAAGCAAGTCTGGAACGGCCATTTCTTGGTTTAGGCCGGACTTGTACAGATTGATCTTTCGAATCTATAAAGTGCTCACGTGCAGCACATTTGTTTAGGGTTTGAACCAGTTTCTCACTCACCTACCGAATTTACCGAAATCGGCAGAAACGATTTTCACCCATAAACAATTGGCGACCACAACGGGAGGATTGATCTTTCGGTTACAATATCAAATTCTAGCTTCCATCCGCAAATTTCGCGCAAGCATGGTTGGCTATCAGGCGATCTCCACAAACATTGATCCCGCTCAGGGTCATGATAGCTCCTCAATTTCTGGAAGCATTACCATCAATGAAGAGGTCCCAAGACTGGTTGACCTGATGCGTGCTCAGGAGATCCACGCCAAAAACCTAGACCTAATTAAGGATGCGATTAACAGCATACTCGACTTCCTCATCAATCTAACATCGGGGATAAGTGATTCATGCTCCCCAGGAGATCAAGAACAGGGGACTAACATCCCGAATGAGCATTCTCAAATCAACGATTTCGTCACTGACTGGAGGCCTGCGGACCAGGAGGCGACCATGTTGGTAGAAAACTTATGTGAATTGCTGCACCTTTCCAAGGACCAGTGAATAAAGACATTCTCTGCCATCAACCGAATAGCACTAAACGCATTACTAGTTCCTGCACCCACGGGGACTCCAAGGATCCCCGGAAGATCCGCCAACAGTATTATTTTCACCGATGAAGACATGATGGTAGAAGACGGTCACAACCGGTCCTTGCATGTTACAGCTCTCGTCAAGAACATAGAGTTTCGAAGAGCGCTCATTGACATGGGTGCATCTTCCAATGTCATCACTCTCAAGACACTCAAAGCTACCAGGGTGCGACCTAACGAGATCGTACGACAACCCACTACGATGACAGATTTTGAAGGCAGCCAAACTAGCACATACGACTACATCAACTTGGAGCTGGCAGTTGGGCCAATCCAATCAAGCGTGAAGTTTGAAATAATTGAAAAAGAACCAGACTACCACATGATACTGGTAAGGCCGTGGCTGCACAATCTCAAAATCGTCCCTTCAACCTACCACCAATGCCTGAAAACAGTATTGAACGGAGAAGTTTTTCGTATTCCCGCGTCACTGTCCCCTTATGCACCAGTCTACTGCGTAGAAGCACACGGGCCGAAGGAGGGTTCAAAAGGCGTGGCGACCAGGATTCACAGTTTTCTGCTACCAAAATGGACATCGCTCAGAGATAGCGACAAACTGGAGATACCCCGCATAGGAGACCGACCTTCCACCATCTCCTCAGAAGGAAGACCCGCCGGTCTCTCTCTACCAGGCGTAACCCGTGCCCGCACTAAGCGAAAGTGCACCCTTACCGCAAGACGAAGCAAAAAGGGAAAGCTCACACATTATCACCGTTGTTAGCAATTAGCATGGGAGACCATGACCCGGTCTCTCCGCCCGAAATAATGTCTTCACAATGACCAAGAGGAAGTTCCAGATGCCCCTCAGAAGCTACAAGATGGGACCGACTTAACCACCAACGAACTCAAAAATGTCAATATAGGGAACGAGGAATTTCCGCGACCCATCCTGGTCAGTTCGAATCTACATCCTGTGGAACGCTCAAAGCTAGTCGACCTACTCAAAGAATACCAGGACGTCTTCGCGTGGACTTACGAAGAAATGCGGCTTGGATGGAAAACGGTCACCCACCATCTCGCACGTGATACCCGGATCCAAACCCGGTCAAGCAGCCTCCAAGACAATTCAGACACGACGTAGAAGAACAAATCAAGGCGGAGGTCCAAAAATTACTAGCCGCTGGTTTTATCAAGCCTATTCACCATCCTACTTGGTTTGCCAATATCGTTCCCGTTAAAAAGAAGAATGGTCAGATCAGATATTGTGTCGATTTAAGAGATCTGAACAAATGTTTCCCTAAAGACGATTTCCCGCTACCTAACATCGACATGCTGGTAGACGCTACCAGTGGAAATGGTATGTTCTCTTTCATGGTTGGATATAGCGGCTACAACCAGATAAAGATGTATGAGCACGATGCGAGTAATACTGCTTTCCGAACCCCTCTCGGAAACTTCTATTACACCGTAATGCCTTTCGGTCTGAAGAACGCTGGCGCTACTTACCAACGTGCCATGACTACCATCTTCCACGATATGATGCACAAGCATGTCGAAGATTACGTAGATGATGTGGTGGTTAAATCGAAGACTCGAGCGGATCATCCAGAAACGCTGCGACAAGTGTTCGAAAGATGCCGCGAATACAAATTGAAGATGAATCCTTTGAAATGCGCTTTTGGTGTCTCTTCGGGGAAATTCTTGGGATTCCAAGTAACGGCCGCAGGAATAAAAGTTGATCCAGTCAAAATGCAATCTATCCTCACGATGTCGCCGCCGCAAACCGCAAATGAGCTCCAGAGTTTCATGGTCAAGGTAAACTACATTCGTCGCTTCATACCGGGATTGGCACAGCTCACCACTACATTTAATCCTATGCTAAAAAAAGGAGCGAATTTCGCATGGAATACGTCTCAACAAAAATCATACCAGAAGATCCAGCAAATACTGTCCTCCCCAACCGTCATGAAGCCTCCCATGCGAGGGAAACCACTATGTCTCTACACAGCCTTTAGTGATACTGCCATCGGAGCTCTCCTCGCACAAGAGGACGACAAAGGAATGGAATACCCCATATACTATTTCAGTCGGGCGTTGAGAGACGCTGAACTCATATACCCCAAAGCGGAAAATGCGTGTTTAACACTGATTTATTCCATCCAGTAGTTCAAGTACTACCTCCTCTCCAATAAGGTGGTGCTAGTATCCAAATCAGACCATGTAAAGTTTCTCCTCTCGAAACCTTCCCTGATAGGGAGGCTGGATAAATGGCTCCTGCAACTGTCAGAGTTCGACATAACATGCATTTCCCCAAGGGCCATAAAAGGACAGGCTTGTTGCGAGACTGTTAGCACAAAGCATTCCCAGGAGAAAACACCGCAGAGTTACGAGAAGATCTCCCGGGAGACCTTCCAGATATATTTTTAGTCAAAGAAGAAACATGGCTACTGTTCTTCGACGGCTCTTCCACCCCCAGCACTAATACCGGAGGAGCGGGTGTTGTACTAGTATCTCCTGTTGGAGAAGTCTTCTCGCACTCTTTCTATCTAGACTTTCCATGCACCAATAACTCGGCTGAATACGAGGCCTTCCTTATTGGACTATCACTAGCTAAACAAGCCGGGGCCACGCGTTTGGAGATAAGAGGAGATTCCAAATTACTCATCAACCAGGTAAATGGGATCTATGCATTGAAAGAACTAACGCTGGCACCATACAGGGCTGAAGCACAAAAACTACTAAATTATTTCGCCGAAGCAACCGTCACACATGTCGGTCGTAGTAGCAACAAGCATGCCGACTGGTTAGCTACACTAGCCTCAAAGCTACAGTTCGAAGGAGCTGAAGAAACCCTGATAGTAAAACAGCGAACCATAGCTTCAACGTGGCTTTCGCAACCTGAGAAAGCCGAAGACGATGACTGGAGAACTCCTATCATTCAAGAACTCAACAACTCACTTTTCCAAGGGAAGGTCGACCTCAAGACTTTGCGAAATTTCTTTATGCTTCAAGGTGTTATGTATCATCGAAATCCAGATAGCTCTATGTCAAGGTGTCTCGGGAAAGAGGAAGCACAACAATGACTTAAACATGTTCATACCAAAGTCTGTGGAATAACATCAGTAGTAACCCTCTACTGTCGTCTACAACAACTTGTATATTATTGGCCGGAGATGGAAACCCAATCCCGATTACTCCAGAAAGCGTGTCCAAATTACCAGGTGCCCCCATGTCAGACAGAAGTCCTCAACATCAGTCACACTGGGGACTTGCGGGAGCTGTACATTGTTTTCCTTCGCGATGGAATTCTTCCTACTAACAAAGAGTATGCGTCCAATCTGAGACAGAAGTCCAAAATATTCGTGTTCCATGATGGGGTTTTATATCGCAAGAGTTTCGGGGGAAGTCTACTAAGGTGTTTGAGCGGTACAGAAATCTCAGTTATGTTAAGAGAAATGCACGAAGGCAAACACCAAGGGAAATAGAAACTATTCTTGCAGATACACGAGAGGTACTACTGGCCGACCATGGAAGACGACGCAGCTACTTTCATTCAGAAATTCCGAGAATGCCAGATTCACGAAAACCTCATCCACGCGCCTCCAACACCCTTGCACGCGATAAGTAGCCCGTGGTCCTTTTATAGATGGGGACTCGACATCATTGGGAAGATCAACCCACCATCCTCAAAACAGCATGAGTACATAATAACCGCGACCGAGTACTTTACCAAGTGGGTTGAAGCTGTCCCGCTGAAAGGAACCATTGGAGCCACAATCGCGGCATTCATCAAGGAGCACATCATCTGCCGTTTTAGCGTACCTAAACACATCATCACCGACAATGGCACGCCTTTTGCTAACAAGCAAGTACAAGAACTACTTGAGAGGTACGGAATCAAACAAGTCTTCTCTACCATCTATTATCCCCAGGGAAATGGGCAAGCCGAAAGTACCAACAAGACTCTGATTCGAATATTCAGCCGAACAGTACACGAGAATCCCAGAATATGGCATGAGCAATTGCCAATGTCTCTCTTGGAATACAGAACATCTCCTAGAATCTCTACCGGCATGTCTCCTTACTCCCTCGTCTACGGTACAGACGCGATCCTCCCAGCATAAATCAAGATCCCGTCCGCCAGAATTGCCGCAGCGAGCGGACCCCAGTGGAATGAAGCCAAATCACTCAATGCCAGAATTGCAGAACTAGATACTCTGGACTCCATAAGATCCCGGGTAGAGGAACATGCACAAGCATACAGAAATAGGATTTCCAGGGCGTACAACAGCCATATAAAACCCAAGGTTTTCAAGGAAGGAGTTCTGGTGCTAAAAACCGCCAAACACATCCATCAAGATGCATCGGCACCGAAGTTTTCTCCCAAATGGGAAGGGCCGTACATAATCACTAAAGCATATAACAGTGGTTATTATAAGATTATCAAAGAAGATGGGGAAAATATAGAGGCGGTCATCAACGGAAAATGGCTTAAGGCGTACTACACCTAATCATTTCCCTGCAACATGCTACATCAAAAGTGTGAACGTCCAGGCACTCTCTCTACTTTTACTTTTCTTTTTTACCAGTTATAGAATTTCAATACAATCCAACAGATTAACAGGATCTCTTTATTTCTTCAAAAAAAAAAAAAAAGAGAAAGAGGAGCCTTTAAATCTCATAATGCAAATCAGAAAAGCCCATCTAGTAAATTATAATCCCTACAAAATATCATCTTCAATCGGCCATGATATCTTTCAGTCCTACTCTGCAAATCTCGAGTTAACTCTTCAATCCTCCGAGACTCCAGGGCCAAAACTTCCTCCTCTTACAGCATGGCTTTCGTGGCAGGAATCACACCAGCAAGAATACCAGCCTTGTCGACCTTCACAATATTGAGGCGATGCCGCAACCACCTAACACTAAACTCCAAGGATTCACAGGTGGACACCATATTCTCCCACTTTTGAATGGATGACTCCGCAACAACATGAATGGACACATTCTCCATCTCAGCAATCATTGGCAAAATACAGTTCACTACGGAAACCAAAGCGGACGAACAGAACTTCACCACGCTCCTGGTAGCAATATGGCCGTATATCTTCCATATCCTTGTATAAATGGCCACGAATTCTTTCCGCACCAGGAAACCACCAACATTCCGATAATTGGAGGAGAGACACCTCATACGAGTCCCAAACAACAAACCTGCGGAAGGGTATTCATGACAAGATAGCCCTAAATCAGCTTCCTCCAAGTCCGCAGCAGTCAACAAGGTCAGACTTGAAGTAAGGGGAACAACTAGGTCATCCTCGTCGATAATAGTGATGCATGCTCCAACAGGATATCTCTACACAAAAGTAAAAAATTTCATTTATACAACAATTGTTAAAGTGTACGTCAGTCCGCCAAAGAAGGAAAAAACATATCGGTATGATTTTCTTAACCCAAATAACATTTGTTGGGATGCTCATGCAAGAGTCATACCTCGCGCCTTCATCCGGAGACCCTGACTGGTTAGAAGATGATTCGAATCTGCGTGACATGACAAAGAGAGAAATCCAACAAGAAAAACCTTTTCTCAAACGAGGAGACGATGCAATTATTTTTGGGTATAAATACGGAATCTTAAAAAGGGAAAGGAAGCAATGAGGGACATAACGCTTCCAGATTTTAGCATGAATAATGCCCTAATTGAAGCCGCACGTGAAGGAAAGCAAGATAAGGAAACTTTGTTGTCTGAAGAAACTCCATCCTTGTTTACATCGGTCATGCCAGCAAGCACGCACAGCTTCCATACCTTGCGCCGGTCCCACCAGCTAGCACGCTCAGTTTCCAAACTCACGCCAACTTCCCAACGTCGCCCAAGTTACACCGGCCCCACCAATTCTGCCAGCCTCCCGATTTGTGCAAAACTACCAGAGGCAAGGATTCCAAATCCTATTTATAAAAGGTCACACAAGCCTCCTCAATTCTATTTACGGTTTGCTGTTGATAGTTTGTCACCATCTTATGCTTACCTCGCAACAAAGCCCATGTTCCGAGCTAAGCAGGGGACTTAATGTTGATGGTGGTTTTTAAACAAGGGGTAAAATCATAAAACCCCATGACCTAGTGTTACCCGCAACACATTAACTAAGAGAATTTAACTCAGTTGTAAATAATTAATAGGGGTATTTTTTCAAAATACCAGATTAGGGTTTTCGACACAGAACCCTAATTCCAAAACCAAGCCGCACACTGCGCATCACGGCAACAATTCCAAACCAAGCCGCACACTGCGTACCATGGAAACAATACCAAACCAAGACGCACACTGCGCATCATGGCAACAATGCCAAACCAAGCCACACACTGTGCACCATGGCAACAATTCCAAACCAAGCCGCACACTGCGCACCATGGCAGTGCCAATCCAAGCCGCACTGCCGCCAAGCCGCGCACATGCGCACCATGGAAACAATGTCAATCCAAGCCGTACACTGCGCACCATGGAAACAGTGCCAAGCCAAGCCGCACACTTCGCATCATGGCAACAATGCCAAACCAAGCCGCACACTGCGCACCATGGCAACAATTCCAAACCAAACCAAGATCATGCCAACAATGTCAAACCGCACCATGGCAACAATGCCAAAAACCAACGCGCACATGGCAACAACTCCAAAACCAAGCTGCACACTATGCACCATGGCAGCGACGCCAAAACCAAACTACACATCTCACTCATTGGCAACCATGCCAAACTAAGCCGCTATGCCATTGACACATGCCAAATATAGCTCCCTAGGTTTGCAAAACGTGCAACTAGGTCAACATGGCCGTACGTGCCATTGGCACATGCCAACACGTACCACAAGCCATATTTTCAAGCCGTTATGCCATTGGCGCATGCCAAATATAGCGCCCTAGGCTTGCAAACCATGCAAACTAGGCCAAGTCGGCCACGCATGCCATTGTCACATGCCAACATGCTCGCTGGTAGCTTTTCCTACCAAGGCCACGGCCCTAACGGCCACGCATACCATTGGCACATGCCAACATGCTCGCTGGTAGCTTTTCCTACCAAGGTCATGGTCCTAACGGCCACGCATGCCATTGGCACATGCCAACATGCTTGCTGGTAGCTTTTCCTACCAAGGCCATGGCCCTAACATCCACGCATGCCATTGGAACATGCCAACATGCTCGCTGGTAGCTTTTCCTACCAACGCCACGGCCCTAACGGCCACGCATTCCATTGGCACATTCCAACATGCTCGCTGGTAACTTTTCCTACCAAGTCCATGGCCCTAACGGCCACGCATGCCATTGGCACATGCCAACATGCTCGCTGGTAGCTTTTCCTACCAAGGCCACGGCCCTAACGGCCACGCATGCCATTGGAACATGCCAAACACACACGCTGGTAGCCTAACTTGCAAACCGTGCAACCTACCACCATGGCATTCCGCACATGCCACACACGCCACTAGAAGCTCTGGCATTGCCACTTATAACCTACCACCAAGGCATTCCGCACATGCCACGCACGCCAATAGAAGCTCTGGCATTTCCACTTGCGCTCGAAGTACAACTCGCAACAAGGGAATTCCGCACATGCCACACGCGCCACTAGCAGCGCCACTTGCACTCAAGGTGCAACCAACACTCGAGATATCAACACAAACTGGGGGATGCTTTCCAGGGTTTTGGTTTGGCGGTCACAGCTTGTAGCGTACACTACGCTCACATTAATAAAGCGTGAAAAGGAATAAAGCGGTCAAATAAATGAGGAAATAATGGTGAAAACGTTTTCACCCATAAACACCTTGCGGTTACCACCTCCTCTCATTATTTCACCCTTTACTCTCTTCCTTCATGAGGCCAAGGTATGTTTCAATCTCGACTTGTATAAATAGGTCTTACCTATTTCAACCAGACGATAAGTCTCGGTCAGGAGAAAAATACTACACTCTCAGAAAGGCAACTTTGCAAGCTCTCCCAAAAGATTTCATCTCTTGCAAGTTTCCCAAGCTTCTACTTTATGATACAAGTCGAGATACTACTCTCCCAGAATTATTCTGGTCTCAACACCTTTCTTTGCTTCCCTCCCCAAATCAACCCTTATCCTCCACTTTGTGACCGAAGCAAGTCTGAAACGACCATTTCTTGGTTTAGGCCGGACTTGTACAGATTGATCTCTCGAATCTATAAAGTGCTCACGTGCAGCATATTTGTTTAGGGTTTGAACCAGTTTCTCATTCACCTACCGAAATTGGCAGAAACGATTTTCACCCATAATCAACTACCCCTAAGTCATTTGTGTTAATTAAGTTAATTAGTTGTTAATTAGTTTAGTTAGATTAAAATCAGATTTAGGGATAAATTTTTGATAAAAGAAACTTGTGTTTTTGTGTTTTGGAGAAGGAGAAGTTAAGTTTTTTTGGTAAAACTTAGGGGTTTTTAGATATGAGAGATTCAACGGAGGAAATTATGTCGGTGAAGGTTCAAATAACAAACATGATTGTTTTGATAGTAAGATTATCTTAAATTCTCTTATGGATTGGTCGATCCACTCTAGATGGTGCTCTAAGTGGTGGATCCATTGACACTATGCCACAACTTAGAGAAAAAGTCATCAATATGGAGGGGTGTACATCCCCAACGACTCTGAAGAGTCGTCAATGAGTTGACACCAAAATTAACGACTCAAACCAACAACTTTTCCATGTTATGAAAAATCGTCAGGGTAGTGTGATAAACCATGACGACTCTAACTAGCTTGGGCCATCTAGAGTCGTTAATGTATTTTACTTATACCCAGACGACTTTGAAATAAAAAACTCTCTGTAAATATAATTCTCTGGGTCCTCATAAGGATATTCATATAAATTTCCGACCCTAACCTACCATTACAAAGATACATAAGAGTCGTCATGCCCTATATCCATAAACATTAACGACTCTTTCTTTAGATTGAAAATAACGACCCTATGGTAACAGGTGACGACCCTCGAGTTTTAAATGACGACTCTGTAGGACATAAGTTGACGACACTTTCAATTTTTAGGACAGAGACACTCTTTTTTTTTCACCTAGAGTCGTTAATGTTTAAAAGGGAATCGTTCAAATAGGATCGTCATATGATTCTATAACATGGTAACGACTCTAATTTAGGTAATTGTTTTTTGAAATACCAGAAGAATGGTCGTTATCTTCTACAACATATACCCTAACGATTTTTCATAGACTCTACATACATATGAAAAGTCGTTAGGGTATATAATTATTCAGGTTGACGACCCTTATTCTGAAACTGCAATTTTTTGGTTAAAAAACCTAATTTTACAATCCACACATCAAATTAAACGCAAATAATAAATATACTAGGGGGTTTTAATTCACATACCTACATACTAATCGGGTGAAGATTTTTTTTTTTTTATGTAGTCGTTAATGGTGGAAGAGTCTACATGGGGGGGTTCATCTGGTAATGTATCAAGGGTTAATATGATTTTAAGATTAGTTATTAGTGAAGAGAAAAATAGTCTTTTCACTATACTTTGGAACCCCTATGATATTTGGAGTGGGTATAAATTGGTTGAGTCCCATAATTGTTTTTTGGGGCCCTCAATTAAACGAGAGGAAATTTATTAATTAAAGGATATGCAACTTAAAGATCCCCCAGTTGGGGGATAGTAAATCTAATTAGGGGATATAAATTACTTTCCCCAACCCATGGTGTCTGCTAAGGGGTGGTCTTTTGGTATGAAAATACGGAAATACCCTTTGGTTAATTAAAAAATATTATAAAAAGACTACACTACCCTTTCCCCTAAAACAAATAACCAAATCATTTATCCCCCATATTCACCATCAGTTCCGCCACTAGGGTTAGTTTTTGAAAAAATAAATTGTTCCATCTTCGGTTGCTCAAGAGCCCAATCGAAGTCAAAATCGGCTGCTTTACAAAAATTGCAACAAAGGATTGCTTTGATTGCTCAAGAGAAAGAAGAAGAAGAACAAGAGGCTTCGGACGATCAACTTCTCGTAAACATGTCTTCCGTTTGAAATATTTTATAAGTGTTTGAATCGATTTATAACAGTGGTTTTGGGTTAGAATCGTCAGAATCGCGAACCCTAACTCAAACAATTGAGTTTCAGAGAGAACCGACATTTACTTTTGTATGAATACAATGCTGGTATTTGGTTACGGCATTCAAAATAGAATGAAGACAATGTCGGTATTGAGTTACGGCAATGATTTTGGTATGAATACAGTGCCGTTTTCAAACCCAGAGTCATCTGAAAACTGATAGTTATGTATCAGCATTGAAATTAGGTGGAATACTATGCCGGTAGAAGGTTACGGCATTGGTTTACATTTATTCGAGTATGCCGGTAGTGAGTATTTTGTATCCAGGAAAATCCCTAGAATTTGTTATCAGTACCGTCTTGAATGTTAGGTTTCCTTGAGTGCCGGTACTTAGTTACGGCATAGATTTGATTTTTTTTGTCTGTGCCGGTAGTTCTCTTTTAGTATCCAGGAACATCCTAGGATTTACCGGAAGTGATGAAGACATACGGGAAGTGATGAAGACCATGCCGGTAGAGATGAAGACTATGCCGGTAGTTATGAATACCATGTCGGAAATAAAAAAAATTAAATCGCTGGAATTGATAAAGACCATGCCGGAAAATGGTGCCGGCATGCTTGGTAACTAACATTCAATGTAGTAACTAAGTGCCGGCATGCTCGATAGAAATATATCAATGTCGGTAGTCAACTGATTTTTTTTCAAGTTTCTGGATACTTTACATCATGTGCCGGCATAGAAAAATAGTATTAAGGGTTAATATGATTTTAAGATTAGATATTAGTGAAGGGAAAAATAGTTTTTTCACTATACTTTGGACCCCCTATAATATTTGGAATGGGTATAAATTGGCTGAGTCCCCTAATTGTTTTTTGGGGCCCAATTAAATGAGGGGAAATTTATTAATTAAAGGGGAGGAATTTATTAATTAAAGGATATGCAACTTAAAGATCACCCAGTTGGGGGATAGTAAATCTAATTGGGGGATATAAATTACTTTCCCCAACCCATGGTGTCTGCTAAGGGGTGACCTTTTGGTATGAAAATATTGAAATACCCTTTGGTTAATTAAAAAATATTATAAAAAGACTACACTACCCTTTCCACTAAAACATAAAATCAAATAACCAAATCATTTATCCCCCGTATACACCATCAGTTCCTCCACTAGGGTTAGTTTTTGAAAAAAAAAATTGTTCCATCTTCGGTTGCTGAAGAGCCCAATCGAAATCAAAATCGGCTGCTCAACAAAAATTGCAACAAATGATTGATTTGATTGCTCAAGAGCAAGAAGAAGAAGAACAAGAGGCTTCAGACGATCAACTTCTCGTAAAAATGGCTTCCGTTCGAAATATTTTATAAGTGTTTGAATCGATTTATAACAGTGGGTTTGGGTTAGAATCGTCAGAATCGCGAACCCTAACTCAAACAGTTGAGTTTCAGAGAGAACCGACATTTACTTTTGTATGAATACAATGATGGTATTTGGTTACGGCATTCAAAATAGAATGAAGACAATGCTGGTATTGAGTTACGGCAATGATTTTGGTATGACTACAGTGTCGTTTTCAAACCCAAAATCATCTGAAAACTGATAGTTATGTATCAGCATTGAAATTAAGTGGAATATTATGCCGGTTGATGGTTAAGGCATTGGTTTACATTTATTCGAGTATGCCGGTAGTGAGTATATTGTATCCAGGAAATCCCTAGAATTTGTTATCAGTACCGGCATGAATGTTAGGTTTCCTTGAGTTCCGGTACTTAGTTACGGCATAGATTTGATTTTTTTTGTCTGTGCCGGTAGTTCTCTTTTAGTATCTAGGAACATCCTAGGATTTACCGGAAGTGATGAAGACATGCGGAAAGTGATGAAGACCATGCCGGTAGAGATGAAGACTATGTCGGTAGTGATGAATACCATGTCGGAAATAAAAAAAATTAAATCGCCGGAATTGATGAAGACCATGCCGGAAAATGGTGCCGGCATGCTTGGTAACTAACATTCAATGTCGCAACTAAGTGACGGCATGCTCGATAGAAATATATCAATGCCGGTAGTCAACTGATTTTTTTTCAAGTTTCTGGATACATTACATCATGTGCCGGCACATAAATTCAAGCAACATACCACCGACATGCTCGAACACATCCGTGAGGGGATACGCCCCCCCGTACCCCCCATACCCCCCGGGTAAAAATCAGTATTAAGGGTTAATATGATTTTAAGATTAGATATTAGTGAAGGGAAAAATAGTCTTTTCACTATACTTTGGACCCCCTATAATATTTGGAGTGGGTATAAATTGGCTGAGTCCCCTAATTGTTTTTTGGGGCCCTCAATTAAACGAGAGGAAATTTATTAATCAAAGGAGAGCAATTTATTAATTGAAGGATATGCAACTTAAAGATCCCCCAGTTGGGGGATAGTAAATCTAATTGGGGGATATAAATTACTTTCCCCAACCCATGATGTCTGCTAAGGGGTGACCTTTTGGTATAAAAATACTGAAATACCCTTTGGTTAATTAAAAAATATTATAAAAAGACTACACTACCTTTTTCCCTAAAACATAAAATCAAATAACCAAATCATTTATCCCCCATATACACCATCAGTTCCGCCACTAGGGTTAGTTTTTGAAAAAAAAAAATTGTTCCATCTACGGTTGCTCAAGAGCCCAATCGATGTCAAAATCGGCTGCTCAACAAAAATTGCAACAAAGGCTTGCTTTGATTGCTCAAGAGCAAGAAGAAGAAGAACAAGAGGCTTCGGAAGATCAACTTCTCGTAAACATGGCTTCCGTTTGAACTATTTTATAAGTGTTTGAATCGATTTATAACAGTGAGTTTGGGTTAGAATCGTCATAATAGTGAACCCTAACTCAAATATTTGAGTTTCAGCGAGAACCGACATTTATTTTTGTATGAATACAATGCTGGTATTTGGTTACGACATTCAAAATAGAATGAAGACAATGCCGGTATTGAGTTACGGCAATGATTTTGGTATGAATACAGTGCCGTTTTCAAACCCAGAGTCATCTGAAAACTGATAGTTATGTATCAGCATTGAAATTAGGTGGAATACTATGCCGGTAGAAGGTTACGGCATTGGTTTACATTTATTCGAGTATGCCGGTAGTGAGTATTTTGTATCTAGGAAATCCCTAGAATTTGTTATCAGTACTGGCATGAATGTTAGGTTTCCTTGAGTGCCGGTACTTAGTTACGGCATAGATTTGATTTTTTTTGTCTGTGCCGGTAGCTCTCTTTTAGTATGCAGGAATATCCTAGGAGTTACCGGAAGTGATGAAGACATGCGGGAAGTGATGAAGACCATGCCGGTAGAGATGAAGACTATGTTGGTAGTGATGAATACCATGTCGGAAATAAAAAAAATTAAATCGCCAGAATTGATAAAGACCATGCCAGAAAATGGTGCCGGCATGCTTGGTAACTAACATTCAATGTCGTAACTAAGTGTCGGCATGCTCGATAGAAATCTATCAATGCCGGTAGTAAACTGATTTTTTTTTCAAGTTTATGGATATTTACATCATGTGCCGGCATAAAAATTCAAGCAACATACCATGTTGGTAGCAGTACCAACATGATCGAACACATATGGGAGGGGATACGCCCCCCCGGACCCCCCCAGACCCCAGGGAAAAAAACAACTTTTGTACCGTCATAGTTTTTTGGTTGAATACAATGCCGACTTGAATTTCAAAATGGGGGATAAGCTTGGTTCCGTCATGGACGTGGTATGAATACCATGCCGGTATCGCTGGTTCCGGCATTGTATTCATACCATGTCCATGCCGGCACCAAGCTTTTTCAGCTGCAAAAATGGTGGTTTCAAAGAAAAAAATCAATTTTTCAATCTCTTAGCAGCAATTCTCTCTTCATAATCATCTTCCATTTTCACCAAAAAAAATCCCTCTTAATTTTTTCCGTCCTTCTACTCTCACCTCACTCACCCAAATACAAATAAAAATACACAATAATCTTTTATCAAATAGTCTTATGATTTTCCCAATTATAATTAATCACTAATACAAATCAGTGATGGGTGGATTAGGTATTAAAAAAATACTTAGATAAGGGTGACCCTGAAATGATATTTGGATCCCTTTTTTGTCATCTTCCTAAATCCCCCAATTAGATTTACTATCCCCCGATTGGTGGTTCAAATTAAACAAAATCTAAGGGGGTATAAACCAGACCTTCGAAAAACAAAATAACAACAAGGCATACATAAAAAAATATAGATCATCTTTTAATCTAACAAGATGATAATTTATTTTTCAAGAATTTTTGTCATTCAAAATAGTTTTAATATTCTTACATAGCAGGCAAGCGAGCAACAAGCTGCGCCGCAAGTCCTTTTTGAATTGCAAATCCTATTCTTTTGAAAATAAACTCTCTTGAACTGGGGGTCATGACATTACTGTGCATGAATTTCTGAACTCTTTTGAGGAGTACAACCGCCTCAGGAGCCAAGAAACCAAAAGTATCAAAAGCAAAGGGAATAAAAGTGTGTCCATTATCAATACATGCTTTCTCATGCTTCGCTATCTTACGAGGCGAGCTCTCGCGTATTTGCTTGGACAACAAAGAAAGGTACCATTTCCAATGCCTACTAACGGAGAAACCCCCGTGAGTTCAACACATGCATGTTTTCCATTATCCCATCCAAATATAAGTACGTCTGCTGGTCTGAGTGTGGATCTCCCCTCCAGTGGGTTTGTCAAAAAGTTGACAGCCGCTTCCTTCTTTGTCAAAATACGCTCGCGCGAACACATCATATAAGATATCTCTCACATGATTATGTCTAAACTTAAAACCAGGATCTACCTTACAATGGACAAGCATGTTCCCTATATGTGTCTAAGCATCCTGTGAAGCAAACAGGGCAGCGTGAATCAGAAGGGTATAAAGGGATTATTAACCTGTATTTAAGGATAGATCGGTACTCCACGGGTGACATCTTCTGTCCAAGGCCCTCAATTGGAATAGATATAAGGAAGTATTGGGCATGTGTTGCTCGTAGGCAACCAAAGACATCTTTCTGTCTGTCTGATAACTCGTAATATCGATCCATGTCCATGTATTTAACCACTTTACCAAAAAGGGAACTCGCCAGGTTACTTTTTGTTTTAATGGGGGTGGTGTCCTTACTAGTGAAGCTGCTAAATTTATAATCAGAAAGAGTTGCCTGTAATGCCTCCAAAGCCTTATAAAAATTTTCATCCATGCCTTCCACTCCAGCATCCCTTAATATGTGATCTTGTAAACCCCATGATTGCACACGCGATGCAAGAAAGGCATAATCATGCGATCTCTTTAGCAGTGTATAAGCCAAGGCCTCCATATCTAATAGGTAGGGTGGATAACCTCCACTGTAGATCCCCAAAAAAAAAGGACCTCCACAAATCACGATACCCTCCACCACCTCCCTCAAACCTTTATCAAAGATATCCACTGCCTCTGTGGTGTATTATGGACAACCAATACGAAGCCCAAAGAGCGACTTGGAGATTCCCATACATGCACGAAGGAGTAGCAATTCACTCTGAGGATCTCGGAGCTTGGATAAAACTTGCATTAAATCTACTGCCTTCTCAGCTCTCTTAACGGCGAGTCCCTTCAAAAACCTATCATCAAGGCTAACCGCACCACCCAATAATTTGACCCCATCACCCGGCCTTGATATTCCAGAAGGAAACATCCCATCTATACCCTTTCGTCCATCACAGGAAGGCCAAATTTTTTCTGTTTTCTTAATATTCAATATAAGCCCCAGGCCAGGCCCTTCCGTCTGGACAATCGTGAGTGCCTTGGCCACATCTATAGTATCACCAATAATAGTGCCATCATCAAGGTACCAAGCCTATATAGGTAGTGTGCACTGTCTATTTATGTCTGCTATAAGCTGATGAAGAACCAAAGCAAACAATAGTGGCCCCAAAGGGTCTCCTTGTTGCACTCCTGTATACGAATAGATATAATAGTCTCCCACATACAATCTTGTAGGTTGTCCATACAAGTATTCAACCAAAGGAGAAATAGATGGACATAACTTACGAACCTCAAGAAGCATGGCTGTTCGGTCAACTAAATTAAAAGCATTTGTAAAGTCTACAGTTAACATGGTAAGGCTATCATCTGCATAATGTTTACTGACATACCTATTCACATCGTGTAGAATTTCCTCAGCCCCTCCTGAGACACCTACACCGAACTGAAAATCCTGTAAGTAAGCTGCCATTTCTTTTCTAACCCCCTTCAATGCTAGCAATAGGCCGAATGCTTTTGTCTGGTTTAAAAAGTGGTGTTAAGGGTGATGATGCAATAAACTCCGCAAGGCTAAGTGTACATCTTCCGCTCAACCACAAATTGACCACCCTTGTTATTACCGTGACTAAGTCAGCAGAAATAGTGGAACCTTCTCCAAAAAACACATCCAGCAAATGTTGGTCCCTAAGGCCATCCTTCCCACATGAAGTTCCTTTGGGAAACAACTTAATACAACTTAAAACAGTCCCTTCTTCAGCTAGTAAGGGTGTCTCATGTAGCGGGATGGTTGGCATACACGGAGGAGGCATGGTCATATGTTTATCTTCAAGAGCTTTCCGTGTCTCTGCATTATTTGGCGCTATCCCCGATGAACTGATGTCCTTAACTGCAGCTGTGAAGTGTCCATCTTCCACTTTTCGTAAACAAGTTGAAACATTAGTTACCCTGTTGTCTGTCTCTTTATCATCAGCATCAAATCCCTTAAAAACTCCATGACGTGGTATATGTAGGACTTCCTTAACAAGTTGTTTTTCTCCACCACTCTCGCCCCAAATTTCCAGTGCCCTAAGTATTTGTGTCTGTTGCGTAGCTTTGCGATTCCCTGACCTGCACTCTGCTCTACCCTGTGGTCTGTAAACACGCAGCGTACATCGAGAGGAAGTAGCAGCAAACAAACCCAATTTCTGGTCAGGTTAGGGTTCGATGCAACTTTCAGAAGTGCAGCCTTGAAAGCGTGAGAAAAGGCCAACCTACACCCTCTTGGAATACTTTTAACAGTGCAAATAGGAGCTCGAAATACTGCATCTAACGCGTCAGCATTAAGATCAATGTTATTGTCTAGTTGAAGTGGAACTGAGCTTGGCCGTGGAACCCCTAAAATTGTCTCGACTACCTCACCATCAACCGTTGTAGGCCTAACATCCATGTCCCCGTGTTTGCACACCCTACTCCAGGCTTGTATGCTCATGCAATCAAAGCACAACCATTGCTTCAATTTCCTCAGCGTATTCTCGAAACCCATGAACATATCCAAGTCACTCCTGATGGCCTCCTGTATTGCATTATTCCTCTCCATGTTGCAGAAGTGTAGTATTTTTCTATGAGGGATTAAACATGCAAATCCCTTACTCCCAATTCCCCCATCTGGGCATCCATGGAAATCCCTGAAGGGGCAAAGCATAGGCATCATTCAGGCAATAAATCAAACAGTTACAGCGCAGACATAGAAGAACCTCAATCCTGAAGAGCAGACAGTTCCCAAGTTTTGCTCAAACACAGACAATCTAGCAGACAACTATACAACTAGAAATTTAATGTAATAAAAAAAAGAAAAGAGGAAGAACACTGATTTCACACGAAGGGAAAGCAGCGTAGAAACCCCAACGAAAAACAAAACAAAAAGAGAGGAAGAACCCCCCCCCCCCCCCCCCTAACCCATCGAGATGATGGTGGTGGTGTTGGGAAGTTGAGGAAGGTGATTTACGTGATTTACAGGCAAGTTCCTTGGTGGTTTGAGTGGTTTACAAAACCCCAATTTCTGAAAAATATTGTAGCAGCGCAGATTCAATACTTAATTCTCATTCACTCTGGCCCCACAAAAAGCTGATGTAAAGAACTATGAAATGAAGAGAGTATTTGATAATAGTAGGAAATACCATATGGTCCTAGAAATAATATATTAGAAAAAGTCTAGTCCAATTGACCTAGTCAATTGTCTGTTTGATCCTATTTGATAATATAAATTATCATTTGGTCATAAAAATTATAGTTTGGTCCGAGGATGATGTCATGGATGATGTAAATGTCATCTTGTAGTGGCAAAAATATCTTTATATTATTGTTTGGTCCTAGAAAATAATGATTTGGTCCTAAGGTAATGTCACATTCCTTTTTTTTTCTCTCTATTATAAAAATAAATAAATAAAACTCAAAACTTAAATATCTTTTGAACCATATGTCTAAAAATGATAAATTTTATATATTCGGAAAGCTCTCTACGATAGCTTTCCAACGAGTACCATTGTCGCTATATTTCACAGCTTTTAATTTTTGCCTTATTTTTTAGCTATAAAATGAATTATTATACGAGTGCATTCTACAAAATGAACTACTTTGATGAACTATTATATTCTGGAATGAAGTCCATATAAAAACCTGAAAAAACAGACTTCATTCCTGAAATGAAGTCCATATAAAACATATATAAACTGACTTCATTTCTGGAATGAAGTCCATATAAAAATTAAAAGCTCCGAAACATAGCGATAATGGTACTCGTTGGAAAGCTATCGTCGAGGGCTTTCCGAATATATAAAATTTATTAATTTTTGACATATATTTTAAGAGATATTTAATTTTTAAACTTTTAAATATTAATGTAAGAATGAGAGAGAAATTAGTAGAGAAAATAAACAAAAGAGAGAAACCATTCACATGAGAGGAAAAAATAGGAGAGAGAGGGGGTACTTTAAATATTTTAATAATTATGAACCAAATGGAAAATGTGATTTCTAAAAGTACCATATAGACACGAGACTACTTAGAAAAGGACCAAACCATATTTTCCCTTGATAATATAGCTTTCTCATTCACTCTGCCCCACACCCATAATTTTTTTTTTTGTTTACACCCTTTTGACACCTTTTGTAAACGACCAATACTCGACTAGCCAACTTACTTCTCCCGATCGTGGACAACTCTCCCCACTTCTACTTCCATAACGGCCGCCACTTCCTTCCTCACTCTCAATTGTTCAAATTCCAAAAATGATTTAGAAACTTTTCATCCAAACTTTAAAGTTAGCCACTTAGAACTAAAATTGTGTTTTTCAATTAGGTTGTTCAGATGAACGTCCAATCTCTTATGATTTTATGTTTCCATTCTCTTATTTACATAACAGGTTATCTGCGAAACTAGAATTATATTCTTCGGTAAATCTTTAAATTTGTTTTTCTCTTTTCGAAATTCCGAAATAGAAAAAAAAAACATTGGTTGATAGGTTTTACTATTCAAAAAGGGCTAGCGGCACAGCTTGTCGCTCGCTTGCCTAGTATGTAATTTTTATCTTTTCTTTAACCAATATTATTCATAGAAAAGGAAACAATTTTTTTTTTTTTTTTAAATTTTTTATCAAAAATTGGTTGATCAAATTTTCTTTCTATTTGGATTTCTTAAGTCAATAAAATTTAAAATAGACAAATAGTCTAATTTACTATTGATAACGGTTTCAGGTCCTGGCTGGTCATTGGTAGCTTATGGTTGATCAGATAAAATACCATTTAGACTGATTTGGTAAGTTATTTTGATTTGAAGTTTCATTCGAATATGATGGATACGATCCGGGTACTGAAAAGTATGCTGAAATCAATTGTAGACCTGATGTACAAAATGCAAACGGAACAATTACAACTAAAATTCTTTGTATATACACTTTTTAACTTCTTACAGGTATGGTCAAATAAAACAAGAATGACGTTTTGATTAATCATTTTTTTTTTGTGTGGCTGACTGTATAATTTTGGTTTCATTTTAGTAAAACTCTAAACCGAAAAAGAATTGACACAGAAGCATCGATTCTTCTAATAAAAGAATTGGTTTCATTTGATTGCTGGTGGATTAAGAGAGTGGGTACACAGGTGTGTTTCGATTGATTATATGAAATGATTTGATTGGTTATAACTTTCCCTTTCATGGACAGTATCATTTTGTTTTTGCTGAATTGTCAAACCTTACTTTTTTTAAAAAGTACGTTTTTTTAGTCAACTGCTACAGTATTATTGTAGCAACCAATTCAGGAAACGTTTTCTTCAAATTTTTGATTTTTGTTGCTCAGGAAACCTGATTTTTCCTTTGTGATTTGGTTATTCATTCCGTTTGTGGTTCAATGTTTACGTGATTCTATATGTTTGGGTTTCAACACGTTTGTGATTCTATCCGTTTGTGATTCTACACGTTTGTGTTTCCGTGAGTTGTTTAACGACGGAAGGTGTTTGATAAAAATTCTCAATCAAATGAGCAATCGCAGGGAGCTTGTTGTGGGCTGCATTTCGGCTCCTTTGGTCATGACAAGGGAAGGACAACCATCTTCTCCCTTCCAAGACTCTTCTTCTCCTTCGGCCGTTATTAATCCCTTGGGTGACTCAACTTTCCATTGTCCGTTTAGGATCTTTGATGGTTGCGAGGGGATGGGGTTAGGGGTAGAGGCTTCACCGAAGTTCTCTAATTAGCCATATTCACGATCGACATTTTGGTTCTGATAAGAGCGGGTGTGTGCGAGAGCACGTATTGGTAATGATGCAGACATTTATGATGCTTGGGAGGTTGGGTTAAGACATCTAAAGATGTGGTTGTGCGGTGAGTGTATGCACCTTCGTGCCTGGAGCCGTCCCTGTCGTGATCACGGTGATACTATTGCGGGTCCCCTGGATGGTAACAATGCAACATTTTTGATTTATGGCATTATAAAACCTTGCATAGGTTCCCTGTCGTTGTAATGAGGCCATTGAGGAGGAAGCGAATGTTCTTACCTTGGAAGTGCTAGATGCAATTTTTAAGAAACAGGTGCACGATCGCTAGCATTCCTCCATCGTGTAGGCTTAACTTCTCCGTAACTCGAAAGCGACGATAGACAAGATTCGGCTAAGCCCTACCGATTTAACATCTTGGATCAAATTGTTGTTATTGCCCACCGCACTCTAACTTTGTACAACCCCAAGAATACCAATGAAGCGAGATCTCGCTAATAGAAGGAGATTACAAAGCACAGCATTAATCGAGCCTTGAATGTGTGGAGGGAGACAAATGGTGCCTTATCTTAGCTCGAAAATTGTTGGCTCCTTCGGGGCAAGAGAGTAGACAAGCTACTCAAGGCTCCAAGAGGAAGAAAACCAATCTTCAAGCTTGTAAGAGAAAGTTGGCTTGGGGGCACTACGCAGCGGCAGGTGCGTATTCTATCTTCCAGTGGTGTCGCACCAACTACATTAGCAACATTGACCGGGCGAGGCGTATGCACCTAAGGGCTGGGGTGAACCACCGGACATACCTTCGAACCCATTAACGGGGCGGCTGTTTACGTGGATGCTAAGGAAGTATTAGGCACGATTAGGAGTTTCCCTAGTGGGGACATCTTGTGGGAGGGATTGGTCTCGAGAGCCCAAAGACTGGAAGATGCTCTTAGTGGGGGCACGACGGCGGTTGCCGAGGAACTACTTGCATCTATGGTCGGGTCGTTAACTTATGGTTGGGGTAGATGCCCATCCTGTTCAGGTGAGTTTGGCCAATGCTCCTTTAACTCCTTTGATAAAGCCAGGAGGTGGTCTTAGGCCAATAGCAAGAGGCACGGTTTGGAGGAGGATGTGTTCCAAGTTGGCGTCGGCGGTGGAAAGGAAATGTCGGTATACTTGGGCAATCATCAATTCGGAGTTGGTATCCAAAGCGGAGGAGAAGCAGTCGCACTCGGCCAATAGATTACTTGAGTCTAAAGGGAGGCAGGGGAATATGACCATGTTGTTAGTTTATTTCACAAACGCCTTTAATTTAGTTGATAGGAGAACTCTCATCAAGGAGGTGCGGAGCAAATGCCCAGGTATCGCGAGGTGGGTAGAGTTTTTTTATGCTAAGCCCGCAAGGCTTTATTATAACGATTTCAATTTATCTTCGGCAAAGGGGGTTCAGCAAGGTGATCCTTTGGGACCCTTATTATTTGCTCTAGACTTACATCCGATGGTCTGTATGATTTCTTCACAATGTAAGCTTGACCTACAAGCGTGGTACTTGGATGATGGCACTTTGGTAGGGGATACGCTGGAAGTGTCAAAGGCTTTAAGCATTATTCAGTCAGAAGGCGACAGCAGAGGGCTTCATCTTAACATCAAGAAGACTGAGATTTTCCGGCACCGTGGTTGACCACTAGGAGTATTGCCGATAACGTGTTCCCATCGGACCTCGAGGCCTTCTAGAGGGGTGAACCGCTGGGCGGCTCGGTTAGCCTAGATCTTAACTTCAGCAGCGATCTAATACAAGCTAGAGTAGACAAAACAATTTATCTAATGGAAAGTGTGAAGAAACTGCAAGATCCTCAAAGCGAGCTTCTTCTATTACGCATTATTCATACTGGGGTGTCAAGATTATATTTTTCTATGAGGACCGCCATCCCCTTGGCACGCTTCAAGCTAAATCCTTGTTTGATCAACGTTTGATGCTTTTTTTGAGGCACATTGTGACGGGAGATGGCGGCCGGCTTCGGACCTTTGCAACAACGTCTCTCCACTTTGCCAATGAAGGATGGGGTCTCGGTGTCTACACAATGGAAGACACTAGCCAAAAGATTGTTATATCGCTTCTTGTTTCACTAGGGGCTTACAGAGACCATACTAAATGTTTCCTCCGAAGAGGTCACTAGCGCGTGCTTCAAGCAAGCTTTGAATAATTTCAAGAGGTATGTGGTTTGTCCTCTTCTACCTTCAACATTAATAATATTGCCCCACATCCAATGCGTTCGTTGGCGGTGTTATATTTTGATGTGGTGAAGAAGCGGATTCGTCACAAGTACTCCATGTCCAAATCGAGATTCGGTTTTATGGAAAAGCAACGGGATGCCACATGCTTTGGATTTTCTTAAGGCGATTCCCATCTCTGGTTTAAATCAAAGTATAGGACCAAGGCAATTTAGGTCAGTGTTAAGTTATGATTGGGAATACCTCTTTTCAGAGAAGATAGTACGTGCTCAAGTTGCAACAAAAATATGGATATTTTCGGAGATCATGCTGTGCATTACGCTAATGATGTTGGCAACAAATTCCGCCATGACCTGGCAAGAGATGTTTTCGCTGATATTTGTTACAAGGATGGAGCACATGTGAGGAAGGAGGTGGATCTTGGATTATTATCAGACAACAATACGCCCTTGAGATCGGCTGACATGCTTGTTCACGGTTGGGAGAATGGCCAGGATGTTTGTTTTTATGTTACGGTTGTTTCACCGTTCACTGGTGGGGGAGTGCGTACTTTTATCCCAGGTCAGGCCATTTCGATTGCTACAACGCGTAAACGAATCAAATACCTTGATAAGTGTTCCACTAACGGGTACGAGTTTGCTGTTTTAGCATTTACGACTTTAGGGGAGTTGGGCGAAGATACTATCATTCTCTTGAAGAGGTTGAAGAATTGTATCACCAATCATGATGTTAATTATAAGATAGGGGGTACTCTTTTTCATATAATAGGTTTAGCAATCCAAAAGGGTGTTGGTGCCCAGCTTGTTTCCAGGATAACCACCAACTTAATGTAATCTGACCATCTAAGGCTTTTTATATATTTGTGCTTGGAATTTTTATGACAGTTCTCTGACAAACATCTTATACCAACGACTTTTGGCTCCAAACAAAGGTGTTTATTCTCATTTTTTGTTGTAGTTTTTAGTTCCTATTAAAGATGGTTATTTCTCTCTCTTTGCAGTCTAATTCGGAGTTCTGGATATTTTTATTTCAGTGATATGATCATGTAATATTGTGCAGGAAGTAGGAGTTACGTCTTGGATCATGTAATTTGTACAGGTGCCTTTGATCATGGTGGTGCTACTCACAACTAGGAGTTGAAATAAAAAACGCCTCTAGATGATGTAGAATTGATCACTTTGGTACATATTTTGTCGATCAGTTAACAATATCTACACTCATATATTTATATGTTTCACAAGACAAGCCATAAATCACTTTGAACGCTGGTTGTCAACATTCTATATTTGTAGGTGTAAATAATCCACAGGGATAGGTGGAGCAATCCTAGGCCATGGTGTACCGGGGAAGAGGTAAGACGAGAAGTACTGAGTTATCCCACCAAATCTGAGTGCGAGAAAAGAGGAACTGAAGCTGCCCTTGAAGTCGACGTAAAGAGAGAAAAGGTTCTGAAGTGATGCTCATCGGGTACAAGAACAATAAATTCCCTGACAAGGTTGGTGAAGAGATAAGAAGAACCTGTCAAAGTAATACTCGACCAGGAACCCCAAGGACGGCATCAATCATCACCACCAAAAAAGTGGCATCGGAAGAAGATACCACTCGTCTCGGCATCGTAAGAAGATGCCACCCGGCTCGACATCGGAAGAAGATACCACCCGGCCCGTATAAGCGTCTCGGTGGGGACGATACCTATCACCCGAGAAGACTAGCAATGAAGATATATTGTTCCTCACACTGTAATCTGGTTGTATCATCACATGTAACTATAAATACAGACAGTGTAGAGAGGTGAAACTCAAGTAAGAAGTAAGGAAAGAGAGCAAACCTAAAGTACTGAGAGAAAGAAAGAAGCATTCACCTTGTAATCTTAAATCAAATAATAAGATCATCTCTTTACCCCCGTGGACGTAGGTAATCATACAAAACTATGTAATCTTGTGTTCTTACATTTATCTTGCTTGTTACTTCATATTATGTGTAGTATGTATCATAGGATGTAGAGGTAGGATTTTCTACATCTACAAGATTCATCCTTAAAGATCCAGGTATACAAGGTATTAGAATCCTTTTAACACTTACACGATCTTAGTAATTTTCAAATCTGACGGTGAAGCGTAAGGGAGCTGTTTTATAAAAGGACTAAAGCACCGAAGACTCGACTAGATAACTCACTATATAAAGATTTGTGTTAGTGTAATTGAATTAGAATACCTTCCAATAGCTGCCAGTGCCCACCTTATAGAAAACGGCATTATGATATTCATTCAATTTCTCATTATTGCCACATTGATAGGATTTATTTTATTTTTTATTTTTGGTATCAAAAGGAAAATATAGAAAAAACTAGTTGTCTACATCCCAGAGGCCGACAAAACTAGTAGGGAGATTATAACTTGTCCACATATGTTGGACATTGTGAGTAAAAGCAAGAGCTGCCAAAGAATGAGCCACAAAATTGTCTGGTTTTGGCACATGGTTGAAAGAGTCTTCATTGTTAAGGGAGATCATTTTTTTAGTAATGTCCTTTTTCAACCTCCATATTATCCAAGGGATGTTTCGAAGCTCTCCTTTTATGCTTTTAACAAAAGTCTAACTGTCACTTTCAATAATGATGGTGTTGAGTTGGAGCCATATTGCAAGATTCACCGCTAAGCAAACACCATTTGCTTCTGCATACACCACCGTGTCTATTCTACCTAGACGAGTTCCAGCACCCTGTAAGGTGCCTGCACTATTTCTTGCCACTGCGACACAAGCGTAACGGCCATCTTTCCAGCTGCGTTGATATTAATCTTGACGAGGGGATGAATGGGAGCAGTCCAGGTGGTTGTAGTAGACACAGTTGTGTTAAGGTTCGTAGCTGTAGCTGGAGAGTCTTCATCATCTGTAAAGTTAAAGTAAAGATTGTACCAATATGACGCTACTGTCAGGATTCCTTTAGCATTGACATTCTTGTTCTCAAAAACTTTTTCGTTCCGAGCTTTCCAAATTGCCCAACATAGACACATTCCCATGACCATAGAAGTTTCGTTATCATTTCTGCTAAGCAAGAGATCCAATAAGTTTGAGATTGTCATTTAGTCATTTCCTTGAATTCTCAATCCTAGAGGGGAGGAAAACCAAACAGCACGAGCCAGATCACAGTGAACCAAGAAATGGTCTAAAGATTCTTCATCCTTCAAACATATGTTGCACATTGTTGAGACTCCAACGATATATTTTCCTATCCTTTTGGAGACGGCTAGACCATTGTATTGTGCTCTCTACATGAACATTTTTATTTTAGGAGCAACACGCTTCACTGCCCATAACTTTATCTAAGGGAATGTGTTCCCACAGATGGTGGAGGACTCACCTTGCTAATCTTTGTACATATTTTGAAAAGACCGAGGTGTGAAGTTTCCGTGAATGGTGAACTTCCAGATAAGTTTATCATAAGCAGCAGTGTTTGGGACAATTCACGTGATCTGGCTGGATATGTATGAGTCATCAAGTTGTTGGAGAGCTTGAAAATTCCATTGGCCTGTGTTATTGTCAATTAATTCACTTACTCTTGTAAACTCCTGATTGCCATTTTCTGATCTGAGAGGAGTAGCTCCTTGGATTATGGGTATCCATGGATCCGTTAAAATATTGATATTTTACTCGTTCCCTACAAGCCAGAGGCATCCTTTTTTAAGTTCTGTTCTGCTTTCAAGCATAGAAAACCAAGTACTTAAACAATGTTGAATCTTCTTAACTTCCCAGAACGATGTTTCTCTCAAGTATTTGGCCCTCAGGATTTGGGCTCAAAGAGAGTTCTGTTCTTTTAAAAACCTCCAAGACAATTTGGCAACAAGGTCTAGATTAAGGTCATAAAGCGATCTTAGGCCTAACCCTCATTTTTCTTTGTCTAAGTTGAACCAGTCCCAGTTTAAGAAGTGCATTTTATTTTTATCTCTTGAGTGCCCCCACCAGAAATCTCTTATGATTCTTGTCAGCTTGTCAAGGACTGATTTTGGAATCTTATTGGTTGCCATGAAGTAGATAGGGATGATTGCTATGACAGATTAAATAAGGACAGTTCTGCCTGCATGTGAGAGTTTATTCTTCTTCCTTCCTGACAAAGCAGCATCAAACTTCTCAATGAGGTAATTGAAATTGGAAACCCTTTTACCTTGTTGTAAAATCTTGACACCTAGGTACTTCTCATCAATTGCATTTTTTTTACTTCCTACTCCTGAATGATTTCTTCAGCATATGTGTCTGGTACATTTTTACTAAAGTAGATAGAAGATTTTGCGTAATTGACTAGCTATCCAGACATAGTGTAATACTGTTGCAGCACTGAGGTGATAGAATTAAGAGTTCTGGAGTCTATGTTTCCATATAACATTAAATCATCTGAAAACATTGTATGGGAGATGCTTGGATCCCATCTGTTGAGTTCATACCCACTATACAAACCTTTCATTTCCATTTTGTTGATGATGCCAGAAAGAGATTGAGCACAAATGATGAAAAGATATGGGGAGAGAGGACAGCCTTGTCTAATGCCTCTTCCTGCACTGAAGAACCCTTATGGTTGACCATTGATGAGTATGGAGAAGGAAGGAGTTCTCACGCAACTCATTATAAGATCACGAGCTCCATCTGTGATGCCAATGTTCAAGAGAGCTTGACTCAGAAAATCCCAGTCCACCCTATTGTATGCCTTGCTCATATCAAGTTTAAGTTCAAAAGAACCTTGAGTTGTATTTGAATATTTCATAGAACTAAAAAGCTCTTTGGCGTGACAATGTTGTCCAATATCTGTCTTCCTGGAACGAAAGCTGACTGGTTCTTCTCTATGAGACTATCTAAGAAGGGGATGAGTCTGTTAGTGGGAATCTTGGTGATAGCTTTATACAGGACATTGCACAAGGCAATTGGTCTATAATCAACTACAGCTTCGGCATTTTTCTTTTTTGGTATGAGAGCAAGATAGGTATGGTTCATTCCAGGTGGAATTGATGAGTATTTGAAGCAGTCTTGTACCAGGTGAACAACTTCTTGACCAACAACCTCCCAACATTTTTTGTAAAATAAAGCTGGGTATCCGTCTGGGCCTGGTGATTTTAAGGATCCCATTTTCTTCACCACTTTGAATATTTCTTCTGCGCTAGGGATGGATGTGAGATACCTGCACTCATCTTGATTCAATTTGTTATTATTGTCCAGGGCCAAGGCTCTTGGGTTAACATTTGAATCCTTTGTAAACATGTCCTGGAAGTGGTTAATGAGAGTCTCTTTAATATAATCGGGATTAGAAATCCATTCATTGTTTTGATTCTTAATGGAAAATATCTTATTTTTGCTTCTTCTATGAATGGTGGAGACATGAAATACCTGAGTATTTTTATCAATTGACGGTACCCACTTTGATTTGTTTCGTTGCTTCCAAAACATTCTATCTCTTCTTTCAAGGGTGATTATGTTGTCACTGATAGCTTTTTCAGCAACCCTTGTGTCAGTCAGGTGTGCAGTTGTTTGAAGATCAACAAGCTTTTGTTTCTCTTCTTAAATCTCCCTTCTTGTGTCTATAAAGGTGCTTTTGCTCCATTTCCACATTCCTTCACCCAGGTCTGTGAGTTTAGATATTGTACCACCAGTTGCTTTCTCCCAATTATCTTGGAGGACAGTTTTTAAATCAGGGTGATCGGTCCAATAGAACTCAAACTTGTAGTTTGGTACCCTTTTTGGAGGTTTTCGCATATTATTGAGAATGATAGGAGAGTGATCACTCTCAATTCATGGAAGATGTAGGACAACAACATCAGGAAATACAATTCTCCACTCTGAGATGCATATAGCTCTATCAAGCCTCTCAAAAATAGGGGTATATTGAGAAGCATTGTTGGACCAAGTAAAGGCAGGGCCTGCAAAACCAAGGTCAACAATATATCTTTCTCTAATCATTGATATGAATTCTACACAACTGATGTCGGTGTTTGGTGAGCTGCCTTGTTTCTCATATTGATACATTAGAGCATTCAAGTCTCCGATCATGCACCAGGCACCAACAGTTCCTTCTATCGTGGTACTTATATTTTTCCAGAATCCATTTCTCTGAGCGTGAGTAGGAGGCCCATAAACACAAAATAATTCCCAGCTTGGAACGGATAGTCGAGATTCAATGGTGTAGTGGATACAGTTGTGAGTTTTAGAGATTACAGTCAAGTTAACTAGGTCTTTCCAGAGAAGAGCAAGTCCTCCACTTCTCCCGTTCGCTGGAACATAGACAAAATGTCTAAACTGCAAAGAGATGCAAACCTTGAGGCTATTAGTATCATTCAATATTGTCTCACAAAGGAATAATATAGTTGGCTTGGAGCTGCGAAGGAACGAATTCAATGTTAGAACTGTCATCTCGTTCCCTTGACCACAACAGTTCCAGGATTGTATTAACATTGGCCTTGCGACCTTTTAGGGAAAGTCTCCACATCCTCGACAGTGTTATAGAAAATTTGCTTAAGTGGTAGATCGCACTCCATAGGTTATGGACTTCTCTTATTACCATCAAGAGGGGTTGTTTATGTAAGCTCAGTACTATGATTCTGCCTAGAAATTCTCTTCCAATGACGTATGATTTTGATTTGTTCTTGCTCTGGTGTGCTTGAATTTTCTTGGGGTTGAGCTTGGTGTGGAAGCTGTTTTTCTGGAAGTGAAGATTTTGGGAGGGAATGGTGGTGATTTGGTGGAAGGGTATGTTTCTGTGGTAAAGATTTGTTGACTTTGGCAGCAGGGTTAGGTTTTGGGTTGGATAGAGCTTGACTGGGGGTTATGGATGGGGTGGCGGGTAGTTTTGTTGGGATAAAGGTGGGTGATGGGCTTGTAACAGGATTTATAGACAAACTAATATTGTTTCTTTTTTCAGTAGCATGAGAATTATCATTGAATGTGGGTATATTAGGTGACTGATTCTCCTTATTATTAGGCTCAATGGTATTTACGGTTGTTTCCCGATCAAACTGGGAGATATGACTTGGTATGGTAACAAGAGAATTTTGTTGCTGCATGGCTTTTTCTGTGGATTTAATGTGGGAGATAAAATTGGTAACTACATGACTGTTATTTTGACTGGAACTAGGTTGCATGTTTTCTACAGCTCCATTAATGGGATTTTGGTGAACTTGCAACTTACTGGTAGTGGCTCTACTCTGCATTACTCTGGGTTTATAGCTATCATTGATCTCTTCAGTGAATCTAGCTATATTTTTATCCTGCATTTTCTCCATGAAGGCTTCTGGAGAGAAAAACCCTAATTTCTCACACTCTCTTGAGAGATCTGGGCATTGCTTCATGATGTGACCAAATTTACCACAGAAAAAACAGACTTTGGGGAGTCTTTCATACCTCGGTATTGCCTTGCACTTCTTTTTGGAGGGTAGTGTGAAGTTGAGTTCTTGTTTTATTGCTTTAGTAACATCAATCTTGACAAGAAATTTTGCAAAGCTTCCCCACTTCTTTTTATCAGATTAAGAAATGGGATAAGGAGTTCCTATTTTTCCTGCTAGGAATTCCACCATCTTGATTGATTGAGCACTCATGGGTAGACCATGAACTTGAACTGTGAAATATGCAAACTTGAATTCATAATCTTCAGGAAGTTTATCAGGATCACATATTTCTATTAAGAGGAGATCTTCATTCAATCCCCAAGGAGACCTTGTGAGGATTGTGTTATAATCGCATCCCAATTCAAAATGAACCAAGTAGATTGGCTTGCCGAAGCTTGAGATTGCAATGTTATATAGAACGTTGATCCCATATTCCCTTATAGTAATGGTAGTAATAACCAGGGAGAACTTATGAGTTGTTGAGGACTCCACCAGATCTTCTGGAACTTCAAAGTCATCTTCTTCATTATGTAGTAGTGCTGCCATTCTATCTGCCAAGTATTCATACTCTAGTACTGAGGATTGAGAAGAAGAAGAAGAAGAGGCCATAAAGTGAGAAGAAGAAAGTTGCTCGACGAAACCCAAAGAGAAACACACCAAGTTGTCTTGAAGAAGAGAAACAAATGACTGGTTAACCTGCAAAACAAAACCAACACACCAAGAATGACAAAAAGAGATTAGATTGGAAAGAAAAATCGTCCTCAGACGAGAAAAAAAATCATCCTAAATATGAGACAGAAAAATCTCCCTGAAGACGAGATTATCATTGTATTCTGAATTTGTGAGGGAATTCTAATGATGATAGGATTTGTTTCTCTGTAGGAAAATAGTTATTATGGAAGACTAGAACCCGCTTAGAAGAAGAGTATATACAATCTTCATCAAAGGTAAAAGTGGAATGATTGGGGTACCTGGAGTGATATAACATGTAGTCGTCAATATATATGTACTGTTCACCTTTGTAATGTAACTATAGTACTACTAGCCAAAATTACAGTATTGCCCATAACGGACAAACTATAAAGTCTGCACATGGTTAGCCAGCGCTTTCTATTGTTGTGTAATTTTCCCGACTCATGGACTACCAAGTCACTTACAACCCAGATAATGAAAGCTAATGTATTCGGAAAATGGGTCATTTGTCTAAGTATTTTTAAAATATGGTTCAAATGGACGAGTAAAAATTAGTATGGATGAAATAAACAAATAAAAAAATAGCAAGGATGAAAATGGATTCATCCTGACTTAAACTTAAAAATAGCAAAGATGAAACTGGATGCATCCTGAAGTAATTAAAAATAAGAAAAAGTATTTGAAAATGGGCAGGATGAAACTGTTTACATCCTGGTTATTTTTACATTTTTGTCCATTTAAACAATATCAAAATCTAAATGTCTTTTTCACCCAGAAATTATTAATTTTGGTCTTTTTAACCAATTTTGTATAATGTATTTTACAATACTGGGGGAACCTAATTATGTGATTCAATTTTGTATTTGTTCGACTGAATTGCTTTTTTTTTTTTTTTTTTTGTTGGTGTTGAATCTTTTAAGTCTACATAATTTCGGATAGAAAGTTATACAAGGTTCCCGTCGGAATGCAGAGGTTATTATCTACAAAATTTTACATATAAAAAAAAGTGCACGAGCAAAAGAAAACAATGTCATCCGGCGCGTAGCACGGGTTATTATCTAGTACTTGATAAAAGCCAAGTGTGATCCGGGTTCGTCGAAATTGCCTTTAATCAGTGTGTCAAGTTGTGTAGTGATCAAACACATCGACGAACCTTTTGTATAGAAGAAACCTACACATTTACATTCTTCACTGCATTTCTTCTTGCAATCATCCATTTTCATAGGTCCTTCTTTTACGTACTTACTCATGAAGTGATCCACATTCTCCAATTTATAGTACTTAGTGTTCTTAATCAGATCACTAGTACTAATCTTACCACTGCACGAAGGAACTTTTGAGGGCTTACATTCCTTGTTCCATTTCTTGAGCCCGTTAGGCGTAGGACAAGCAATGCACAAGTTGTTCTCGCAAAGACCGAATGACCCACATTTATCAGGCAATTGACATTGACTATCTGATGAATAAGTCAACTCCCATGGACTGAAATCCTGTCCGACGTAATACCGGCGAACGTCGTATAAAGTATAAATGATGAGATCACCGTTGCTACCTAGTCGAAGGAAGGACAGGGTACTGTTATACTTTTGTTGTGCAAGATCAATAGATCCCCAAGCATCTGTGTTGTTGTAATATAGGAGCCGTAAAAGATCGGTGCGAGGTTCCTGCTTAGTACCTTCAGACAAATGGTCGAAAGTAACTTTTTTCAATTTTCCGGTTACTTTCGATTCATCCCATTGCAAAATTATCTCGTTGTAAATCATGCCATTTGGTTTATTTTTGGAAGCTCCTCCATTGTTGTAATAGAAACCTAGCTTTCTGTCTTCTAAAACCATACTGTAACGACCATTTACGAGCTTACCTCCCTGTAAAAGACTCTGACCAACCAAGAGAGCATCTGAAGGATGATCAAAGCTCTGCCAAACAAAACCACCATTCTTATTGAGAAGTACTAGATTACCATTCCGAAGAAGTTTGAGCTCCACAACACCTTTATTAGCAGTTCCAGTTTGCCATACAACAACTCCACTGGATTCAGCAAGAACCAAGTTACCATTTACACCGAACGTTAGTGTTGCATTTTCATGAACCGGCTTTCCACGGTTGGCTGCCCAAACCCAGCGAAACGGAGAACCTAAATCTTGAAAGTCACGAGTAGTCATTGCTATACCAAGAGAATAAGTGTAACTATTTACACCTTCGCTCGTGGCGCCTGTGCTGTAAAACATGAGATAGAAAGGATCGTTAACTACACCTGTGGAACGGCATGGCACACCATATTCAGCAGCGGGGTAAGCAAGATCTCCTTGGTTAACATACTTGAATGTCTTTGATTTAGGAACTAATGCTTCTACTGTTTTTGAAATGAAAGAAGAAATGATCAATACAGTGGTGAAAAGAAAAAAGAGACTTGATGTGGAACTCATAGCTAAAAGAGACTTGATATGAATGAGTGAACATTATGAAACCCATTATGTATTTATAATCTTGCTCAAGAAAGTCGATTCGATTATATTATTAGAAAAAAATGATTCATACCACATTTTTCTTGTCAGAGATATTACAAGATAACATATAATAAAATAGTGCATCATTCATAGCCATGATGCATGCCTGTCGGTCAAAGATATGATGCGCACTCCCATGAGAAAGAGAACAAGAAAATGATACACATCCATATCCCTTTGCTTTTAATTGGACGGAGGGCAGATCTATTAGCTGTCTGGGCTACCTGGTACTATGCACAAATAGTGTTCAAATTAGAGGATAAAACCCATACAGTTCTCAGCCAGCTTCATGGAAAACGTGTCCTCCGTTTATACTCAGATAAGAGCTACTGAGTAAATATCTAATCGTCTCTGTGACCGTGGAGACATCAATATTTCAATATACTTATGTTTTTTCCGTCACGAGCAACCCATGCTAGATTTGGAGGAATAGGTGATGATGCTTCCACCCTCGTTCAGTGTTCTTTCGTTCGGAATGAAGTAACTCTCCATCAAAGATCAACAATTTTTTATTTTTTTTTTGGACTGCGGTTGGTGAAAGCTGTATACAATTAATGGGCTGCTAACGAATGGGAGAGTCCATTGGTCACACACAGCTTATTACGGTGTACAATGGCCAAGAGCAAGGGCGGAGCCCCGGAGCCAGCCTATGGCGAGTCAGAATTTTCTTAGGGAATCAGTGACAACCGCGGAATAATAGATTATGAGATATTATGATGAATAATAAGTAAACCAAGCACAAGCAACTATGAAAAATACAAGAAAGATAAATCAACTCACAAGACACAAGATTTATAGTGGTTCGACCAATACATACAACTTGTATATATTGTCTACGTCCACTTTGAACCGCACCAACTCAAATCCACTATGAAGAAAAACAATTACAACGTTGTGTGAATCCCATCAAACTCTTGGTTACACCGCAACAATTACCCGAGACGATAACCTTGTCTCTTGTTCCTCACCAATATGCTCTCACAACGAAACCCTAGCTTTATTCCTAAAACCTATACAAGAAATCTCTAACCGATCTCTTAATCGTTTCCTACACAATACAATTCTACAAGGCCTAATTACCTATTTATATAGGTTACAAACTTGGCCACCAAGAATTCTAGCCGTTTTAGAAAACACCTTTCCCAAAACAATCACGGCTAACTTAGGAAATAATTAGTCTTCAATTAACTAACGATCTCCCACTTTGAAGACTCATTTATTGTCTTCAGTTCACCTTTTCTTAAACTTTGGATTTTGACGGTGCTAAAACATCTTCATGTCAGTGCGGCTCCCCTCCCAGATCCTCATTCTGAGAGACCAACTAAAGCGTTGCAGAGCTTTAGCTTGTCTGATGTAACTCCCTTGGTAAACATATCCGCCGGATTCTTCGAACCAAGAATCTTCTCGAGCTTCAACTCTCCTTCTTTTAAGAGATCCCGAATAAAATGATAAAGAATATCTATATGCTTCGTCCTAGCATGATAGGATGAGTTCTTGGCTAATTGTATAGCACTTTCACTGTCGCTAAACAGAACACTATCTCCTTGTTCCTTGCCCAACTCAGCTAATAATTCGTGTAACCAAAGCATCTCCTTGCTCGCTTCCGTCACCGCTACGTACTCCGCTTCCATAGTAGACAATGTCACCAACTTCTGTAACCGTGAGTTCCAACTCACTACAGCTGACCCCTAGTATAAACATAACCGGTCGTACTTCTCCTTTTATCTACATCACCTGCAAATTCTGCATCCACATAACCCCTCAAGATAGAACCAACTCTTCCATAACACAATGGAACGTTTGTGTTACCTCTCAAATACATGAGAATCCACTTCACAATTTCCCAATGTTTTTTTCCCGGGTTGCTTTCATATCTACTCACTACTCCCACTTCATGTCCAATATCCGGTCTCGTGCATACCATAGCATACATTAGACTCCCAATAGCTGAAGAATATGGTACGTTAGTCATGTACTCCTTTTCTTCATCTGTCTTCGCACATATCATACTTGAAAGATGAATCTGACTTCCAAGTGGAGAACTAACTGGTTTAGCATTCTTAATATTGAACCTTTTCAACACTCGTTCAATATATTCATCCTGACTAAGCATAAGAGATCCCTTAGCTTTGTCCCTTATGATTCTCATACCAAGAATCTGTTTTGCTTCACCAAGACCTTTCATAGAAAACTCACTTGCTAATTGTTTCTTCAAATTCTCAACTTCTTGTAGAGATATTCCGGCAACCAACATATCATCCACATACAGTAATAATATGATGTAATCAGAACCATACCTTTTGAAGTAACAACAATGATCTGCATTACACAGTGAGTAACCACTTCTATGCATGAAGTTATCAAACTTCTTGTACCACTATCTCGGGGCTTGTTTTAAACCGTACAAACTCTTCTTTATCTTGCACACCATCTCTTCCTTGCATTTTACTATGAATCCTTCTGGATGCTTCATGTAAATTTCTTCATCTAGGTCACCATGAAGAAAAGTTATTTTTACGTCCAACTGTTCAAGGTAGAGATCTTACGGAACCACTAGACTTAACACTACTCGAATAGTAGTCATCTTCACAACTGGAGAAAATATCTCGTTGTAATCAACACCAGGTTTTTGCTAGAAACCTTTCATAACCAACCTCGCCTTGTAGCGAATTTCTCCATTTGCTTCAGACTTCATCCGATAAACCCACTTGTTATGCAACGCCTTCTTACCTCTTGGTAATTTTACTAACACCCATGTGACATTCTCATCAAGTGAATTCATCTCATCCTCCAAAGCAAGTTGCCACTTGATTGAATCATCAACTGCTAGTGCTTCCTTAATATATTCAGGTTCACCTCCTGATAGACACATTTATGTGTCTATATTAGTCTCAATTCTCTGTAATGTTAGTGTTCGATTTTGTATTTATGATGGCTTTTTGTGTCTTTGTAGGTGTTTTTGGAGAAATAAACATGCGTGGGAAAATTGGCTCTAAAAGTGGTATTTGTGCTTGTGGGAGAAAATCACTAAAGGCACCCCTGATTTGGATAAGGGACATTCAATTACTAAGGGGTATCCACTTGTTATTTACACCCCAGGTCAACCAAGTGTTAAAGACACCCAGGGAATGGATAGGGGCACTCCGTCTCTCCCTTTTGAAGAGATGAATTGGCGGGAAAATATATTCTCGCTGTTGCATGATTTTTAGGCGAGATTTGGTAGGATTTTGGTAATAGATTTTCACGGGATTTGGTTGGCTTTGATTGATGGAGATAAAACAGGAGTAGTATATTTCTTAGATTCGAAAGAAAAGGAATGGGCGAGGATATTCAATAAAACAGGTACGTGAGTTTATTCCGGGTCTTTGTTAACTGACTTGGAAGAATTTTTGTCGGATTTTATTGCTGGATATGGATTGCATGGGCTTGGTACAATAAAACAAGGTTGATAATGATATGTTTACGTGAAAAAAAAAGATATCTTCGAGTTAGAGTAAAACAGGGCAGTGAGGAAGGTTACGGGTCTCGGGGTTTTGATAAGTTTGGATATTACGTGGATTGGAAGAAGAGATACAATACCTAATATTTGTTTCCATCATTTGGATGAGTCTTGAGAAAATTAGAGACGCATAGAGGATAAAATAAGGAAAGAAGTCTATTAACTTCCGGTGAAAGAAAGGGATGATAAACGAAGATATTTTGGGATATTTAATCGAGCTGCGGCCTATATAAGAGGTATAAAAGTCCTAAGAAAGAGGTAGGGAGTCTTTGGGGGATGTTTGGAGTAGTTGCAGAGAAATCCAAGAGTTGCAGAGGTGTTTTTGATCATCACAGAAGGAATAAGAAGAAATGATCACAATTTCTGTGTAACATCCAGGAATTGTCATCTTTTCTTTATCTATTTACGACAATCTCATTGCAACAGTTTTTCAGTGAAGTCTCTGTAACAGTTTGTAATAGTCATTCTGTAACGCGCATCAATCGTTGCAAACTTCCTGAGTCATTAATTTTCTCTTATTTTTCATCTATTTGAGCCATGAACACCTATTTTGAGCAATTGAATAACATGAGGAGCTAAACCCCAACACTGGGATGACGAAGGAAGCCATATTTCATGCATGTGGTAATTATATTTAATTCTTATGTGACTTTTGCACTAATTAAAATTGAATTAGGATTTTGATTGATTAGTTGTCATCTCGTTTGATGGGTCATGCTTGCTTAAATGTTTTGATATCCCATGCTTAGGATTTACAACTAATATTTTGAGAATCTACCTTGGCAAAAATGAGAGTCCATGTCTTTATTGAGCTATAATTGTTAAAAGAATTAATATTTGAATCGCATGAATGAGTTTATGGTGGGATCTGAAGTCCTAGTATCTCTCGTTTTTGTGATAATCTTGTATATATATTAAGTCTAAAATCAATCTCTACAAGTCTTTGAATGAATCTTTACTACCACTTTCTACAACAAAATTAAAATCACATCACCTCCATCCGTAAGTAATAGATAATTCAAAGCATACCTTGGGTTTGGTTTAGGAGTTCTTGACGATCTTCGTACTTCTTGTGAAACTGTAGGAATAACTCCCACTGCAGTAGAAGTCTCTTCAAATTTTACTTATCCGCCGTCGGCAACATCATGCTCTTCTTGTTTCACACTTCTTCCAGAAATATCATCAATATCGATATATAACTCCTTATCGACGTTGCTTGATCTGACATCTTCAACTTGTGTTGTATTCTTGTCCTTGTACAGCTCATTCACATTAAAAGTGACATTTCTACTTCTAATAACTTTGTGACCCTCATAGTCCCAAAGTTTATACCCAAAAGTGTCAATTCCATAACTAAGGAATATACACTTCTTTGCTTGAGAACCTATCTTAGACCTCTCACCGGGACTAAGGCGAACATAACCAACACAACCAAAAACTTTCAAATAAGAAAATTTTACCTTTTTTCCAGTCCAAACCTCCTCTGGTATCTTCATATCTAATGGACTAATAGGTGTCCTGTTAATTAGATAAGCAGCCATCTCAGTTGCATGTGCCCATAAGGTCTCGGGCAAACCATACTGCAACCTCATGCACCTTGCACGTGCATTCAACGTCCAATTCATATGTTCTGTTACTCCATTCTCCTGTGGCGTCCTTGGAATTGTCCTCTCCAAACGAATTCCATTTGTAGCACATAACTGTAAGAATTCAGTTTTGTCATACTCACCACCGTTGTATGACCTTAGACATTTCTACTTCATACCAGTTTATGTTTCAACCAAAGCTTTCCACTTCTTAAACACTTCATACAACTCGAACTTATTCTTCATGAAGTAAAGCCACACCTTTCTTGAGTGATCATCAATAAAAGTGACATAATAATGGAAACCATTGTGAGATGCAACATCAATTGGTCCCCATACATCGGTATGAACCAAATCAAGTTTCGTGCTTCTCAAGTCTCTTCCTCCTCTGCTGAAGCTAACCCGTTTTTGCTTTCCAAGAACACAGTCTTCACAAAAAATCATATCAACAGACTTCACCTTTGGTAGATATCCTACCGAAAATAGAATCTTCATGTTCTTTTCACTCATGTGACCTAACCTTCTATGCCATAAGTTAGTGTCTTCCCCACTACTAGCCACTGCTAAAGTAGTTCCATCTGAAGTCCGGTATAGACTATTGACTCTAACTCCTCTAATTAACACCATAGCCCATTTCTTCACTTGCCAATTGTGTTTCGTTAACACAACTTCATAGTCATCATCACAAACTTGGCCCGCGGACACCAAGTTTTTCTTCAAATTTGGAACGTGTCGTACATCCTTCAATTTATATGTCGAATCATTGAATTTTAAGATCACATCACCCAAACCGATGATGTCGCAAGCTTCACCGTCACCCAAGAATACTTGGACATAGTATCCTTCTTTATAAGAGATCATAATACTCTTATCACATGTCGCATGGAAAGAAGCTCATGAGTCTATAATCCAAGACTCATCTTGCTTGTCCTCAAAGAGTAGTAAAAAACCTTCCGTAATTACCTTCTTGTTATCAACAAGAACCTTCACCGGTTCCGCAGCTGCAACTACGTTGACCTCTTCTTGATTACCTTTGTTTCCCCCATTATTAGCACCTTTGTTTTTCGGACAATCGCGCTTGAAGTGTCCTACTTTCTTGTACGCCCAACACTCAACAACACCTCTAGTCCGAGATTGAGATCTCCCCTTAGACTTTCCTCTAGACTTCCATCTGGATTTATTGTTGTTATTCCTATTTGAACTCCTGCCTCTCTCTTCTTCATGCATACTTAAGGCCGAGCTTGAAGAACTAGAAACATATCCTTGTTTTATTCCTCTCTCCTCTTCAGCAATTAACCTTTGTTGCACATCATCAAGCTTTAACTTCTCGTTCCCTGCAAAATTGCTAATAGTTGTTCTTGCGGTTTCCCAACTCTTTGGTAATGATGACAACAACCTTAAAGCTTGAAATTCATCATCAAAAGCAATACTAACTTTTGAAAGCTGAGAAATAGTTGATTTAAACTTCCCAAGATGTGCTGAAATCGCTTCGCCTTCTTGCATCTTCCGATTAAATAATTGTTCACACAACATAATCTTCCCCGAGGTTGATGACTTTTGATACAACTTTTCAAGTTTATCCATAAGATCATTCGTACTAGTTTCCTCTTGTACGTTATTGTAGACTTCCTCCGTTAGACATCTACGTATCACGGCTACACACTTGCGATCAAGAGTTGTCCATTCATCGTCTTTGCGTGCTCCCTTTTTCGGAACTCCACCCAATGGATCAGCGAGGTTTTTCTCATATAGATAGTAAGCTCTAACCCGAGCTCTGATACCAGTTGTCAGGATTTTCTTAGGGAATCACTAACAACCACGGAATAACGGATCTTGAGATATTATGATGAATAATAAGTAAACCAAGCACAAGCAACTATGAAAAATACGAGAAACATAAATCAACTCACAAGACACAAGATTTATTGTGGTTTGACCAATACATACAACTTGTATATATTGTCTACGTCCACTTTGAGCCGCACCAACTCAAATCCACAATGAAGAAAAACAATTACAACGTCGTGTGAATCCAAGCAAACCCTTGGTTACACCGCAACAATTACCCGAGACGATAACCTTGTCTCTTGTTCCTCACCAATATGCTCTCACAACGAAACCCTAGCTTTATCCCTAAAAGCTATACAAGAAATCTCTAGCCGATCTCTTAATCGTTTCCTACACAATACAATTCTACAAGGCCTAATTACCTATTTATATAGGTTACAAACTTGGCCACCAAGAATTCTAGCCATTTTAGGAAACCCCTTTCCCAAAACAGTCACGGATAACTTAGGAAATAATTAGTCTTCAATTAACTAACATGGCGTTGGTGGGTTATTGCCCATCTAGCCCAGCTGGTTCCTTAACTAAGAATTAGCTAACAATGCTCAATTTAGCCTTTGTTTATAAAATGAAATCCAAAGCCCTTATTTCCCTGTCTTCTTGTGGCACGCATGGACAGGAGAGATTTTCACCTACCCATTCTTATACTCCTGGCTAGGTAGGTATGTTAGAAGTTAACCACTAGAGAGGGTTAGCAATGGGTTTTTCCCAAGTTAGTGTTTGTAAAACCTCCTGTTTAGTTGACAAAAAGATTTTTAAACTGTGTTTTTCTTTGGTATATATTAACATCAAAACTCACTCAGCATTTTATACTCCTGTTTAATATCACAATTGCACAATATATTTTGCATTTTCACATCCTGCTTAAGGGCCTTCTTAAGTGCTATGGATGCCATGAATATATATGGATACCACCCTTCTGGGAACTCATGGGCTTTAAGTACAAAGGGATCATCACATTGCGCTGCCATCATGTCATGATACCATTAGACCAGACACTTTTTTCTTTCTTTCTGCAATGACAGTTTCATGCAACCAAGAGGCGAAAATTTAAAGAGTGATGAACATTTAATTTTACAGTTAATGTATTATTACGTGACTAAATTTGTTGGATAAACTAAACCTTGAGTCTACAAAAGAAAAAATTGTGAAACAGTTTCATCTCTTAAGATATGGATTGACGGGATGGAGTTTCATTTTGTTATCCACAAAAAAAAAAAAGTATACGAGACTGGGAGAAAGCTAAATATATTGATAATCTATTTTCATACTAGGAGGCTGAAGAATAAAAGATGGCTTCAGTAATTCAGCCCAGCTGTCCAACTACCCTCTACGATTGTTATGTCTTTGAAGACCCTCCACTGGATGCTGAAGTTTATCCAATACTCATTTGTTACCGTTGGCTATTTTGCAGGCCTGGTTATGGCATTTAACACCATTAACTCTCTATTTCAGTCTTCATTTTCTCTGCGAATTATAATTACTTATTTATTTTTAGATTTTTAATAACAATATTTGAAAAAAAACAATATTTGCTTAAAAAAAAAAACAATATTTGAGGATTTTTATCATAGAAAAGATACCATTCTTTATTTCTTAAACTACGTAAATATTTGGACCAGCTAAATCATTCACAAATCATGATACAAATGACTCAATTAACTATGCAATGCTACAGCTGGTGGCATGTACGATCTCACATTGCTATTGTCTGACGGTCAAAGATATGGTGCGCATTACAACGAAAAAGAGAACAAGAAAATGATGCACATCCATCCCCCTTTTAACTGCTTTTACTGGACTGAGTGCATACAGTCTGGGCTACCTGGTACTATGCAAAAATAGAGTTTCATTTTGGGGACAATGCTACAAAATGCTTACGTTGACGCCTAAAAATCCCGGGAAGATATCGTGCCGCGGGCAATGCCCTCTAACATCGAAATTAGTGTGTGGCATGCGGATCCCAGCTCTCTATTTCTTGGTGATATCCACCGGATAAAATCCCGGTAGATGTATCATTATTGTCATTTTGGTGATAATACGGAATACCCATACGTTTGTTAGCCAGCTTTTTTTATTTTATTTTCCTGATCGGATTATCAGCCATCTGTAACCGTGGTGGAGACATGAATATTTCAACATATTTATTATGCTTCTCCATCAGGAGCAACCCATTTTAGATTTAGAGGAAGTTGTGATTTTTCTGTTTGCAATGAAGTAACTCCACCAATTAATGACCAGTAATGTTTTGCTAAGAGAATTTCGGAGAAAATGTCTCTATTTGGAAATCCGACTTGTTAAACTATCTCCGTTTTTCAAAGAAAAAATCATGGTCCACTTTTCCATTTGAGTTAGTCAACACCAGTTTATTTTTTAAAAATTTACCTATTTACCCCTTACTCCACATTGACCTTCTACAATTATTACGGAATTCAAGTTTGCTAAACGTTTTTGGATTTTTAGTTGGTGGAGAATCGACCTTTTACAACACATTTCAGGATCATCGAACCCGATTCAGAATCTTTATTCTGCTTTCAGGATCGTCGAGTTGGTTTAGGATCGTTGCACCGCTTCCAGGATTGTAAAATAATTTACCCTCCCCCTCGACTTAGGAAAAAATATGACTTTTAATAGGTGAGATGATTGTCACGGGAGATTCTTTCTTCGCTTTGAGAGCGATTATTTCTTCATTTTAATGTTGATTTGTTCAATTGTTGTTGGTTGTTTCATGGTCTGTTATTGTAATTTGAGAACATCGACGATTCAACACGGCATCGCTTTGAGTTGATCTTCAACAAGGGATTTAGGGCATCCGGGTTTTTCCTTCATATATACAAGATTAAGGGCTAAACACTCCTTTCTTTTTGTAGCATCTCTTGTTATAGAAGACAAACAACCAAAATGGTCGGAATTGATTCCGGATTATACCATCTTTTCTCTCTATTTTTCATACAAAAATTGGGTACCTTTGTTGTTTTTTGCTCTTTCTCTTCACGAATTATATGTAATTGGTATCTTTATTTGTATTTGGGTTTTAATTTTCTTGTATTTTGATGTCCTTTCTCTTGTAAACAATTATGTATTCACGTAGCCGAACCTCTGTGTTATTTTTGATATACTCAATGAATTCAGCTAGAAAAAAAAAGTTCGGATAGCAAGGAAAAAAAAACCTAGCCAAACCCCTATGTTTCTTTTAAAAATTCAAAACCATTGAATTAGGCTAGAAAAAAAAAAGAAAAAAAATCTAGTTGAACCTCGAGTTCGGCTATGAAAAAAATCCTAGCCGAACTTTTATGTTAATATTAAAGAATGAACAATCCATTTAATTTGGCTAGGAAAAAGAAAACTAACGCAACCCGATGTTCGGCTATGAAAAAATCCTAGCCGAACTTATATATTTATATATGAACAACCCGTTAAATTCTGTTATGAAAAAAAAAAACTAGCCGAACTTGACTAATAAAGAAAATTAGCTGAACCAGACCTAATAAAAAAATTAATCAAGAAAAAGTCAAAAATTAATTAATTAATTAAATAATAATATTGAACAATAATAATCAAGATTCGTACAAAGCTTTGGTTGGTAACCTATCAACAAGCTGGGCACCAACACCCTTTTGAATAACAATATAATATATAAAAAAGAAATTTACCTACACCACTACTAGCATTATTACTAACTAGACAATTATTCAATCTCTTAAAGAAACACAAAGTATCACCACTAAGTTCTCCCAACATGGAAAAGGGTAGAACACCCAAACCATAACCGTGTGAAACACATTTGTCTAAGTATTTAGTACGTTTGCGTAATACAACATTCGAAACAGCTTGTCCTAAAATAAAAAACAAAAAATAAGAAAAGAGCATTTGGCCATTAACTAAAATATGTGGATGAGGAGTGTTGAATTTTATTCCATAATAACCTACCAAAATTGAAGGAATGGTCTCCTTCAAAAATTTCATGATGCGCCAAAAATCAATCTAAACAATGGGTCACGAGGTAAATTTGGGTCATGGCATAAGTTAAGGATTAGTAAAAAAAGTTGAGATCATATGGAAAAATTTTTGGTTATATTACAGATTTCATATCGTGATGTCAATTTCAGTTAATCTGGCATCTGGTTTCATTAGATAAATTCAACATCACCAATGAGGTAGATTTTGAATCTTTCGGAAAATATTGGTTACAAAGAAGATTTCTGGTCATTGTTGTAGGTTTCGTGTCATAATTTTAATGTTCTATCAAAAAAATATTTTGGATAGGTGTCCTATTTTGGACCACGAGATAGATTTTGGATCACAAACTCAAAACATCGAAAGGTTCGATAGGTCACGCTACTGATTTTGAATAAGTGATGGATTTTTGGAATACGGTTGGTCATGGACTCGTGTGGCAAATTTTAGGTGTCCGTGATGGTTTTAGTTCAACATGCCGAATATATGGCGTGTTGAATTTTTTTCAGTTTTAGCCACGATGCAAATTAAGATATTTAGGTCACGATGCAAATTAAGATAGGGAAAATTAGGGGAGACCAAAAAAAAAATATTATCATTGTCAAGCCCACAATTAATTTTAGGTACCGTGACACCCATAATATTTTTGTGACACCCATAATTAAATGAAATTATCAAAAATGTCAGCATGACAGATTATGCATCTGCATGACAAGTTATGCATCAGAGGTATAATTGGGAACACAACTTGGACATAACATATCTAAAAATCCGCGCCTTGGAATTTTACAAATTTTATATCGTTGGAAATCTTTTTAAGAGAGTTACGCAACGAGTACAAACATGAATATCAAATTTTTGTTTTTCACAAAAATATTGGAGATGATCTTCATTTTAGGAAAAATTTCGAAAAGTGACTACATAACCATTATGCAACCACCAAAAACGATGCATAACACATTATGCAGACACATAACGAATTATGCAACCATTTTCTCGATTGCATAACAAATTATGCATCTATAACAAGTTATGTGACCATTGTTTTGGTTGATTTTAGTGCGTACATAAAAAAATTGATGCATAATGCATCCATATTTACGGATGCATATCAGGTTATGCATCTATTTTCTCGATGCATACAAGATTATGCAACAATTTTCTCGATGCATAATGCATTATGCAGTCATATTTTCGGATGCATAACAGCTCATGCATCCACTTTCACGACTGCATAACATGTTATGTAGATATTATTGTAGGTGCATAACAATTTATGCAACCTTGTTTTTTGTTGGCTTCAATACTAAGAAAAAAGTTGCTGCATAGCGTGTTATGCAACCGTTTTCTGTACCGCATAACAAGTTATGCAAAAAAATAAATAAATTGCAGAACGTGTTATGCAACCAATTTCGAGAATGCATAACAAGTTATGCAACAAATTTTGTGGACACATAAAAGGTTATGCAACCATTTTCGTAGCAGCAACACCATCTCTTTGACATGCTTCCTTTAGTCACCATCATTCAAATGGGGAAACGATTATGTACCTCTTACATCCCCCATTATTTTTTTTGTAAGCTCCTCCAATTGTTGACTGTTGTATAGGCTTTAAGAAAGAAAATTATAAAGACAAAAGATATTCGAGGAAAATGCATGATTTATCCAGCATATGGAAGAAAATCTTCAATCCCTTAGTGAAGTAAAAAAGAAATGACGAGAGGATAAAAATTTTACATTATTTGAACCAGCATTTTACAGCTCCGACATGCATCTTGGTATGGACAGAAAAAACTAACAAACATGCCCCAAAGAAGAACTGCCTACTGGTTCAGAAGCTACATTTTGCACAAGCTTCAATTAATAATAACAAACATTGAGTGACCTCTAGCAATACTTCCAAATCACTCATAAAATTCCCAACAAATTAAATTATACTCTGGTGAATAGAACTCACAAACCTACCTACTTATACAATCCATTACACATCATACATCTATGATTTCCTTAGTATGTTGGTCCGGACTATGTCCAGATTAGCTCATTGATGTTCACTTCAGTGAATGATGGTTTCTCGAAATCAAAATTGAAGGGCCTAGCACCAATAGGCTCATCGTTGATGTCGTGGTGAGATTTCAGGTAAGGATGGCAAAGTGCCTCTTCAATTGCAAATGCAACATGGATCATAAGACCTTAAGAAGAATTTTTTTTTTTTTTTTGGTAACTTTGATTTCTGTACCTGTAATGCGCTTGCTTGGATCGAAACAAGCATTTTTTCTAGCAGGTCAACTGCACCTATGTTACAACCACATCTACATATACACAAACATCAAATTTATTCAGACATCAATCCCCAAAATTCCATCATACGAAAACCTAATTATCCAAATCAAGTGTTTATGAACCGCGAAATCTTATACTCACACACATCAGAATCCAGTTTCCTTCTCGGATCCACATCAATCGTACCTCATAAAGAATTTACAAAAAAATCAGATTTCAATCACCGAAACGTAATGATTTCAAAAATAAATAAATATGTGAATCATTGTTGTTCAGTTACTGAACAGAAGAGATTTAACGTTGATCGAACAAGCACCTTCCTCCTTGATTAAAAGAGAGGAGACGAAGAAAAAGAAATCGTGGAGAGGAAGAAGAAAAGAAATAGAAGACGAAGAAAAAAAAAAAAAAAAAAAAGAAACAGAATTTTATAAATTTGGGTTTGAGAATAATTTTCTTCCGGAAAATGGGTGCGCACATGTAATTTTATCAAGGAATGATTGGGGGCCGGGAGAACTAATTGGGGCCTGAATAGTAAATTTCCTAATAGCACTTTTGTGCTACCCCTTATCCTAATTTTTCGAAAATCCTAAATTACCCCTAAAATAATTAATGTTAATTAAGTTGATTAAGTAAGATTAGTTATTAATCTTTTAAGTTAGATAAAATCTGATTTTGGGTAAATTTTGAGTTTATAGAAGAAAAAAAAAAGGTTTGGTAGAGAGGAAAAGAGTGAGTTTTTTGGAAATTTTAGGTTATTTGAAATGAGTGATTGTAGTGGAGGAAATGAGTTAAGTGAAGATTCAAACAACATAAATGATTGTGTTGATGGTGAGATTGTCTCATCTAATCCTATGGATTGGTACTTTAATTGGTCGATTCATGGACACCATGCAACTACTCAGAGTGAGGGTCGTTTGGTCGGGAGTAATATAATCTAACGACCCTAAATAGTCGTTATGTATTAATGACATTATTTAACGACTCTAAATTTCAAGTATGAAAAATCGTCGATTATGTTGAACAAACTAACGACTCTCGGATGCCACTATGAAAAATCGTCAAACAGCTTCGAAAATATTGACGACTCTTTTTTTAGGATCGTTAACACATTATTAATTAATTGACGACCCTTTTATTTTTTTCAAACAGAGAGGTGGTTTGGCATAAACGATGATTAAAAAGAGTCGTCAAAAGAATTGTTTTCACCTACACCTAATGGTTAACGAATTATCATGAATGAAACATCCATTTTACAGTACCAAACCCCTATGTAGCCTTTACAGTTCGAACCAAGGTTGTCTTCATTATAGTCTCCATCGACGTTGCTTCCCTAACTACTTTTGAATCAATCCAACACGTACATATTCAAATCACCAGCTCTAATCAACAACTCCACCTTCCAGCAGTTATGGAAACCCCCAATCCATTTCTTTTACCACCTAAATATATCTCTGCTTAACAAAGAAATGAGACTTTCTTCTCTGCATAAAGAACATGAAATGAGACTTTTTTCTTTAAACTTTCATAGCAGTGAAAGAATTATTTAACCCGATGAACCCATGATCATCGTTATAACGATGAACCCATGATCATCGTCAGTGATTTGAGATGCCATAGTTTGCACGTCTATATGGACCTAAATTAAACATGGAAGAAGAAACGATTAAATCATAGTACCATAAATTAAAGGCCAGGCTAAAGGTATATGATTAGCGTAAATTTCAAATATTATATGAAGTCGTTAACTTTTAAAATGCTATTTGACGACCCTTGTTACTTTTCACATGGAGTCGTTAACTTTTAAAATGGGCACCATTTTTTCCATATTTTTTTTCATGTAGAGTCGTTAATTTCAAAATGGGGTCGTTCGCAAAGGATCGTTATATATTTTTATGTTTCGGTAACGACTCTAATTTAGAAAAAAAAATGAAAAACCATGAAAAATCGTTAAGAAAACATCAAAAATCGTTAGACATTCATAATCCTAGGTTAACGATTTCTATCCTAAGAAATTAATTTCTTCGATTCAAACCCTAGTTTTGAGCAGAACATCAAATTCAACTAAAACCCAAGTAAGAGTATGGTGTTCTAAAGGACATACCTTCTAATTGGAGCCATTTGATTGTCCGGCAGTTTTGATTTCTTAAGTTTAATAGGAATTTTAGGGTTAATTTTATGGGAAGGGCAAAATAGTATTTTCAACTATATTTTGGAACCCCCTTAAAAATCTGGGTGTGGGTATAAAAAAATCATGGCCCCTAATTAGTTCTCCCGGCCCCCAATCATTCCTTGAATTTTATGAGTGTAGGTTTCATAGTGGAAAAATTTGGGTGAATGGGTCTCCCTGTAGTTTTCACATTAAGATATTTAGTTTTTTTATTTTTTAATAAACAAAACTTTTAAACCACAAGCAATCTTTGACCCAGTGGGTCCGTTTTGGATCAACTAATAGCCTTTCGATTAAGTTATGCGCACATTTTTGGATTGAATGCAGGTTTATCACGAAATAGATTTTAGATCATTTTCGCAAAGTTTTGTTGGAAGCAAAGATTCCAGATTAAGATATACGGTCACCAGTAAGGTATCATGTCATTCGATGAATTTTAAGTCCTAGGTGGGTTTTGGTCCAATGGGCCTATTTTGGGCCACATACTGTTTAATTAGGATTACTATGGTAGATTTTGGTTTATCATGTAGTTTCTGGGTTACGCGGTAGAAAATATATGATTGTTTGCACCCTATTAAAATAGTGTACGTGCGTGCCTATTTAATATCGGTAATTCGTGGGTTTATTGAGGAAACCCACATGGCTTACTGAGGAAACTCAATTGGTTTATTGTGGAAACCAACACATGACTTATTGAGGACGCCCAATTGGTTTATTGAGGAAACCAACCTGTGGGTTTATTGAGGAAACCCACATGGCTTATTGAAGAAGCCTAATTGGTTTATTGTGGAAACCAACACGTGAGTTTATTGAGGAAACCCACATGGAATATTATGGAAGCTCAATACGGTTTATTGTGGAAACCGGTGGGTTTATTGAGGAAACCCACATGGCTTAATATAGAGGCCCAGTCTAGCTTATTATGGAAGCCCAAAGGACTTATTTTAGAAGTTTCCATAAGGCTTGTTGCCCACGTTGCTTGCACATGAAGCTTACATCAAAATTAAGGTTACATAAACTCTATAAATACATGTATCCTAAACCCTAAAAGATGATGGGGGATTTTATTCCTTCAGATGGAATTTTAGGTTAGATAACCCGAAAAAACTATTGTAATCCTCAATCAATAAAAATATTTCTTTGTTCCTCCGTGGATGTAGGCAACACTTGCTGAACCAAGTTAAATACGTCTCTTTGTTCATCTTTAATTCGTTTTATAACCCTAATCGCATCATCAAATCATCGTGTTTAGTGCCTAGAATTATTTTTGGGTACGAACATTGGCGCCGGCTAAGGGGAAAACGAGAAAAGATCGTGTTCTCCGAGTATTGGAAGTTGTTCCCAAGTGATTTTCGAAACTAGGTTTTCAAAATCATTGTGAACAGAAAAGTTGTAGAAAGATCACAAGTTTTCTGAAAGTCTCAGAAATATCTCAACGTTTCTGAAAGTCGCAGAAAAATCACAAGTTTTCTGAAAGTCGCAGAAAGATCACAAGTTTTCTAAAAGTCGCAGAAATATCACAGCTTTTCTGAAAGTCGCAGAAAGATCACAAGTTTTCAGAAAGTTGCAAAAATATCACAAACAGATGGTCCAGTCAGCGTGCTATGTCATTAGACGGCCCAATCAGCGTGCCACGTCAACTGCCACGTTATCGTCCAACACATACGCCACGTCATCAAATATGGTCACCGGTGATGACACATCATCATTTTTCAGATGCCACGTCAACACCATTCGGGTGCCACGTCAAAACCATCCTAGTCAACAGTGCCACGTCATCCATCTAATCTAGTCAGCACTGCCTCGTCAGCGACAACACGCGCGCTTCATTCAAATCTTGTTTCATCAATAACTTCTTCGTTTTAAGTCCCAATTGAGTGATTTTTGGCTCGTTGGAATCGTTTTTCAATTCCCTATATCATGTAAGCATAGAATCCAGTGTTCGAGAAACTTTTATATGCACTTGAGACAGCAACATGATAGAGTTCGAGGTTCGTGGATAGCGACATGATCGAGTTCGAGATGAGGATTTCTTAGACACTTCAACATTTAGCCTTGCATCACATCGCAAGCACACACTGCATTCCTTTCAAGACTCGACTAGCTCTTGAGCATCACAAGTCCACCACGTAGCAAAAAGTCTCGTCTAGCACGTGAGCAGAATTTATTGCATGTTATTACAGTTGGGGGCGTCTTTATAATGTCACGCTTGAGCGATTCCAAAAGGAAAAATCATAATAGAACCAGAAATAAGATGGAAACGGAAAAGATATGTGATCATAAGCCCAGAGCCGTCTATCAAGTAAGGAACATATATAATAGATCTAGTCCTTGCTTCACATGGGGGCGTCTTTTCTATTTTGGAATATCTTTACAGATATTAGGGGCGGCTAAAGTGACGCCTAGCATGAAATCAAAACCAACATGGTTAAGGAAGTCAAGCAATATGACGCATTCTTTTCAATATCATTGGAAGTAATGGGGGCATCTAAGTTGGAAGGAACAAACGCCTGGGGAGGTAAGTCTTCCCCGATTACATTATAAATCAAGTTTATAGTCACAATTGAGAACACTTTTTGCATGTACTTATTAAAGAAATACATGCAATGTTTTATTAACAAAGAGGAAGACAAAGGAGAGGTACTTCGGTTATTAAGGGAATAGTTGCAATGACGAAGTATTTTGATTATGAAGGAAATACTTGCAATGTCTTTCTATAAAATAGAAAGACAAAGACGAATTATTTTGGTTATTAAGGAAATTGTTGCGATGTCTTTCTAGTAAAGAAAAAGGCGAAAACAAAGTATTACAATATAATTAAGTTGAAGCTATAATGGAGCGAAAGGAGCAAAGGAAAAATGTTAAAGAACTTATGGGGAGGAAATACTTGCAATGTTTTTCTAATAAAGAGAAAAACAAAGTGTTTGGCTTATCAAGAAAATAGTTGCAATGTTTTTATAATAAAGAGAAAGAGAAGAAGAAGTGTTTCAATAAAAGCTAAAGCTAAAAATGTAGCGAAAGGAGCGAAAGCGAAATATTAAAGATTGCATGTATTTATTAAAGAAATATGTGTAACGTTTTTCTAGTAAAGATAAAGACAACAAAGAAGTATGTCTATTGTTAAGGAAATATATACAATCTCTTTCTAATAAAGGGAAGGAGAATAAGAAAGTGTTTCAATAAAAGCTGAAGCTAAAAAAGAAAAGCGAGGTGGAGCGAAAGAAAGGAAATGTTTTACGAAAAGCTAGAGACAGTCAACCTGTACACCAGAGATTATCGTACATTCATTATTCGCAGACACAAGAGCATTGAGTCGGCAAGTTCTATGCCAGTACGGGAACAAATGGGCAACCAATGTTCCTAGCAAAATATGGGAGCAACCTGCATTCGAGTGAGGTATGTTTTCAAAGTCAAAGTTGAGTTATTAATTTAATCCTGATTATTTTTCTATTAAAGAGATAAACTGGAGCGTTTTTCTATCAAAGAGAAAAACCAAGGAAATGAATTGCCATGCAAAGTCAAATAGTTCTAGTAATATCTTACAAAGAACAATGGAGAAAATGGCAATAAATGTGCCAGAGAAAGACCGGAATGACTAGGAAATCATGAATGTGGGATTCAAGATTTTAAAGAAATGTTGGAAGATTTACAAGACCAACACGTAAGTTATTTGTTAGCTAATGAAAGAGCAAGAGGACATAACATGCTGATATGTTTGGCGTTTGGGTAATTACTATATGGAGTTTTTAAGTACATTATTGGTGCTTTGAACGTGTTTAGTGATTTGAGATGGTAAGTACATTTTTGGTACTTTGAATTATTGAGCCGACCGTGGGGAAAATCGACACAACAAGCTGTCCAAGGCAACAAAAGGTTATCCGATGAACTACATAGGGAGAATTTGAATGACCTGAGAAGGTTAGTTCTATTGATTTTCTTAATCCATCAACATGCTGGCCAAGGCCACGAAAGGTTATCGGATAAGCAGCATATGGCGAATTTGAAAGAGCCTTTAAGGTTAGTTCTTCTTTTGATCTTCTTAATTCTTCAACAAGTTGAGAATTAAGAGGGGGCAATGTTTGTACCCTATTAAAATAGTGTACGTGCGTGCATCACAAGCTATTTAATATCGGTAATCCGTGGGTTTATTGAGGAAACCCACATGGCTTATTGAGGAAGACCAATTGGTTTATTGAGGAAACCAACACATGACTTATTGAGGAAGCCCAATTGGTTTATTGAGGAAACCAACCTGTGGGTTTATTGAGGAAAACCACATGGCTTATTGAGGAAGCCCAATTGGTTTATTATGGAAACCAACACGTGGGTTTATTGAGGAAACTCACATGGCTTATTATGGAATCCCAATACGGTTTATTGTGGAAACCGGTGGGTTTATTGAGGAAACCCACATGGCTTAATATAGAGGCCCAGTTTAGCTTATTGTGGAAGCCTAAAGGACTTATTTTAGAAGTTTCCAGAAGGATTGTTGCCCAAGTTGCTTGCACATGAAGTTTACATCAAAATTAGGGTTACATAAACTCTATAAATACATATATCCTAAACCCTAAGAGGATGGGGGATTTCTATTCCTTCAGATGGAATTTTTGGTTAGCTAACCCGGAGAAAACTATTGTAATCCTCAATCAATAAAAATATTTCTCTGTTCCTCCGTGGATGTAGGCAACACTTGTCGAACCACGTTAAATCCGTCTCTTTGTTCATCTTTAATTCGTTTTCTAACCCTAATTGCATCATCAAATCATCGTGTTTAGTGCCTAGAATTATTTTTGGATACGAATAATGATAACGAGGTAAATTTCATGTCATGCCTTGAGAATGTGTGCTGGTGAGTAAAACTGTCGGCTTCTGCGCAGAGAAATCTTGTGTTATAATGTATATTTTGGGTAATTAAGTAAAATATTAAAAAAATGTTATTATCAATGCAACACTTCCTTTTTAAAGTCCGATAAACTTTGGTATTGTAACTACGGAAAAATGCAACCATTGCATTAGTCCATATTAAATGCTCTCCGAAATAATCATAATATGTGCCGAATCTAGTGCGACATATGCCAGAAGAATAAATATGAACTAATGCAACCATTGCCTATCCCTGAAACTATTTGGGTAGACATATCCATGGATTTTATAGACGGTTTACCTAACTCGCATGGGAAGAATGTTATTTTTGTCGTGGTGGATAGATTAACTAAGTATGCACACTTTATAGCCTTGAAGCATCCGTACACAGCAAGATCAGTGGCAAATGTTTTTCTAGAATTGGTTGTGAAGTTACATGGGTTTCCCCAATCTATAGTCTCGGATAGAGATGCTGTATTCACCAGACTTTTTTGGAAGGAATTATTTAGACTTCAGGGTACATAATTGAAAATGAACTCTTCTTATCATCCCCAAACGGATGGTCAAACTGAAGTAGTGAACCGTTGTTTAGAGTCTTACCTTCGTTGCTTCGCTGGAGACAAACCCAAGAGTTGGTCAGCATGGCTTCACTGGGCAGAATATTGGTATAATACAACATACCACACGTCTACTCGGATGACTCCATTTGAGGCGTTATATGGCATACCCCCTCCTACTATGCACCATTACATCCCTGGGAAGCAAAGAGTACCCCAGTCGAGCTAGCATTGAGCAGAAGAGATCAACTTCTGTTACAACTTAAGGAGAACTTACAGATAGCCTAAAATAAAATGAAACAAATAGCCAATGCAAGGAGAACAGAAAGACAATTTCAGGTTAGGGATTTTGTATATTTGAAGTTGCGGCCATATCGACAACAATCCACTGCAAGGAGGGGTAATCAAAAACTTGCACCAAAGTATTATGGTCCGTTTAAGGTAATACGAAGGATTGGCCAGGTTGCGTATGAACTTGAGTTACCAAGTGAATCCCGAATACATACAATGTTTCATGTTTCCTACCTCAAACAGGCTTTACTACCTAATGTGAAGGTTTACAGTGAGCTGTCAGAACCAGTCGCAGAATATGGAGACGAGTTGGCAGTAGCGGTATTATGCCTCGAGGACAAGGCATTTTCAAAGGAGGATGGAATGATTGAACTCAGTTCTACTGAGACAGAAGATAGCTGCGGCACAGCTGCATAAATCTTCTCCTAATGAGAGTTGGAACATAAATAGAATTTCCCTAGGATTTATTTTTACTATTTTGTTTATTTAGGAGTCTTGGAAGGTTTTTCTCTACGGAGTTTTTTTTAGCCCCAAGATCTAATAACGTTAGGAATAGGAGTTTGGCTAGGAGTCTTTTATATTTTTGTCTATTTAAGGACTTCATCAGGTCGTTTGTTAGGCATTCAGAAATCAAGTTATTTGTTTATCAATTCTATCTTTAGTCTACACACGATTTCTCTTCTACTGGCCGTGATAAGAATCAAATTCTTATCACATTCCTATAAATAAAATCTCAAGTGTACCATTAACAGGCTTCCAAATTACAATATTATCTGGAGGAACATTCAGGAACAGAGCCAGCCCGTGGCAATGGTAGATAGTAGCCTATCCTGCTGGGTTGGCTCCCAAGCCTAACTATTTATATGTTTTAGTCTCCAAAGCCCATTTTGACACACTTGCTTACGTACGTTAAAAATAGTGGCAATTTTGTCTTTTCTTTTAAAGCAAAAAATATGGACAGTGTAACTTATTTATAATCTTATTTATGCACACAAATGCTTACAATCATCGATTTTCATAGGTCCTTCTGATGCGTACCTACTCATGAAATGATCCACATTCTCCAATTTGTAGTACTTAGTGTTCTTAATCAGATCACTGGTACTATTCTTGCCACTGCAATAAGAAGGAATTTTTGTGGGTTTACATGCCTTGTTCCATTTCTTTAACCCATTAGGCGTAGGACAAGCAATACACAAATTATTCTCGCAAAGACCAAATGATCCACATTTATCAGGCAATTGACATTGATTATCTGATTTGTAAGTTAACTCCCATGGACTGAAGTCCGTTCCGATGTAATAACGGCGTATGTCGTATAAAGTATAAATGAAGAGGTCACCGCTGCTACCTAGTCGAAGGAAGGACAGAGTACTGTTATACCTTTGTTGTGCAAAATCGATAGATCCCCAAGCATCCGTGTTATTGTAATATAGTAGCCGTAAAAGATCGGTCCGAGGTTCCTTCTTAGTACCTTCTGATAAATGGTCGAAAGTAACTTTTTTCATTTTTCCCGTCACTTTGGATTCATCCCATTGCAACAATATTTCATTGTAAATCATGCCATTTGGTTTGCTTTTGGAAGTTTGCATGCCATTGTTGTAATAGAAACTTAGCTTTCTGTCTTCTAAAACCATACTGTAATGACCACTTACGAGCTTACCTCCCGGTAAAAGACTCTGACCAACCAAGAGAGTATCTGTCGGATGATCAAAGCTCTGCCAAACATATCCACCATTCTTATTCAGAAGTACTAGATTACCATTTCGAAGAAGTTTGAGTTCCACAACACCCATATTAGCAGTGCCAGTTTGCCATACAACAACTCCACTGGATTCAGCCAAGACTAAGTTGCCATTCATACCGAAGGTTAGTGTTGCATTTTCAATGAACCGGCTTTCCGGGGTTCGCTGCCCAAACCCAGCGAAACGGGGAACTTAAATCTTGAAAGTCACGAGTAGTCATTGCTAAGGCAAGAGTATAAGCTTCGCCATTTGTGGTGCCTGTGCTTGAAAACATAAGATGAAAAGGGCTGTTGTGAACATCGGTGGCACGGCAGGGCGTACCGTATTCAGCTACGGGCCAAGCAAGATCTCCTTGGTTAACATACTTGAATGTCTTTGATTTAGGAACTAATGCTTCTACTGTTTTTGTAAGGAAAGAAGAAGAAAAAATCAATACTAATACTGTGGAGAAGAGAAAAAGGGGATTTGATGAAGAAGAACTCATAGCTAAGATAGATATGAATGAATGAATGAACTATGATAACCCCCGTTATATATTTATAATCTTGTTCAAGAAAGTCGATTCGATTATATTATTAGCAAAGAAATGATTCATCCCACATTTTTCTCGTTAGATATTATTACGGGATAACAATATAACATACAATAATAGTGTGCATCATTCGTAGCCCATGATGCATTGTCTGTTCTGTCGGTCAAAGATATGATGCGCATTCCTATGAAAAAGAGAACAAGAAAATGATGCAATCCATCCCCCTGCTTTTAATCGGAGGGAAGGCGGATGTCAGATTTATTAGCTGTGTGGGGGCCTAGTTAGTAATTCGGGGTACGGGAAACGTTTGGAGCGGGATATGTACGAGTATTATACGGATTCGTAAAAATTAAATTCGGTCAAAAATCCGGTCAACGACTCGGCATTCGGCAGTAGTACGGAACGGCATACGTACGTGTATAATTCGGTTTATTAATATGAGTTCGGGACCGAAAATACGGCACATATTAAATAATAAAATAATAAAATTTTAACTTAAATAGGTAGGGAGTGCATGTTATTAACGTTTAAATTGCTATCTATATGCAATGTGTTACATTCTAATCACCAACGGATGACTGGTTCAGTGGTTGAGTGCTTAACTAGAGAAACGTGAGGTCTTGTGTTCGAATCTAACCATACATAATTTTTGTATTTCCCCTTAACAAAGAAGGAATGTGTGAATGGGCCTTACTTTTCTCTTAACAAAGAGGGAATGTGTGAATGGGCCTTACTGGGCCGAGTTTGGTTCTTGGATCGGAAGAGCAAGTATGACGAATTTAGAGGCCGTATAATTCACGTATCCGTATAATTCGCGGATTATTCGGAAACACCACAAAACACGCGTATTAGGTACGGTGATTCAGTTGGACGGCCGTATAATTCTGTCCCGTATAATATGCAATAATTCGTGAATCATACGCGTATGATTCGCCGAATTACTAACTAGGGTCTGGGGTACGTGTTACTGTGTGCACAAATAGGGTTGAGATTGTAGTTAGCAATTTGCCGAATCATTCGCGAATTTTTACGTATCAGCCGTTTACGAACCAAATGGCCGTCTAATTCAAACTGCGAATTGGGTACGTGAACTTTCTGAGCTTCACGAATAATTTGCGTGTTTTACGTTCTCAATCGAACCAGTGACATTCAACTACTTTAATGGTCAACAATCCACTAGGCCAAGCGTTACTTGATGCCCATTGATACCTATTTTTGTAATTATACATATTTAATACACAAATCAGACCTTCCAAGAACAATTCCCTAGTAATTAATCTTTGTTTTATATTTAATGTATGCCGAATTTTGTATCCCGAATTCACATCTCTAAACGAATTATACACGTACATATGCCGTTCCTTATTATTCTCGTATCACGAACCGTTAACCGGATTATTGACCGAATCTGAATTTTATAAATCCGAATAATACTCGTATATTTGCCATTCCGTACGTATGCCGAACTCCAAATTGCTAACTAAGGTTGAGATTAGAGGATAAGACCCACACTATTCTCAGCCTTCATGGAAAACGTGTGCTACATACGTATTCAAATGAGAGTCCCTGGCCCTGAGTAAATATCTAATCTTCCCTGTGACTGTGGAGACGTCAATATACTTCAATATAATTTATTTTTTTCTTTTTCTCGCTAGCAACCCATGATGGATTTGGAGGAAGATGTGACGATACTTCCATAGTCTTTCTGTATTCTTTCGTTTGAAATGAAGCATCTCCACTAAAGATTAAGAAAAAAAAATATATTTGGACTGGGGTGGGTGATAAGCTGTATATAATTTATAGGCTCCTGAGGGCAATTTTTATGGGATGATCAAATCAAAAAAATGGATGTTCAAATGAACAAATCTGTTCATTTGAACACTGAAACACACCAACAGACGCGACATGGATAATGGCGCTGGCGCTCGGGTGGATGACGCCAGCGTTTTCGACTAAAATGCGCGTTCAACAGTCAGACGATGGCGTTCTTTCAACAATCGCTCATTGATAATCAGTACTACTTTTCCACTTTAAGCAATTAAAAATCTTTGTATATTCTATAAATAAATATATTATATTATTATTGTATAGAATATGGTAGTGGTGGTGGGGACAAATTCAGTTATGGTGGGGACGAATTCATTGGGCTGATTGATAGTGGTGGGGACGAATTCAGTTACGGGACCACTAAACTCAAATTTGTTTATCTTTAGGACATTTTCCATAGTGGAAAACTGAGTTTGACCATCCACGTGGATGATCAAAATTTTCATTTTGCATATTGCCATAGGAAATGCTCTAAGTCCTAATTAAAGGGATTTACTTGTTCAATTCCTGTATTCTTGGTGGTGATAAGGGAGAGTCCATTGGTCATAACTTATTGCGTTCTCCAATGGCTTGGAGCAGGGGCAGAGTCAGCGTAGGTCGTGGTTGGTGGGTCGTTGCCCCCATTTAGCACGCAGGTGGCTCAGCTCCTAAGCCTAACTTTATTTATGAACAGTGGAGGAACTGAAAAATAAAGCTGGGGGTGGCTTGAAAATCAATTGGATTTGTGGGGGTGGCTTATGCCTATGTTTTAGGCATGATTTTGTTTTGCCAAACTTAAATCATGGTGAAAAAACAAGTTTTTCTGGATCTTGGGCTTAAGCCAGCCCAAGTCACAAGGTAGTTCCGCCCCTGGTTATGAATGCTCATTTTAAGAACCATCATTTGGGGCATACAAGAAAATTTTGGGGCATATTGAATAAGAAAAAAATAGGATGGGAAATAATGTTTCTAGGGTACCTCTTATCCAACCTATTTTCATAAATGCTAAAATACCTTGAATGATTAGTGTTTAATTAGTGTTAATTTAATTGATTAGTTGTTAATGATTGTAGTTAGGATTAGAGTTTAATTTAGGATAATAATTCTGTTTTTAAATAGATTGAGTGAGTAGAAAAAAGAAGAAGAAGAAGAGGAGGAAGTAGAAAAAAAAAACTTTTTTTTCCTTTGATATTTTTGTGATTGTTGATAGATGTGTGATCCAAATTCGAGTGAGGAAGGTGAATCTTCATCAAGTAAACCTAAGAAAATACATATCAATTACGATGGAGATCCGGAGATGGCTTATTTGTTGGATTATGAAAATGATTTTACCCAAACTCAATCTCAAATTCAACTTTTTTCTCACGCTCAAAATGGTGACTTTTTTGAGCCAAATCCCGAAGATGAGTACATGGATGAAGAACCCAATGCTAATAATACACAGGTATGGTTGTAGACGTTGTTTAATGTCTGTTTTGTAGCTTGAATTCAAAAAATAATAATTGATTTTTGTATGTAGTTCGGCATAACAGAGTTAGGTTCGGCATAAAACCTATCTACCTAACCTTGACAAATAAGAACAGTTCGGTTCGTGCGATTGAAAAATTTATAAGCCAAACTGTCATTGAATTATTTTCGCACCAAATAGTTTTTGTGGTTCGGCCTGAATAGGATGTGCTAAAATAAGCCGAACCATACACAACTAATATTACGAGTTACAATGTAATGTTCGGCTCACACGTCATTTTGCCGAACCAATATGTTTCGTTTTCAAAAATTTCAAGTCTGCTGGTTCGGCTTATAATATTAGTTCCCAATACACCGAATCCATATATGACACGTAGTTCGGCTTTGAAAGTCAAACACGTATGATCCGAATTCAGTAGCTCGGCTTTCAAAATGTATTGCGAATGAGCCGAACCTAACCCAAAACCCATGCGATATTGTTGTAGATTGTTCCTGAAATGGAAACTATGGAGGATCAACCACCTTCTATTGATGTCATTCATGAAGATACTAAAGATCACTTCCAAACTGACTTGGTAGGTACTCTCATTTATGTTTTTATTAAATTTCAAGTATGTTGTATTCAAAATCATTAATAAAACTTAACTTTTGTGCTTGTGGATATGTAGACGTGGAAAAAAAAGAAGAAGTTGTTCAATGGGATGAGGAACATGATTTGAAAATCAATTGCCTCCTAGTTAAAGGTAGAAAAAGCCGAAAGGACCGGGTTAAGATGGTTATTGAGAGAGGCGGGAAGAAAGTAAGCAAGAAGAAAAAAGGTTCGGTGTATATTGGGAAGACCGAGAAAAAAATATAAGACTAAAACAAGGAAGATAAAATGTCCCTTCAAGATCGTCTTCAATTGGAACATAAAAGAAAGAGTTTTCACTATGAATAAAGATATGGATTACCGTCATAACCACCCACGTCCAAAGGATCTTCATGGACATTATAGAGCCGGAAGACTCAAAGCTCATGAATATGCGGAGGTATATAAAATGGCACGAGCACGTATGCCACCCTCTAAAATTCTTAGCAAGTTGAACGCGGATGATAAGAATAACATGACTATGTTGCAACAAATCTATAATCTTAGATTTCTTCTTCCCTTTCTCTTGTTGTAGTTCTTCTTGTGGTTCTTCCTCTTCATCACCATCATCCTTATCTTCATAACTGTCACCCTCTTGATTTACAGGAAAAAAGCAAGTAGTGTCAATTCCCCTTTTCCCCACATGCAAGTTCTTAGTGCCGCCACCTCGAGGTTTGGGAGTTTTTGAATTAGAAGGAGTCACTTCCATTGTTCTCATTTTAAGCTTGTCTTTGAATTTTCTAGGATGGGTGCTAAAACAAATGATAAACCTTAATTAATTTTCCAAAATAAATATATATGATTCTACTAAACAATGTGATAAGTCACCTAAAAATGAACAAGTTTATAGGAAGTTATTAGCCATACACAGAGTAAAGTTCGGCACATTCGATATATATCAAAATGAGCCGAACAATGTGCCGAACAGTGTAAGAGGGATATTTAACCAAGTTCGGCTGATTAGCATTAAAATTAATATAAGGCGAACTTGAAGGTTCGGCACATTCGATATTCAAAACATAACATGTTTTTAGCCGAACTATTCTTCGTCTATAGAAAAAAAAAATCGGCTGATAATTTTCATCTGAATCCTTCTCTGGAACTACCAAAACTCATAGGAATCGTCAGTTGCATGTCATTAAATCAATGAAATACGCAAAAACAAGCAATGGGTTTTTGGAAAATACCTTTCTATGTGCAATTTAATGGAATTAGGGTCTACTTCTCGCTCTCTAACACCAATCAATCCACTATCCTCTTCATCTCCATTTTTTCCAAAAACCCTAGATTGAGATGTTACTTAAGGAACACCAGGATTCGACGTAGTATTTATAAGGCACCGCTTAACACGAGGTGGCATATATGTGTTTACTCGAGAACTTAATTGAACAAAGAGATTTTCCGAATTTTCAGAAATTTTGGAGAAGAAGATGAGAAGAAGAGGGAGAGAGAAGCGTTTTTGGTTTTTAAATATTTTTTTTTTTAAATAACAGTTTTAGGATTAATTAGTGGGTAACGGTTAATTAGTGGGAGGGTAGTTAATCATGGGAAGGGTTAATTAGTGGGAGAGTTTTAGTATTATAATTTAATTAAGTGGAAGGGTGGTAATGTAATTTAAACTATGTAATGGTATTATAGTAACTTAAGCATCACTAGGACACCCCTTAGCATCTTGCATTGGATGGAATAATAAGTAGGGGTGAGCATGGGCCAGTATGGACCGGTTTTGGCCTCATCCACATCCAATTCATTGTGATACGGATTTCAAATTTAGTATCCGCATCCAATCCATATCCAACGGATTTGCATCCAATGGATGCACGGATGGACGGATTGGATGCGGATAATCCAATGGATTTGTTTTAGTTAAAATTTATAGTAAAAAAAATAAAGCTAACACAAATGACTCCTTATAAAACCTACTTATCCTATATCTGTATACAAATATAAAAATTCCATGTACAACAACCTAAGCAAACATCTTAAAAATTCCTAAATGATCCATAGTATTTTCCAGAACTACATAAATGCCCTTAATTTAACGGATATCACTAGTACAAACTGTCACATAGGCCACATTTTCAGATCAAAAGCTTAGCCACACCAAAATATTTTTCCGTGGCTACATGCATAGATTGTTGTTGTGGCCACATTGATCACTTTCCTGTAGCCATAGGATACTATTTGTCCATGGTTTTAAGTATAAACCCATGACATGTAGCCATAGATGGGTATATGGTCACATTAACCAATTGTGTGCGTGTCTAATGCGTAGGTGGCAAAAGACACGCCTATTCAGCCGTGGCGGAAAACAAAATTATTTGGCCACTTTAATTCTTTTATGTGTCCAAAATGTAGGGTTCATTAGACACTTTAATTTTCCGTGGAAAAATCAAATATATTAGCCACTGGAATTATTAAGAAATACACACAGTTGTCCAACATGTCCAAAGATAGACATACAGCTACATGAATTTCAAATTTTTTGGATTATCATATGGCATGAAGATGATTATGCATCCAAAGTGTTTGGTTCAAATTTTCAAGTAAGGTAATATGGTCATTTTCAAGTAAGGGTAATATTGTCATTGTGTTATATTTACTTTACTTATTTCCGGTAAGGGTAGTTTGGTCAATTTTACAGTCTCCATAATATTTATGGCACTTATTTTCAATAAGGGTAATATGTTCATTTTCACAGTATGTAATATTTACTTTATTTATTTTCAATAAGGGTAGTTTGGTCATTTTCACAAACTCTATAATAATTATTGCAGTTATTTCAAGTAAGGGTAATATGGTCATTGTGTTATATTTACTTTACTTATTTCCGGTAAGGGTAGTTTAGTCATTTCACAGTCATCATACTATATATTGCACTCATTTCCAATAAGGGTAATATGGTCATTTTTACAATCTGTAATATTTACTTTACTGATTTCCGATAAGGGTAGTCTTGTCATTTTCAAAGCCTTCATAATATTATTTGCACTAATTTCTGATATATTTCGTCTTCAGTTCATCTAGAAGAGAAAGTAAGGTTCAACTCTAGTAATCTCTGACCTATGATGTTCAATTCTGATATATTTCATCTCACGTTCATCTAGAAGAGAAACTAACGTCCAACTCTAGTAATCTTTGAACCGGTGATGTTCAATTCTGATATATTTCGTCTGCAGTTCATCCATAAGAGAAACTAAGGTCCAACTCTAGTAATCTTTGAACCCGTGATGTTCAATTTTGATATATTTCGTCTCTAGTTTATCCGGACGAGAAACTAAGGTCCAACTCTAGTAATCTTTGAACCCGTGATGTTCAATTCTGATATATTTCGTCTTCAGTTCATCCGGACGAGAAACTAAAGTCCAACTCTAGTAATATTTGAACCTGTGATGTTTAATTCTGATATATTTCGAAAGTCGAAAGAGAAAACACAAACATAATAACAAAGAGAAGCACACTTTCTGGATCCGTATGACATTCCCAAGCTAAATCTCTCCGTATGATTTTTCAAAATTACTTCATGACCTACGCGGCTAGTCGAAATCCAAACCGGAAGCACAAGAGAAAGCACAAAAACACAAAGAGAAAAGAGAAAGTACCAATGTTTGTCGATTTTTTTATTAACCTCTTTCACTTATAAGTACGAATCTTTAACGAAACCCTTGATCTATTGTCATTAAGTTTTGAAATTTTGTTTAATCGAACGAAGTAATGATTTTTGATTCTTTTGATTGGTCTTATAAATTTTTCGGATTTATATATAGTCGAAAGGTCGATAACAATATCATTCTTTTGATTCATTCTTATCATCTTGACATGGTGGCACTGTTTCTCTAAAACATCTAAACGACGATTAGTTTGAAGTTAAGATTTTGGTGGCATGTGTCTCCTATAAAACTCTACATTCTTACCGAAAATGAGAGTATTTTGAAATACGAAACTTTGGATTTTGATCTTACGAAGGTTCAAAAGAAACACACTTGTGTTATAAAGAAACACACTTCTCTCAATCCGTAGGAGAATCCAAAACCAATTGTGTACCGTTGATAAATATCCCCAATCCGTATGAGGAGGAATCCAACGTCCCAAGGTTTTTTTATACAAAAACCTAAACTTTTTTTCTCTTCTCACTTTCTTCTTTCTCTTCTTTCCTTTCTCTTTCTCGGTCTGTTCTCTCCTCTCTAACTCAGCCCTTAACCAAAACCCTATCTCATAACAAATCCTTGTTCATAACCCTAAAAATCCTTGAATACTTGTTCATACCTTCACAATCTCACCCTCTCAGTGAAAAAACTAATTGATGTCGTAGATCAATAGATCTCTATGTCCCAAAACTTTAAATGTTGTTTTTGAATCTCAAAGAAGTGGCGATTTTATGGAGTTAGGGTTTCAGATTTTAAAGATGAACCAGCGAAATAAAGATGAAACCGGCCCTCAAAAGTTCATCTAAAACCTAAACACCAGCACCACATTATCCCAACCTTCATCACCTCGAGAAACCACCACCTTATTCTTCTTCTTCTTCTTCTCCCTCTTCTTCTTCTTCTTCTTCTTCTTCTTCTCCCTCTTCTGCTTCTTTTTCTGTTTTGGATCATATTTGTTCTTTTTAGGGGCCTTACAGTCTTTAGCCATATGTCCAGGTTTACCATAATTAAAACAGTCGCATTTGATGGTGTGCTTAGTGACAACACCCCTAGGCTTAAAATTGTTACCTCTGGGTTTTCGACGTCTGTTACGTCTATTACCCATTTTGCTGGATTCTACAGGACTTTTCTTTGAAGCAGCTTTATCATCCAGAACATGTGCTTTGTTGGACATGTTTTTGCTCAGCATCATGCTCTTGTCCTTGCTGCACATGAGCTCCTCAACCTGGATCTTTTTGCCAAGCTCCACCATGGTGATTTCACGAGTCTTGTGTCGCATCCTCCTCTTGTATTCGCTCCATGAGGGTGGAAGCTTTTCAATCACAGCCGATACTTGTAGAGCTTCATCAAAAGTCATGCCTTCAGAAAGAATCTCGCTGATGAGGAGTTGAAGTTCGATGAACTGTTCTACCACGGGATTTTCGTCAGTCATGTTGTATTCCAAGAACTTAGCCATCAAGAACTTCTTACTACCAGCAGCTTCAGCATGATATTTTTCTTCAAGAGCTTCCCATAATTCAAAAGCATTAAAAATTTCTTTTGCATTATATAAGTCGTACAAAGAGTCATCAAGACAATTAAGAATATGATTCTTGCACGAGTAATTCTTCCTATTCCACCTTTCCAGTTTATCTTCATTACCACGGTGATGAAGTCTTCTGGAGGGTCTATTTAAAGCAAGTCCATCTAACCTTTGGTCGTTTAGGAAGAATAACATTTTAGACTGCCATCTCTTAAAGTCCTTACCACTGAACTTTGGTGGTCTTTCTACGGTATTTTTTCCCATGTTCTTACAACAATTACAATATCACAATCTTACAATATTACAATAAGGCAAATATTACCTTTAGATTGTTGGAACTAAATTACAATAAGCTTATGCAACTGAGAAATAATACTTAGATTACACTGATAATTGTAACAAACAACTCAAAAAACATGAGAAAAAGTACTTAACACTCACTGCTGTGTTATTGTTATACCGGAGATGCACTGATGATAGTATCAAAAACTTAGTAGAGGCACGTATGAGATACGCTGAGCTAAAGGTAATATTGCCTGCTACTCCTCTGAGATGCTATAGCAATTAACAAATTACCTCCAGGATACAACTAATGTTAGTTCTCCTCTATGTGTAGCATACACAGAGAGAACCCTTAGAACTTGGCAGCAAAAATGAAAAACAAAAACATAAAACGAAACAACAACCAGTTTCAGAGAAATGTAAAAAATAATTTATGTTTCTGTAACAAAGTTTCTGTGAACTAATATTAAGTAAACAAAATTTCTGTAAACAAAGAAGTAGTTATACAAAATTATGTTTCTGTAAACTACAACTTGTTTGAGATAAGAACTTGATTTTATGTTTCTGTAAACTTATAAAATTGTTTCTGAAAGCATAAGAGTAGAAGAAGAATTTCAGAAGATAAGAGTTCTGAATGGTATGGTTTACAAATGAAGTTTACAACTCGTATTTATAGAAAGAAAAAGTTCGAACGTTGGAAGAGAATCCAAAGCACGACAGACTGTTCGTGATTCACGCATCTCGAACGTTGCAAAAGTAAGGTAAAAATCGCATTAAAATAACAGTGCACACGCATTCAAAATTTGCGAGATTCTTCTCGAGGAAAACAGTGTGTACAGGTGTCAAGAAAACCGTGTGACACGCGTGAAAGAAGATGCTTCTCGAGGATGTCGGATATCCAAAACCGAGAAGGCAAAGAATAAAATTCTTTACATGTGTGGGAGAAGCGTGTGGTAAATTTCAGTAAAAAGAAAGGATGGGTCGGACACACCCACACCCACACCCACTCCCGAGCCCGAGCGTGCGTGCTTCTGTGCGAAGCACCGCGCGAACGGGAAAGGAAATAAGAAATGCAATAAGGGAATGGCAACCTTGCCATAGTCTAGGGCTTTCCCCATACACAAAGGTCTAAAGACCCAAAGGGCCATGCCCTTAAGGCTAAACCAATGGTATTTAAGTCTAAAACTCTAAGTGTTTTAGTCTATATGGGACTAATGTTTTATTCATTCACATGAAAAAACATCTAGGGAGCAATAGGTCTTGGGATCAAAACATGGTCCATGCATTTTTTGATTAAAACAAAACATTGTTTTTTCTAACAATTACAGTATCTACAAGGTTTGTGGCCTTGATTATTATTTATTGTCATAAGAACTATTGGTATGTGATCTGAGCCAATAGTATCGACGTAAACCTTAGAACAAAGGTAATATTTATGAAAATAAATTGTTTTCTTATCAAGCCTAATTTTAATTAAATTTCTACCACTTTATTTATTCGACCATTTAATGTATGTACGTACATAACCCAAATCATTATGATCAGAAGAATTAATAATGGTTCGGATTTATGAGATTTCAACGGTGGTTGGATTTGTACGTATTAGTTGATCTCGCTTTCTTTTTTTTTCTTTTTTTTTGACATGGTTATGTTCGAATACCCTATTAGAATTTGGGAGTGATTCATTCTAATATCAATATCCTTAATGTAATTTCATTGTTCCATCCTTTCATCATAGTGAGTTGAGCCATAAAGATAGTGTTTGGTAGGACTAGAAATCCTACAATTGAACTAACCGCAAGTATACGGTGTCTACAATGTAGAATATAGTAATCACGGATCGTTCCCACATGGATTTGGTTGGTGTGAAGTTGAATTTCTAAGTTCTACTATACTAATTTAAAATCAGATGATTGTCGAAATGACGAAATAGTTTGTTTTGTGAAAGATTAAAAGGTAAAATGCGACAAAAAAAAAATAAGATATAAAAAAGTTTATGGGAAGGTACTAGGGTAGTCAATCTATACTAGATATTCAACAATGGAGTTGTTCTTTTCCCATATACTGAATCAACGATGGAGATACGAGTTTTTCGCTTCATCAAAGGGTCTCAATATGGAAGGTTTAACATCAACTAAGGTATTAATCCCTAGTATTAGATGTCCTATTACAGCACATCCAATCCCAGATTAATGTATTCAATTTAACATGAGTTGATACAGCAACATACAATTGTTCTAACAACCTAGGATGCATGACATACTAGGTGTAAGTCATATATTGCATCTCAAAGATTAAACATTTCCTAATTCAGTAAAGCACATCAAGAACAACATCAAAATATGAATTTCTAGCAATAGATTAAGGGTTTCATCTCAACCCTAGCTTAAGAAGTTAGCACATAATGAAAACAGGAGATAAATGAGATTCAATTATAGATAAATTCATTGAAGCAACAAAAACCCAATTGATTTGTTTTTCAACTGATCTCTTTTAGAACACTAAGAGAAAAAAAAACTAATCAGAGTACTTCCTCCATCTCTCCATTGCTGCCCTCAATTACCCAACAATACTCCCCTTTTATACAATTTCCCTTCAACAAATACAATATAGAATTTAGGGTTTTCATCTTCTCGAGACCAGCACCACTGCAGCAGACTTCCAAATACAAATCATCTCACAACAACGGCTCCTGAATTTGTCACGCCTCTTCATAGCAAGCTTCTAACGGTAAATTGATGTGAAATCCTACTAGGTTTGAGAGGAACATATAGCCAAATAGGGATAGAGAGCTAAGGGGGTTAGGGTTGTTTTCTTTTGACAAAGAAGGTACTTCTGTCGGGTGGAGAAGAAAGATATTGATTTTTTTTTTAGTTCTGATGTGAATTTGGTAAAGGTGATGAAAGTTTTATTTGGGTGTTAAACACTAAGACCAGTCACGGGGCAAAAGAGAGAGTAAAAGTTTGACCTGGTATTTTGTTTTCCGACCGCGAACAATTCATTTGCAATCTTGGTAAAGGGGCGTCATGAATTGGTAGAGGGACGTCAATCTAATAAGACAAAAAGGGTCATTAGAAGTAAAATCAAGTTCCCCTTATCAATGAAAATATGTAAATGACTAATTAGCCCTTATTGTTAATAATCAAGATTAGTAATGATAATCAAGATTAGTGTTAATTATCAAGATTAGTTTTGATAATCAAGATTAGTGTATTATAACTCTAAAATCAGATTTTTAGAGTTATAAAAAAAAAATTGAGGAGAAGAAAACTTATGTGATATTTGTGAAACCCTAGATTTTGATTCACTCAACAAAAATGAGTGATTCCAGTGGCAAATTTGAGGTGGGTGAATCTCTGTATGATAAAGAAAACAAGTACTACATACCTCTTGATGGAGATCCTGATATGGAGTATTTTTTAGATGGTAGAGATGTTTTAGACCAAAGTGAACTTCAATCTGAACCAATTGAAGAAGCACCAAGCACTGAAAATAACCAGGTATACTTCTAAACTAGTTCTTATTAGCTTTTTGTTGCTCAAAATTCTCTAAATTACGTAAAAAGATCCTAGTTTTATAACTTTCAGATAAACATACGGTTGGAATTTATCACAATACCAACCGTAACTACATGTTACGGTTCACAAATATGTAGTTACGAATCGTAAATAGATGTTACGGTGCACAAATATATAGTTACCAACCGTATGTTCTTGAATTTTGGGGAAAACCCAGAAATTATACCAGTTACGGTTGGTTAAGCTTGTTATATTACCAACCGTATTTTAGTTACGGTTGCTAAGTACGTGCAACACTTACCAACCGTAAGTTACCTTGTGCATGTGTATATTTACTGTGTTTCAATGCACTAGTTACGGTTAATAATATATTAATCGATACCAACCGACTCTATACTACGGTGCATTATTTACTTTTAGTTACCAACCGTATGTGTAACTGTGTGTTACAATTTTATTTTTTTTGTTTACGGTAAGTTGGAGGATGACATTTACCAACCGTAACTAAATATATGTTTTTGTTTTTTTTGTCCAGGTCGTTTATTTACCTCCTATAATGGATGACCAACCTTTAGCAAAAAAACTTCTCACACCGGATTCTAGCTCTCACTATTTAAGCAGGAGACATGGAAGGTGAAAGACGATGCAAAGGAGTGGGCTAGAGAACGAGGAAAGTTGATTATGTGTATCATAGTTTGTAATAGTTCCACTAGTGATATTGCCTTTCAAATGGTTTGCGAGTGTAGTGGACAACATAGAAGTCATGAAAAAAAGGATACCTTGCAAGTAGAAAAGAAAAAGAGGAAGAATACTACTTTCAGTAAGAAGACCCGATGTCCCTTCAAGCTTCAGTTTAAAAAGAATGCGGCAGATAGGTGGTTTTGGAGAAAGTTGTATGTGGTAGTCATAACCACCCTATCCGGAGAGTTTGCTATCACACGCTTATGTTGGACGGCTTACCCAAGAAGAAGAGAAGATCGTAGAATCACTTTCACAAATTCGTATGAAGCCTGTTGATATCCTCGCTCACTTAAAGCAAAGAAACCCACAAAATGATTCTACTTTGGATAACATCTACAATGCAAGAAAAAAATGGAAGGCTAAGAAATGGGAACTAAGAAACGAAATGCAACAATTAAGTAATTTGGGGGAGTTGTATAATTACTCGGTTTTCCACGATGATGACGAGAATGGACGAATAAGACATCTTTTATTGGCTAATCCTGAGTTTGTGAAGTTGGCACGGTGCTCTCATCAAGTGCTTCTAATGGATTGCACATACAAAACCAACAAGTTTGAGATGCCGTTGTTGAACATTGTCGGGCAAACTTCTACCAATGCTCCTTTTAGTGTTGGTTTTGCTTCTTGAAAGATGAGCTCGAAGAGAGCTATGTGTGGGCACTAGAACAAGTGAAGTTATTCTATGTAGATGGATATACTCCAAAGGTGATTATTACGGACAAGGAGCAAGCTTTGTTGAATGCAATAAGGAGGGTTTTCCCGGAAGCTCATAACCTTCTTTGCACGTTCCACTTGTGGAACAGTATTGAAACTAAGTGCATGCGCCTTGTCCGTCCAACCCGAAAAAGCGAAATGGATAGAATAAAGGAACTACCGTTACATAAACAAGATGAGGCCAAAGAGAAATTTAAGAACGATGACAAGTTGGCGGAACTAAAATGGGAAAGTTTCAAAATGGAGTGGAGAGCCTTGACCTATTCTATCACCGTGGATGAATATGAGGATAGAGCTCGTATGTTAGTGGCTCATTGGAAAAGAGGTTATCCAAGTGTTGTGAAGTATTTGTTTGATAATTGGTTGGATCCTCACAAAGAGAAGTTCGTATCGGCGTTCACTAACCAATATAGGCACTATGACAACCAAGCTACAAGTACGGCGGAGTCATCTCACAACCGGTTGGAGAAAAAACTTCATAGTTGTAATGGTGGGTTAGTTACGTTATTTGAAGCCATGCATTCGTATTTCCTCCGTGATCACGATAGAGTTACGGAGTCTTTTGAAAAAAGCCGAAGTAAACAACACATTAAATGGATAGACAATGAGTGGCTAAGGGGAATTACACATCAAGTTTCGCACAAAGCAATTGAGAAGATAATGTATGAAGTACAACATTATGAATTGGGGGATTATGAAGAAGAGTGTGTCTGTCCAAACATGACAAGTTTGGGACTCCCATGTCGGCATGTTATCGCCACATATCAAGACAAACTGATCCCGATTCAAGATGTTGATCCCTTTTGGCAACAATTAACATTCCGTGAAACAATTTTTGATCCACAATTTGGAGGAACGTTTGCCGATACCGAGATTGGACAAGCTCTAGCCGAGAAATATGCTACACTAAGCCAAGGCCAAAGGCAAATATGGTTGAGTAACTTGAGAGAATTCGTATATCCACAATTTAGGTATGATATCAAGGAACCGCCAAAGGGGAAGGGTAAGGGGAGGCCTCCTACCAAAAAAAAAGAGGTACGTAGGAAATAAAAAAGCAAGAGAATTGGCGGAAGAATCAAAGAAAAGAGATCCTTGTGGTTATGAATGGTTGAGAAAGGAATATGAAGCGGAGGATGAGCTCGAAGAGGATGATGTTCAAGGTAGAAACAAACGGAAAAGAGGTCAAGCGGATAAAGGAGAACCAAGTTGTCGAAATGTAGAACAAAAATGTATCAATGTTTCTACTCAAGAAAGTGCAACAAGAAAAATTGATGTTAAAGGAAAAGGTCCGGTATTTCGCTCTAAACTACAAGAAAGAAGCAAAGTTATTGTTCAAGGAAATGGTCGTAAAGAGAGTGGGAAAAAGGATGATGGAGTTAAAGGTCAAGGTTCCTATGTCGGACTCGAGGTTTCCTCCCAAGATAGTTCAATAAAAAGACTTATTGGTAAAGTTGGTGTTAAACAATTAGCAAGGAACAATGGAAAGAGTCCGATGGTAGAAAAGGAGAAGGAGAAGGAGACGATTCATCTAAAAGGAGTGCCTAAACCACCACCTAAAGACAAGAATGGTCGATATAGCCGATGTTGTCTATGCCGAAGCAAAATCTGTTTATACCAGAGTTACAGTGCACAATTAATGATAGTTACCAACCGTATCTATGCAAAATATGTTTATACCAGAGTTACGGTGGACAATTAATGATAGTTACCAACCGTATCTGTTATACGGTTCTACATGATTTGTTAATTACCAACCGTACCTATCAACTCTCTAATTTGTCCTGCTATCAAATGTCACATAACCATAATTAACCACGACGACCACGACCTCTTTTGTTGGTAGTACCACCACCACGAGTGCGAGGGCCCCCACCGCGACCACGACCACCTCTTTGGCTAGTACCCACACCATGCACATCCTCTTCCAAAGGCGTCTCTTCGCTGCTAGATGACGGCTGAGTATGGCTAGTGCTTGCACCTCCAATGGACTTTCTGCCCCTCTTTAAGCCTCTTTCTTCGGTGACCAACCCCTCATAAAATTCTTTCCTGGTAGGATCATGCATGTTCCTTATTTGCTCCTGTAAGGTCCTTTGTTGAGGAGCGTTAATCACACCGTTAGCAAGGATGCATGAAGTCATACTATTTTCCAACTGTTCTCCTCGCGCTTTCTATTAACACATTAAGAAGAGTCTTAAGAGATTATCCCATAACCTAAGAAATATAAATTACAACTAAATTCCAAGTCATGAGGATAACAAAATTACGTACCATCATGAAATATAGTTTCTTCCAAGTCATACCAAATAGTCCCTTTGTCTCTTTGCTCTCCTCGGCAGCCATCCTTTTTTCTATCGCCTTTCTTATAAGTGGCTGCGCCTCCGGATCATTATTAATCACATATGGATGACCAAAATAATAAAACCAATCTATGTAACCATCAACAGCTTCTTTCGTGTTGTTACAAGTCGTTGCCTCTCCCGCTGCGAGTTGGTATCTTGCTTGATGGTGGTAGTTCCAAGCATCAACCGTCGGAGTTGGGTGGTAGTTGAGTACAATGGTGGGGCCTCTTGTTTCTGATCCATCCTTGGATAATTTGAAGTTTTCCTTAATGACCTTTTCTTGAATATGACCAATTTGGCGTAGAGTTCGACGAGGATTGGTCATAACATAACCTGTGGCATGATACAATGGTCCGTTGTAGCCTGAGACATGTGTGAACTCACGAACATCAACTCCATTTCGAATCCTCAAATAAGGGTCAAAGATAACATCTTCAACACTGAAAGCATCTATTTCCTGCCTCACTTGAATGAGCCTCTTTTCTTTGTTCCTTTTCTGTCTACCAGTGAACATAAACTTCTTTCCTGTACGTCTCTCATCATCTTCTTCCCATTCAGTAGGAGGTCTCAAGCTCGGAAAGTGGTCATACACCCATGCCTAGAAAAATATAAAACAATTTAAGTAGTTGGGACATGAATACAAAATATAAATATAACAAACAATCTTAAAATAAAAAAATGTAACCAAACTTACCATTAAAAGCGCAACATTTCCAGCGATTTCAGTAGCTCCAGCCCTCGAGGCCTTTCTTAGACTTTCAAGTAGATATGCAAGCGTGGCGGTGCCCCATGAATACTCTCTGGTCTCCTTCAAATTCTTCAACAATTGTAGGTAATGTACATTCACCCTATTTCCCGAGTTATCGGGCATGAATACAGTACCAATAGAATACAACAAATATGATGTGGCTGTACGCCTAGCCCTTGTGTCATCTATCACCTCACCTGCCAATTGATTTTTGAGGGTGTCTCCAAACTTCGTCCTCAAATTTTTCAACAACAACTTCTTTACCTTGTTAATCTTGTTTGGTTCCGAAGGGTCATAACCACCAGCCAACATAAACTCCATCTCGGTCTCGTCTTTACCCCACCCAAGTGTTTCTTCAACAAGGCTGTAAAGATCAGTCCAAGACATGTTGTTATCAAAACCTTCATACAAAGATTTTCCTTCAACTTCCAAATCAAGAATTTGCTTCACATCGTCCGGTATTATTGTCATCTCTCCAAATGGGAAGTGAAAAGTATCGGTTTCTGGCCAAAATCGTTCCCTGAAGGCAGATACCGTTATACTATCATACTCCGATTGGGAATTCAGAATTCCAGGACCTAATCCTGAACTTGTCACTAGAGTACGAACATCACCACATTCCTCACCTAAAGGCCAATGACTAGATCTTTGATGCTTGACCAATTTGTTTGCCATTTCATGATCCTTAAAAACATACAAACATATTTTGTTAAACTGAGATTAATGGTATAATTGATAACTTAAAACAAAACAATGTGTTAAGAGAAACATACCCTAGTCTCACAGACTTTTGCGGCCCAGGAATTGGTATAACCAAATAAGATTGAGGACTTATCTGGTGCCTCTCCCCAAGGTCTTTTATTCTTCTTCCTTGGAAACAACAGGTCTTTTCCTTTAGGAATATGCATCCCTTTTGGTGCAGGTTCCTTTCTCGGCTTCTTTTCTTTCCTTGGTTTAGCTGGAGCTGGAGTTGTAGCTACAACAATTTCTTTCCCCTTGTTTTGTACTCCTTGTTCATCATTTTCTTCCTCTTCCTCATCTTCATCATTTGGTTCCTCTTCCCCTTCCTCTTCCTCGCCTTCATCTTCACCATTTCCTTCTTCATCCTCAAGGTTCTTTTCAACTCCTACCTCTTCAATTTCTTGATCATTAGGTTCAGCTCCTTCTAATTCAACATCAGAGTTACCGACAAATGGTTCTCTAAGCCTAATCTCAAATTGATTATTCTTCTTCTTCGCATTCTTGGGGACACCTCTATGATCTACCCCTAAATGCTTGTCACCACGAGGGGTGGGTGTATGATCAATCGGAGTTAAGTTATTCCCTCTCTTTTTCTTCACCCTATCAGGATTCCTACACAAGTAATAATTTAAATGAATTCCTAAGGGTTGAACAAACAAGGTGTTACAAACTAACCAACAACAATGTGAACAAATCAATATACGGTTTGTAACTCTATGATCGTGTCAAACCGTATGATTGATACGGTTCGCAAAATAACACCTAAACACGCCGTATTTAAAATCGGTTGGTAACTATATAATAGTTATCAACCGTACATAAACCGGAGCAAAAAATTTCAAACCACAGGACAACATACGGTTGGTAATTAACATACTACATGGCACCGTAGTAAATACACGGTTGGTAACTAACATTGGATTACGCACCGTAGGAATTTTTATACATTTGCACCGAATTCAATACGGTTGGTAAATCGGTGACAATAGGAACCGTAGATAAAAATTTTAACATGCGAGTGAAAAAGCGGTTGGTAACTCAGTGATAATACCAACCGTATGTAGAAAATACGAAGAACATACGGTTCGTAATCATTAAATTTTCAATTGTTACCAACCGTATGCGCATCAAAAGCTTCATACGGTTCGAAATATCCACTAATTACCAACCGTATCTAACCAAAACCCAGGATATCAAACCCTGATTTTTGACCTAAAACCCTATTTTTTTGATAAAAATCATCATTAAAACGAACAAATTAAACAAAATCCTAAATGGGTTCATAAAACATACCTCATGTACGTCATTCGAATCGGTGGAGGGGTTTGGAGTTGAGATTTTTGTTCTTCACCTAATGGAACATTTGCTTGATTGGAATCTCTACAATCTTCGTCAACTTTCTTCTTATTCGTCATCTATAATGTAGATTTCAATCAACGATTATAAATTTTTCGAATCGCCGATTAATCGAAGACGATGAATTTTCAAACTTTAATGGAGGTGGTGCTTACGGTTACAATGGAAGTGGAGAAGATGAAAAAAAAATGAAAACTGATTTTCATTCTTCACATAATTAGTTTTATAGGAGGGAGGACAATTCAGTCATTTCACTCAAAAAACAAGGGTAAATTAGACCATTTGAGGTGAAAAGGGTAATTTAGTAAAACTACATCCCCTATAGGACACCCCCTAACCAATAAAAGAGACATTACTATCACTCATGACGCCCCTCTACCAATTCATGACGCCCCTTTACCAAGCTTGTTCATTTGGCATGACCACTTTGACGTGTGAGCTTCAATGAAAATAATACTTTAATCAAAGTCACGTGCCTTCTTTTGAACTCCATTTCTCATGTGAACACCCAGTCCTCTCTGGTCTTTCCCTTTGTATTAACCCACTGCTTTCTCCCTCACTATTTACGTACTCAACCACCTACAACACAGTACAAAATGAGAATATTCCGACAAATTAACAGACATATACGAAAAATAAAAAATTTGTCATAAGATGTAACATTTGAGCACTTGGGACATAATAAATGCCTCTGAAATGATATACAAATATGCATTATTAGACACTTATCAGTGTTCGGTTTCGCTTATTGTTGGCATTTGAAAGTTTATGATATTTTGGGCGTATGAATCGGGCATGCAGCTGTTACATGGTCTCTTTAGAGAATGTAATAAAAATATTTATGTCCAAAAGTTTATACTAAACCTGATAGGCACTCGAGCTTCGAAGTGAGATTCACATTTCTAAGTTAAGCAAAGATAACTGTCATTCTATGCACATTTATCTCTTTCGGTTTTGATTGGGATTTTTTTTCTTCTGACTTTTATTTCTCTCTCTCTATTTTTCTTACCCCTTGTTAGATTTCGTAACTCTTGTATATTCTTCTATTCTTTAATATAGTAATCTCAACCCTGTCAAATAACAAAACAAGCTTGGTAAAGGGGCGTCATGAATCGGTAGAGGGGCGTCAAACTAATAAGACAAAAAAGGTCATTAGAAGTAAAATTAAGTGCCCCTTATCAATGAAAAATATGTAAATGACTAATTAGCCCTTATTGTTAATAATCAAGATTAGTAATGATAATCAAGATTAGTGTTAATTATCAAGATTAGTTTTGATAATCAAGATTAGTGTATTATAACTCTAAAAATCTGATTTTAGAGTTATAAAAAAAAAAATTTTGAGGAGAAGAAAACTTATGTGATATTTGTGAAACCCTAGATTTTGATTCACTCAACCAAAATGAGTGATTCCAGTTGCAAATTTGAGGTGGGTGAATCTCTATATGATAGAGATAAAACAAGTACTAGTTCCATTAGCTTTTTGTTGCTTAAAATTCTCTAAAGTATGTAAAAAAATCAAAATTTTAAAAATTTAGAAGAACATACGGTTGGTAATTATGGTTACCAACCGTATATGTGAGATACGGTTGGTAACACTACCAAACCAACCGTGAATTGGTTCAATTTGGGAAAACCGGAAAATGATACCGATTCACGGTTGGTAATTGTCAAGTTACCAACCGTATATGTGAGATAAGGTTGGTAACCATCTACCAAACCAACCATGAATCGGTTCAATTTGGGAAAACCGAAATAATACGATTACGGTTGGTAAAATTTATTCTATTACAAACCGTAGGTTAATTACGATTGGTAACTTTAATATCATCCTCAACCGTATGTAGATCGGTTGGTAACTAACTCGAAAATATGAGCCGATCGAAAAAAACTAACATGCGGGACAAAATGCGGTTCAGTAATCTGTTTAAATTACCAACCGTATCGACCAAAATTCTCGAACCAAGAACATACGGTTAGTATTTGATATTTATTTAATTGTTACGAACCGTAAAGCATAGATCTGATTCGTAACATAACCAATTCTAACCGTATAAAGAAAAAATGCAAAGCATTCTAAAATTTGATTTTTAACCTAAAACTCCAATTTTTGATGGAGAATACACTTCAATTGAACACAACAAAAATACTAAATGGGTTTTCGAATATAGACTTCAATCAACAATTATTAATGTTGCGAATCACCGATTAATCACGATGAAATTTTCGATCGATTTTAATGGAGCTTATGGTTAGAATGGAAATGGAGGAGAAGAGAAGATGAAGAAGAAGATAAAAAAAAACTGATTTGATTTTTTTTGAATCATTAGGCTTAAAAAAAATTGATTTGATTTTGGTTGATTTAAGGTGAAAAGGGTAATCTAGTCAATCTACACCCCTATAAGACACCCCCTAACCAATATGAGGGTCATTGCTATCACATTTAACGCCCCTCTACCGATTCATGACGCCCCTTTACCAAGCTTATAACAAAAAGATAGCAAAATTGAAGTCATCCTATTAGCATTGGACATCCAATTGAAAATGAGGGAAGTGGCCTTCATACTTATATATAGTGGAGTGACATGTTCGAAGGTCTCTTTCAATAACTAGTATACTTCATAAACCTCTCTTTTGTCATGATTGTCAGCAAGCCCCATTTTTCGAAGGTCTCTTTCAATAACTAGTACACTTCAGAAACCTCTCTTTTGTCATGATTGTCAGCTTGGAAGGAGTCACAAACCCCATTTTTATAGAACGCGTAATTGGGGGATACATTTATTAATTGGGGGAAATGAATTACTTCCTCCATCCCATAGTGTCTGTTAAGGGGTGATTTTTGGGTATCAAAATACTAAAATACCCTTCCTTCAAAATAAAAATTAAAAAAATTAAAAAACAAAAAACAAAATCATATCCTCCATTTCCATCTCCATTTCTTTTTAATCTCTTTTAGGGTTAGAGCTTTGAAACCCCAAATATATCCCATTCCCTTTCAAATTCTAAACTCTCCCCACTCCCTATCAAATTCTCTTCTCCTTCTCTGCCGGCTCCTCACTTTGGAAACAATTTTTTTTTCAATTCGGAAGTGATGAAGATCATCTTGAAAGTGATGAAGACCATGCGGAATGGATGAAGACCATCTTGGAAAAACGGTCTTAGGCATAGAAATTAAAGATGAAGACCATGCCGGTATTCAAGTTCCGGCATGCTCGATAATCAACTAACTGTGCCGGCATTAAAACCAGAAAAAATTCAAAACGGAAGTGATGAAGACCATGCCGGAATTGATGAAGACCATATGCCGGAAAATGGTGCCGTCATGCTCGAGAACTTCCTATCAGTGCCGGTAGTCAAGTGGAAAAAAATATTAAGTTTCTGGATACTTTTCATCCTGTGCCGGCATAGAAATTTAAGCAACATACTATGCCGGCATAGGTACCGGCATGCTCGAGAATCACCTTACTGTGCCGGAAGTGGACTGATTATAAAAAAAAAAGGTTTTGAAGATCAAATTTTTTGAAATATTCCGACAAATGCCGGCATGGTTTTTTGGTTGAATACCATGCCGGCACCGAGCTTTTTCAGCTGCAACAATGGTGGATTGAAAGGAAAAAATATCAATTTTTCAACCTCTTAGCAGCAATTCTCTCATCACAATCATCTTCTATTTTCAAAAAAAAGAATTCCACTCAATTGTTTTCCCCTCCTTCACTCTCAACTAACCCACACAAAATCAAATAAAAATAAATACACACTAATTTGTCCCCCAAATACTTAACATTTTACAAATTTTAATTAATCACTAATCTTGATTAGTGGGGGCTAGATTAGGAATTAAAAAAATAATTACATAGGGGGTCACCCAGAATTGCTATTGAGACACCTATTTTGTCCTGTAACTATATCCCCCAATTAATAAATGTATCCCCCAATTGCGCGTTCTTTTTATATCTCATCTCATATGTCAGCTTGATAGGAGTCACAAGCTTCTTTTTCTATCCCATGTCATATTAGGACTAGACCACTTGATTTGTTACGTTTTGATTTATAGGGTTCTAACTATTGTAGCATCCACCTAAAAACTAATTGGCAATGAGTGATGGAATGGCTCTCATCAATCAATAGTATAAAGCAGAGTTTAGCTAACTTTTCATATCTGAGTGGTGGTCAGGATTTATCATTGGAAAAGATAAATCAAAGGTTGTGGTTCTCCGTGCCACACCCTACAAGTCGCACACATGGTGTTCATTCCAATATTATGAATTAAAAATGAATACTCAAGTCAAGATATGGAATTTCAAAAATTATAACGGGGAGGTTCAAACTCATGACCTATTGTGTCATAAGAGTGACCTCTAACCATTGTTCCACCTTGGATGGAATTGATAGAAAAGATAAATCAACAGTGGTTGTTTGGTCATTAGTATAAGTGTTTTATTAATTGATGTCTCATTAATTTCTCATGATAAATGATTTATTAATTTTACATCATAAATATCCCTTAATTAATATTAATACATATCTCCATCAATAAATAATAATTTTGACAAAAAATATTTCAATAGATATTAGTGGTGATGGTGGTAGTAGAGGAAGAAGTAAGTGGTGGAAGCGGTGGAAGGTGTTACTAACTGGTGGAGGCGGTAACATTAGTTTTGGTGGAAGAAATAGTGGCACTGGATGGTTTTAATGGCGGTGGTATTGGTTTTTTTCTTTTTGAATCAAAAATAATAAAAAAAATTACATGACGGGTAACATTGTATTGTGAAAAGTATAGTTGGTTGTTTTTGACACGATCAAAAAAGGCGGATAACAAATACTTTTGGGATGATACCAAATCATATAAGACAAAATGGTTGTTTTTGGTACCACTGCTATCTTTGGAAACCGTTCGTACGCATGATTTTCAGTATTAACAAAAAACATATAGTTGAATAAATTAATTGACGACCTAAGTTTGTTAAATCTAAACTTTATACATGACGTGTGGGATTAAAAGTTATAAGTGTGCCCAATATTCTATGAGGAATGGAAAATGGTGGTGGTGGAGAAAGAAGTGATATCTGGTGGTTTGTGGTACTGGTCGGTATTGATGAGTAGTAATTGACTATGTTAATTATGTGCTGCTACAAAAGGATAACACTATAAATTAGAAATGTGGTTGATCGTCTTAATGCTAACATAACCTCGGTTAAAAAACATGAAAATTAAGAAGAAGCAAAAAAACATTTGGATGTCACGTTATATAATAAATAACACTAAAAACTACATATTTAGTATCAAGGTTTATCCGTCCAATAGATAAATCTAAGGTTGTATTGAGATCCCGTAAGCATAGGGCGAGTTGGTCTTGGATTTCTGAATGATAATGAATATAATGAAACGCTTCCTCTCGGTTTCTCCAATGAAAACTGAAACCTTCTAAAAAAAATAATCAATCGAACAACACTTAGATGGAACGCATCACCACCAATGTAAACTTCTCTGAATTGCTACATATTCAGTGAAATTTCTACAGATTAATATGGTGATTTCGTCCTACCGTAGTTTTTAACGAGGCATGCAATTAAATCTCTAATAGTGATTTTAAAGGTATTTAATAATTACAAAATTCTCTTATAAGTTTTGTTTATGCAAGTATTGATTTAACTTGGGTTCTTTTATATTTTTGTGTTAAGTTGATGACTTTTTGATTTGAATACATGTTTGGTTAACAAACTTTGATACATATAGGATATTTTATTTGTAGAACTGATGTTAGTCTCTCATTTTTCCCGTTAGCACTTTGTTTCGATCCCATATTTGTAGACATTATTTGACTAATGTTGGGGCATTTGTTTAATCTTAAGGCCGATTAAACCCAATGTGTGTTGTATACATTGAAGGCGACATAAGTTTGTGTTGGTTCAACCTTGAAACTAATAATTTTTCTTCGAAAGGTTAGTTGAATTTATGTAGATACAAATATCAATATGACTATGCTCTTTAAAACTCCATATTACTTGAGTAACACTAGATGTGAGAACGTCATTCATGCACTACTTAGCATAGTTTGTGTGAAATCTTTTTATCCACGAATTTCTTCAATTTTATGTTATCAATATGATTGAGAAAGAATCTTACACATGTTTTGATTTACTATTATAAGTTTATTTTTTCAACTCACATGTGTATATCTCAGCCTTCCAATAGCCAAGGGTTCTTCATTTTTATAACTCTCACATTTGCAATAAATAGTGTTTATCTATAGTAGGGAAAATATTATGGGTTTTTGCTTCACTCCTTAGAGCCTTAGTTATCAATAATTTCGGAACAAATGTATTCATAAACATCATGGAGTTGGATTGGAAGTTTAGGTATATGTATTGTTAGATGAAATATTCTTTTTGAAGTTTAAAATTATAATATGATGGAACAATAAATGGAATTTTTTTTTATTTACTGTATTTAAAAAAAAAAATCATGTTGGCACAACATTATTACTCCGTCCAGATAATAAATTGGAATAACATGCTTAACTAAAAAATAAAAAGATCAGGTAACCCATTTTGTTTCCCAAAACCTATTTGAATATCAAAATAATTACTCACGAATAAAATGAAGCAACAGGAATGTGAACAATATCGTATTAGAGACAAAACATCCCGTGCCGTTACGGCACGGGTTAAGATCTAGTGCTTATATATACAGCAGATCTAGTCTACGGGGTTAGTTAATGTGATATTATTAGTCTCCAACACGCCCTCTACATGTGTGCGTCTATTTAAGTCATGTGCATGTAGACCGATGTATGGTTTTCTGCCTCCTCCTTGGGTGGATTTTATGGTCTTACGTCACACACATGACCTTTTTTTTTTTTTTTGAAAAGAAAAACAACAAACCAAACTAGCCAATGGGGATAGGTTCCCATCGGGCATTACAGGAATTTAATAAAAGATTTGCAGGCATCATTTGATCTCCTGTTTCTCCCCTGTCACGGGAGTATAAGAAGTTATGAGCATTGTTTTGCAATTGAAAAGCATGTAAACTATTAGTGGTACTACATGTTATTGAATCAAAATACATAATTAAGTTCATGACTGAAAGAAGAATTGCATTCTCCCCATTTTTGTCTTTCTGCCTCAGCTGGCAGATAAGTTGTCTTCTGACCATGCCGTCTTCCAAGTTTATTAATATCTTCCGCTTCTTTCTTCTTCTTGCTATTAGGAGAGCACCGACGACACCCAGTGATTGAGCCGTTTCCGCCTCCCCTTTGTCGCTCGTTAATCCTGCACTTTCCATAAGCACATCATTCAAGTTATATACATTTATAATTGATGTTTGTACCCAAAATCACTTTTGGGCACGAAACACGATGAGTATATAATTTTGGTGTGTTTTTAGGGTTGGAGACGAATTGGAGAACGAACCAAAGCGACACAGATTTTTACGTGGTTCGGCATGGTTGCCTAAGTCCACGGGTGAATCCCCTTGGGGAGTACTTTTTCATTGATAATTGTATTACATTCTGTTTTCTTTCCTATTGGCTACCTCCTTCATGGTTTATCCTCTACCTTATTTATACAGTTCCATATCTAAATGTAAACATAAATTACATTAACTGCCCATTTATGCTCCCATAATGAATTATAAACGAAACTGCCCATTTATGCTCCCACCATGAATTCTGCATGAAACTGCTGATTTATGTCTTCATCATCAATTCTGTGTGTAATTGTTGGGATTAATGATGCATGTATGAAACTGCTACATTTAGTGCTGCATGGTTGAAACTTCCGGAATTAATGCTGCATGCTTTCATGGTGATTTATGTATGAAACAACACACTTATGCTTCATGATAAATTCTGCATGCTAGCAAGGTCGGATGGCATGGTGGCAGTTTGGATGGATCTTTGGTTAGCAACATAATTGGTTAATTTGGATGGATGGAGGCTGGCTAGCAGCATGGTTGAATGGCAAACTGGATGGAGGTCGGCTGGCAGCATGATTAGCAGCGTTGCTGGCTACAAGAATGAAAATTGGCTAGGGATGTGACTATCTTTGATAGTTGACCGACGGTTGCCTTTGACCATTGACCGGCCATTGACTTTGACCATTAACCTTGACCGGATGTTGACTTTGACCATTGACCTTGACCGGATGTTGACTTTGATGGTTGACCAATTTTGACTATTGACTGATTTTGACCAGTGGCGGTTACGTGCGGGTGGGTCTGCCTTTAGTTGACTGGTTAGCGGGCTTGGATGAGGACCAAAAGATGATTCAAGTATCAATTTGACTCATTAAGTGGTATTTTTACTTATGGTACAAACATCGAAAATTCTGTTTTCCTTAGTCAATGACAGAATTCTCCCCCAAGTGTGGATTATTGATATTGAGGTGACTGGCGAACTTCCCTTGTGTTTGCGGAAATCATAATCAAGACGCCCCCAAGCGAGGCAATTGTGATTGGGAGATCGGAGGGAAACAGTTGAGTGGAGTGGTATTGTGAGTGAACAATAACAGTATTGAGTGAAGCTGGTCTGCAGCAGCTGTAATCAGCTGGACTGCGGGAACAACGAGCATATCTTGTATGCATCAGCTGCGATCAGCTGGAATAAAGCAACAACGAACAAAGTTCCACTCCAGCATTGCGTTGGTGGATCGCAGGCTATGAACATGGCTTGACCGCATCGCGGCTGGAATGCGGCAACGATGGACAAAGTTCCATGCAGCAGCTGCGTTGCTGGACTGCAGGAACTGCGAGGCAAGACGATGGTTGCATCAGCTGCGATCAGCTGGAATGTGACTTAACAAAGTTTCCCACTGCGAGTGATGGATGCGTTCACGGAATGCATCAATTCGCGACCAGCCGAATGCGCAACAACGAACAAAGTTCCACCGCAGCAGCTGCGTTCATCTGGACTGCAGGAGCTGGCGAGCAATGCTGGATTGATCAAGCTGGAATGCGTTAATGATTTAAACAAAGTTCCACCGCAATTGCGTTCAGCTGGATTGCAGGAACTGCGAGCAAGGCTGGACTACATCAGCTGCGATCAACTGGAATGCAGCAGCAACGATCAAAGTTCCTCTGCAGCAGCTAGGTTCAGCTGGACTACAGGAAATGAGAGCATAGATGGTGATCAGCTGTTGTAATCATAGCTAGGCTGCAATGACAATGAATAAAGCTACATGCAGCAACAACGACAATTTGGATCGCAGCTTCTTGAGGACTGGACTCAAATAGTTCGATAACCATAGGTGTAAAAGTTATAAATAAAACTAGACAAGACATCGATTGCGTCAAGCGAGTGTCACTAGATCTGCATCGATTCGTCCAATCGAGTCTGAATGTCATGAACAAGCTGGACTGCATCGGTTGCGTCCAACCGAGTGTAGCAGTTTCTTTTGAACTAGAGTACAATAATTCAATAAATATAACTATGGCAGTCTAACATTACTGATTGTAATAATTGCGTAAAAATATTAAGCGTAAAAATATTATGGTGTATGCTCGCCCCCTCTTAATCCTGCAATTCGTTGGAGGATTAAGAGGTTTGGGTTACCTGAAGTTCCGATTTTCGGAAGCTGAACTCTGCATTGCATTTAGGTGCTATGTAACTTGCCCCCAATCATATAGAGTGTTTACGCAGCCTGCCCCAAAGGAGTCGTTTAAAACCATGAGGTGTCACATATCTCGCCACCAAGTGATAGTCAGTCACGTTGAGGTGATATGCGAATCACCCCCAGTAGATAGTGATTGTCATGCTTCTCAATGCTCGCACAAGGGTGCACTTCCTTGCTGCATTTTGCTCGCGCATGGAATTTTGAAGATGTCTGCTATCTGGAATTCGCGTGGGGGGTCAATCCCACTATTCCATATGCGCGCAAAATTTAAATGTGTGCATCCCCTCGTTGAGAAGAATGCTCGCCACATTAAAGGTGTCTTATTGAACAAAAATATGCATGAAAATAAAAAAATAAAAAAAATGTAAATTATATACTTACCATATACTTACCATGTTGAAAATGTAACTGCGACTTCGTTTACGAAGTGATTAGGATGCCCACTGGCTATGTCGATATTTTCCAGCGACGATGATTAGTATAGTTGCCTTAGCGTCTCGTCTAGACTTAGTAATTGATTTGTCGTAGGATCGAATGCTGATTAAGTCCAAAGCTGGAATGAAGACAGTTACCCACAGAAGCTGTCTTTTAACGCTTTGATTAGCTGTCTTGTAATGATTATGCATAAAAATGGGTGAAGCGTGGTGAGGAAAAGCGTATTGAGACAATTTTTGGGGGAAAATCGGACTACGTAGATTCGATCAAGCTGGGTAGGTAGGAATTTAAAAGGACTCATGCGATTCGATCAATCGCCACTTATTTATTCTTTATGGCTGGATTACAATAGTTCGATCAACTAATTGTAATAGTACTTATGTGGAAAAGGACTGCAGCAGTTCGATCAACTGGACTGTAGTATTTTCGGTGGTGATTGAATGTGACCGTGTATGGCGCTGTCATTTCAAATTTATAAAAATTTAATTTCCTCCGAAAATTGAAATTTCTCCTTCATGATGACGAGAATTGACATAATATCTCAACGGGCCGAAAATCACTCAGTTTGGATGCACGAAGAAGAAGTTATCGAAGAATTGGTTGGTTAGCGCCATGCCCCAAATATGTTGATGTCGTGATTTCACCCAAAAAATATTTTTATCCAATTGTAAAATTTTACCTTCACAACGTTGGATATTGAAACGTGATCGCAACGAGCCAAAAGTCATCCAATTCGGGCGTGGGATAAAGAAGATATCTACGAAACAAATTTTTTGACCAAGCCCCAGTGGGGCGTATAAATCCGTCAGCCAAACGAATGTGGGCTGAAAAATCCAGGGCTATCAAATTAAATTGCGTAGCGCAGCATTAACATTGTCCCGATTAATCGGCGATTAACCGGACCGATCAGATCGCCGAGTTGCAAAAGTCGTCATTCGCTTCCGCCGCTCGCTCGTAATGGCCGCCGCCCTTGCTGCCGGGTCTGGCCGCCGGCATCGTAATCGTGAAACGTATCGACGGTCATGATTCGAGATACATCGAAGTTTTGATGAAACTTGATGCATGGAAGTTTTCTTGAAAATAGAGTTTTGAGGTAGCTCAGATCATCGAAGTTTCATGCACCCCATAGTATCAACGGTTGGATAGCGAAGAACATCGAACTTTGATGTAATTTTAAGCATCAAAGTGTTTTCCGTATAACTGACTGAAGAGGATGAACAACACCTTTGTTGTAGTGGGTTAATAGAACCACTGACGTGGGTGCGTGAAATCTGACGGAAGTGGGTGAACACGACCTCCGTTGTAGGTGGGTGAACATATAGCGACGAGGGTGAATGAAACCTCCATAAGTTGGTGAAGCTTCTTAACGTGGGTGAGAGATACCCACAGAAGAGGGTGAAAATGGTTTCCGGTTAGCTACCGATTAATTGGTGGAAGCAAACGCATCGTCGATTAACCGCCGTTCAGATCGCCGATTGTCGCTCGGCTTTGGTCGCCGGCTTTCCTTTTTTTTTTTTTGAAACTTTTGGTGACTGTTTTCTGAGACTGTTATCTTTATTCGTCCATTTGGTGACATCTGTTTCTGAAATGTGATCTTTTCCGCCATAGCTGTTGCCTTTTCTCTCTTGTGACGGCTGTTGTAACAGTTTAAGAAACTGTTGATTTTTCTTCTAGAACAGTTGTTGTTTCTTATGTGCTTTCCACCATGGTTTTGCTACACCTTTGTGGACTTTTCTGACACGCTTCTCCGAAAGCGTTTTCTCTTGGGTATTCAAGCACCTAGAGAGGTAAGCAAATTGGCACCCTTGTGGTCATGACAGTATTGATTTTGGCGTATAACAAACTCGAACAGGTGGGTAATGCGTTATTTGAGAAGAAATTTTTTCTGAACTTTGGACTTGAACATGTTGCGGACCGACCACCCTGACAACAATCTATGTGATTTTTTTAGTGAACCAACTGTGGTGGCTCTCGATTGCGATCTTCGTTCTGCATGATTCACGATCACCGACTGCGATGATGGAAATAAAATTGGTCCAATCTATGTTCCAGATCGAACATCCAGCAACAATTTTGAATTGTAGTAATTGTGATTAATTGAATTGCAGCAGCTGCGATCAGCTGGACTGCAGTGACAAAAATTGAAACTGGACCCAGCCGTGTTGTGGATCGGACATCCTACAACAGTTTTGATGGTATTTCACTACATCTTTTTTCGAGGACCGAGCGTCCCAGCAACACTATTTTCAGGTTTCGTAGTGATGCGATTTTCAGCGGTATCCGTAGGTGATAGCTTCTGCAGATCTGAAACGACGAATCTTGATTGCAGCAGTTGCGGTCAACTGGACTGCAGTATGTGCAATTATATGGTCAACAACAACTGCGATTATCTGCACTATGACCATTGTGTTCAGACTGGGTCGCAACAGCTACGATCAGCTGGACTGCAACAATGATTTTTCACGACGTTCAAACAACTCTTTCACGGAGGCGATTTTGAAGCGTTTTGCACAACTTTCTCAATGGGGGGACACGATTCCTTTTCTCGTAGTCCCCTTAGTCGGCGCCAATGTTTGTACCCAAAATCACTTTTGGGCACGAAACACGATGAGTAGATAATTTTGGTGTGTTTTTAGGATTGGAGGCGAATTGGAGAACGAACCAAAGCGACACAGATTTTTACGTGGTTCGGCATGGTTGCCTACGTCCACGGGTGAATCCCCTTGGGGAGTACTTTTTCATTGATAATTGTATTACATTCTGTTTTCTTTCCTATTGGCTACCTCCTTCCTGGTTTCTCCTCTCCCCTATTTATACAATTCCATATCTAAATGTAAACATAAATTACATTAACTGCCCATTTATGCTCCCATTATGAATTCTAAACGAAACTGCCCATTTATGCTCCCATAATGAATTCTAAACGAAACTTCCCATTTATGCTCCCACCATGAATTCTGCATGAAATTGCTGATTTATGTCTTCATCATCAATTTTGTGTGTAACTGTTGGGATTAATGCTGCATGTATGAAACTGCTACATTTAGTGCTGCATGGTTGAAACTGCCGGAATTAATGCTGCATGCTTTCATGGTGATTTATGTATGAAACATCACACTTATGCTTCATGATAAATTTTGCATGCTAGCAAGCTGGACTGGGGGCTGGCAGTTTGGATGGATGCTGGTTGGCAACATAATTGGTTGGCAGACTGGATGGAGGATGGTTGGCAGCATGGTTGAATGGAAAACTGGATGAAGGTCGGCTGGCAGCATGATTAGCAGCGTTGCTGGCTACAAAACTGAAAATTGGCTAGGGATGTGACTGTCTTTGATAGTTGACCGACGGTTGGCTTTGACCATTGACCGGCCATTGACTTTGACCATTGGCCTTGACCGGATGTTGAATTTGACCATTGACCTTGACCGGATGTTGACTTTGATGGTTGACCAAATTTTGACTATTGACTGATTTTGACCATTGACCGGTCTGTGCAGACTGGTGGGCTGCCTTGGTTGACTGGTTAGCGGGATTGGATGAGGACCAAAAGATGATTCAAGTATCAATTTGGCCCATTAAGTGGTATTTTTACTTATGGTACAAACAATTGTTTTCTGCTTTCCATTCATACTGCTACTGTTCGAATGTATTGAGAACCTGATCGTTTCCTCTATCTTCCTTAATATACCTTGGTCTCTTTGATCTCTAGTTGGGTTTCTTAGTGGCAAAAATTTAATTTGCATGTTTCTATGATCTCTTAGATGTTGCAATATGAGATTTACCGTGGTTTCGGGGGTTTGTTTGATTCCTTCAAAACAATTTTTGCATCTAGACTTCCAGATATACCAGTTATAGTTGCACATTTTTCCGGGTAATTGACTTCCATATTATTTTCAAACCAGGAGAGGAAAATAGCCTATGGAGTTGTTTTGGATATATGTTGTTGGTTGATAATAACGCCAAGCCAAAACCACACCGCTCTACTAAAGCTGCAGCAGAACAAAGTATGTATAACCGTTTCTTTCTCAGTTTTACACATATTGCAGATATCGGCTATATCTTTTATCTTTCGATTGATGTTTGCATTTACCGGTAGGATATCGTGTAGGAATTTCAAAATAAACATTTGTATCCTTGGGGATATTTTAAGACTCCAACACTTCTTCCACACCACCGGATTATTCCCTTTGCTTATGTCACTGATTGTTTGTTTTACCAGGAATTGGTATACTTGTTTAACCGATATATCCCCATTTGTCTTTGTTAACCACTCCAGTTTATCCTCTTCATTTCCACACGTGTCTAGTCTAATGTTTTTTATGTTTTCCGCAACCTCAGATTCAAAGACTGCGTCAATGAATTTATCATTCCATTTCCCCGGTTCGTCGGTAAAAAGCTGAGCCACCACAGTCAAAGTGTTTTGGTTTTTTGGTTTTATCTGTTCCTTTGTTATGTTGTTTGGTGAGTTCAACGGGATCCAGTTATGGCCCCAGGTTTTAATTTTTTCCCCATTCCCAATTCTCCAGACATCATTTTTTTGAATTAATTTTATTCCTTTCCATAGACATTTCCACAGCCAGGAGGAGTTCCCTAGCGGCTTCTCATTCTTGAGAAGAAGAGTCGATAAATTTTTGAAGTACTTCGCCTTCATACATTTACCACATAACGAGTTCTGGTTATGGATTAATCTCCATACCAGTTTGATTATCATAGCCAGGTTGAATTCATTGTAGAGTTTTAGGGCTAATCCTCCCAATTCTTTCGGAAGGCATAGATGCTTCCATTTTTTTGGGCACAAACCTCTTGATTTTCCTTATTTGTGCCCCCAGAAATTCAGGGCATTCATTTTTTTTGTGATGTTTTTTGGTATGACAAAACATGTCATATGGTAGGTTGCTAGAGAGTCAGTAACGTGTTTAATCATTACCGCCTTCCCCGCCGGGGAAAGATTTTTCCCCCTCCAACCTGGAAATCTCCCTTTATTGTTCTCGACAATATTTCCAAAGCACTCGTTTTTAGATCTATGTGTGAAAAATGGAAGACCTAGGTACTTGTCGTCTAGTTTTATTCTTCCCACCTTTATTATCTCAATGATTTCTCTCGATTTTTTATTTCCCACACTTTTACCAAAAAAATTCCTGATTTTTGGTAATTTATCATC